>CALSCE010000020.1:0-57706 GCA_943593645.1 Bovichtus variegatus | reverse complement strand
TTTCTAACTCAGATATTTTTTTGCACGGTCTTCAATAACTCTATTGAACAAAAATGCCAGACTGGAGGAAACAACAGAGCACAAAAAAAATAGAAGGAAGTTTGAGAGCTATTGTGACTGACTTGCGCTAGCTGGCGCGTTATCTGTTAGCTCGCCAAAAACGGATTTGGGAGCCTCACCACATGAGTGTCTATGGCCGAGCAACGCCAGGTCCAGTTTGATGTAAATGATTTTGACTGGCCTGCACAGAGCCCTGACCTCAATCCCATTCAACACCTTCGGGATGAATTCGAACAGCAATACATAGCTATATGTTTTGACCATATTTTCCACTTTATATAACTCTACACCCCCCTAATAATAACCCATATGAGGATGTAATTCAACACACCAATATTGGCAGAACTGTGATTTGTTTTTAAGGCCACTGTCACTATTTCTACCCTCAAGATGCTGTTGGCGGATACATCAACAATAGATTTAGCAGGCAATCAACCGTACAAACTTCCATATTCACCCAAATTAAAACACCAAGCAGGTCCTCAGGGTTTAAACTTGAATATGAGAGGCATATTTGTTTTTGGAATGTATCACCGTGTCTGAATTACAGCAAATTATTATTAATGAGCAGATTCCGCACATAGCATTTCTGTGAAAAGATAAACCGCTTTCAACGCAATCCCTCTCGGTCGATCACATGAAAAGACTGAAGATGTCTCGCTCTTTCTATGCGCACAGATGGGAACAGAGGAGGAGATTGAATGGGATTGAGGGAGGGAGGGCAGAGAGGAAGTAGGAGAAAATGGAAGCGGGAGACAGAAAGATGAGAGGGGGCAGGAGAGGAGGAAGAAGAGCGGCGAAGATGAGGGAGGGAGAGCAGAAAAAGCAGAGACGGAATGACAGCCTTAATGTGTCTGCATGAGTGACAGCCATGTGTGAATATTGCATGTGTGATTAGGGAGCAGAGAAGATGGGGCTTAAATGGCTTGTTAACCGGGCCCCTAAATACTGGCAGTGCGATGGAAAGGAACAGGGGAAAGGAAGGAGAGAAGGAGAGGGAGGCGCCAAAATACTGACAGAGCGAGAGTGAAGGAGGAAGAAACTTAGAACATAGAAAGAAGATAAGTGAAAGTAAAGGGAAAAAAATTACTTGAACTTTTATTAGCTGATAAAGTAAGACATGGAGGAAGAAAAGCACAAAGAAAATTGGAAAAAGCCGCCAGCTTTGGAGAGGGACATACTGGTGGTCTAAAGCCTGATGTGTCTGTGATGTTTGTATTAACAACAAATCCCTTATTTGACATCACTGTTGAGCCATTTAACAAAACATACACATTTCTTCTCACTCTACACAAAGACCTTTGCTGCCGTTGTACACTGGCATGGCCTCTCCTACCACTGCTGTGCTGACAACAACCAGCTATTCTTGTTATCAACCCACCTTCAGACACTCCAAAGAGGGAAGCGCATTTCTGCTTCCCTCCCAGATACCTCAGGGGTATGTCAAGGGCAGCAGGGGGATTGGACACAGGAGGAGTAAATCAGGGCAGGGCAAACGAATCACAAAAGGCGGGAAAACACACAAAGACAGGAAATAAAACGAGACATGACACAAGGTTCCTTACAAAGTAAAACAGGAAACAGAAAAACTAAAAGCCAGGATCATGACACAAACAAACAACAGACACTTTTGGAGTTTTCTAAGATTGGCATGAGCAGAACGATTTCCAATAATAATTTTTTTTATTATTGCTTTCATTGTTTGCAGGGTTCTGGACAAGTTTTTGGCAGTTATGGGTTTTTGTTTGCAGCATCTCAAACTTGTTTTTGGCAATAGGGCGTTTTTCTCAGCACTCTCGAGCAGTTTCTGGCAGTGCTGTAGCTGTGAATGGGCAGTGTTGGACCGTGCTAATCGAAAGCGGCTGCGTGCCCGTTTTGGCACCATGTCACATATCGAGAGAGCAGCGGACACTTTTTCAACTCCATATTCTTGCTGCAGGACATTTTCTGGCAGAGAGAATTAGCTGTGCAAGCCAGACATGCACGCACATGGGCACACAGACCAACACACGCGTACACACACACTCAGTCGTACTGACGCTCACAAGTGCAAAAATGTGTGATCAGAAAGGACAAATGAGACATAGTGTTAGTGGGGGTGGGGGCTTTAGGTGTGAACATGTAAATGACAGGCGTATGGACAAGAATAACCAGCCAATGTGTCCCTCTGTTTTCCTTCCATCATTTCTGTGAACACAAGAGGGAACTTTAAACACATGCAGAGTGATTTGGTCACATAGGGAGATGAGCCTTATTCAGACATGTTAGTTGCTTGAGTCGCAGAGTGATAAACTTCGACCATCACAGCCTCTTATTCATTTCATCTGTACTCTCTCTCTCTCACCTCTGGTTCCATTTGACTCTTTTCTCTCTTGGTTGTTTATACCTTCAATTACTTAAATGTTTATGGATGTGACTCTGTAGGCTTTCTTTTCACTGTTTCACTTAGTATAATCTGCCCTGTGTTTCTGTTCACCGTTGTTCTGTAGTCTCTGTTGTAAATGTCAAAGCAATGTTATAGCTGAAACAATCTCCAGTGGCCAGTGTGGTGTTTAAATCAATGCCTAAACCAAGTTTCCCCTCCAAGGTTTTACAGGCTGGAGCTTACTTTAGCATACACTGAGTTCACTAATAAAAGGCTACAACCATTGTTAAGAATGAGAAATGGAGAGCTTGTATCAGTTCAATTCTAAATAATGTGCTACTGATAAATCTGGCAATTTAATGTCTACTGGTGAAATAACTTTACATTATGTCAGTGTCTATTACACATGTACAAATCCACTGTGTTTTCACCACACACATTCTCATACTGTCAGTGATGGATATTTTTCTTTTCTGACATGCTGTAGCCTGCAAATAATTGGTATTTTTACTCCAAAGCAAAGTGAACCCTTCTGCAACTGGGACAGTGAATAGGCTAACTGTGCCTTATCTTTCATATGTGCCCCTAAGGGAATTATTTGATGATTTGACTGAGAAATTGACCTGCCATTAGTCTTCCTCTTTTAGCAGTCTCTGTGATCGTACAGTCTTGGAGACGTGTCTGGACACTGGCAGATTTACGGACTGCATCACATGCTGCTAAGTATTACGTGTAAACTAAGCAACCACCAGGACCATATTAACCCCCTGAACAAACGCACACACACACACACGTGCGCATCAAAACCTAAGCCTTGATCATACTCGAAGATGAACGACTGCTTAATAGGACAAGGATGGCGAATACAGAGCACCAAAACAAGCGTCCACTTGTAATGTGGACAGCCCGCAGTCATACATTGTCGGCTGCACAGGGGTCTGCGTGGACCCTTTAAATTGGTTATTCTTTCAATATCTCATAACTAGGTTAATATATGGTTAAGAGAGTCCAAACTAGAATATTGGCTAAAAACAAAAAAATTGACAAAAGAACAAAAAAATAGCTAAAATGGTCAGTGATGGCACACTGGGCGAAAACAACAGTCAACCTTGTTCTGTAATTCAACAGATGGACAGAATTGCCGTATTTGAAAGGATTCAAAACCAATCCTGAATTGGCCCTCTTCCTCCCACAATGGTATCTAATGTTTTTTACATTCTGTGAAAACACTACTGCTTTTGTCCACAGGGGCCGTCAATGAAGGTTCTTGTAGTTGCTTTAAACATAAACCACTCATTTGCAATTTAATGTCATTTGTAATAGACTGGGCTGGGTATACACACATAAAAAGGGGCACAGAGATAGCACACAAGATGCTATTAGCATACACAAACTTGTTTTGACACTAAGGAGGACATTGCATTGATCAAACACACACACACTTCCTCTTCCTGCCAGAAATCACATCTTCCTCACAGACTGCTCTCCCAAACCATTTTCACATTTTTCTTCATTGAAAGCTAATGTGGTGTAAACATGATCTTTCATGCTGAGGTACCTCATCTTAGATGCACAGGCCAGAGAAAATATGAAGATCATTCCAGATGACAAATACCTTTTATCACATTCTTCATGCTGTCAAGGAATACATGCATGTTATTTTGTGTGTGAGGCTTCGATCAGTCTAGTGTTTTCTGTTTTACAGGAGAAAATGGGCCGTAAAAAGAGGGAGGGTCGCCTTTATGCAGTTTTTCTCTGTGGATTATACTGTGAATGATTGTACTTTGATGCAAATTTCATACATTGTGAACTGTTATCAAATTCCAATTTTACAGTTCTCACTCATAATCAACCACCACCAAAATGTATACAGCTACACAGCAAAGTGTCAAATTAAGATGGTCTATTAAACCTATAATACAAACAAAAAGGTCACAGCGGTTTTCCAGCTAACAATGAACCTAATAACCTAATGCAGTGGGAAAAAAAGGTTAGCATACAAAAATACCAATCCACATTATTACAGCATATGACAAAATGCACATTTCCTCAAGCAATTGCCACAATATGTCTGTTGTGACTCTTTGAATTATTTTATTTTATTTATTCATTGGAAAACCTGAGTTGCCATACACTTGTACGGACATCAATTAAGCATATGTATACATTTCATCCACACATACCAATACAAGATTAAATATGCTATAACCTTAGAACATTCAAATTAGACAATCAATGCCTTATCCAGGATTTCTGGTGTACTGACGGATACTTAGGCTCCCTGTAAAAACCTCCTGAAAGTCTGGATCTTAAGTTATCCCCGAAACAAGCTGAGCAACTCGGCACGCAGCCCCCCCCGGATGTCCTTTTTATACTGTATTTTGTTGAGTTGTGTACTCACTTGATCCCAACTGTTTCCAACAATTTTCAAACCTAAAGAAATCTGTAATTTTAATCAAAAGAACTGTCCCTTTTAATTTGCAAAACAAGCTGAGCAGACATCAGGGCAGACGAGCAGCATCAGAGAAACACTGATTTCAAACCTGAAACTGCTTCATTCAGTGTTTATACCTGTTTTAATCACTTGTTCCGTTTGATTTGGAGCGGAGGAGACCTCTGCAGATAATTAGCTCCTGGTTAAAAACGTTTAAACGATGAACAATGAAAGAATCATAAACAGGAGAAGCTGACTGCAATGACGCAATGGTGGTCAAGAAAACAACTCCCGCGCTACTTCACGACGCCACCAAACTCTGTCTTTTGTTAGTATTTTGATTGAGAGACCCCAGTGGTAAAAAAAAAAAAATTATATTGTGCATTAGAATCTATTGACTCATCTATCCAGGTCGCTTAAGGTCCCAAATCCCCAGAGAACAAAACAAAGGGAGTGACCTCAGTGGTCTCTGAGAAGACAAGACAAAAGGCATAATGCAATGTACTGTTTCACATAACACTTGTTGTGTTACATTTGTTGTCACGAATACACTGCAGATGTTAGTGTTAAAATGCAACTCTTGCATGACTGTGATGGAAAAGATCAACTAACTATGATATGACATTTCCAAATAAAATCCGAGATGCAGTAAACGCTTGGAAGCCCTTTTCCAGGAAGGAAGGACAGAGCAAGTGAGAGATATTATATATGGAGAAAAAGAGAGAGAGAGCAGTAGAGCTCAGAGAGACAGATATTGGTGCAGGGAAAAGAAAAAGACCAACAGTCAGAGGGAAAAAAGAGAAAGTTATATAAAAGTGCTTTAAGGAGCTTATCGCTCATATGATAATCATCATTCAATTTGATCAGTTGGCAGATAGAAGGTCAAGAAGGCAGATACTCATAATTGTGCCTCCCAGCTCGTCCCAACTGAGTCGTTTCAGGTACCGGGTATCGTGTGCATCTATATGTGTGTTTGTGTTTTCTTGTACTTCTATCTCTGTGAGGACCAATTTGAATTCTAAGCCTTGTGAGTAGGGAAAGTGAGGACATTATGGGTGTTTGGGTGTTAGAGGGTTAAAGCTGCACACATGACAGGACATTTTTCTCTTCACTCACCGCGACGTAGCGCACAAAGCCTTGGGGAATAAGACGCTAGGCAGTTTTGTTTCCATGGTTACCTCCCCTGCATGCCTGTGTCGCCTCTGGCTACTTCACATACAGCTGTTATCTCAGTGGTTGCCCTTTGAAAGGTCAGCGGGAACCAAGGTCAAAGTTGAAAACGTTTTTGACTTTGAGCGCAGCAGAGGTGGCAATTTCGAGTGGCGTGCCACGCCAAGGGTAGAGCTTTAGGGTTAGGGTACAAATTTGGTGCAGGTGAGGTAGGCCTAAGGCAAGGTCTTCACAGACAGATACAGAAAGACAGGCTAGATAGAGTTAAAGGACAGACATCAGAGAACAAGTGCCGACGTGAGACGAGGCGACCGTCGGCACTTGTTCTCTGATGTCTGTCCTTTAACTCTATCTAGCCTGTGTCTGGGCCAAAAAGTCGCACTTGAGCACACCGCAAAGACTACAGCGTGAGAGGAAATAATTCTCCACAACAGCTGGCAGCGGTAGTCTGTAGTCTGTATATGTATTTCAAAAAACCAGAAGACTTATGAATGCAAATATACGAGCCGTTGTTGTGATACACAAGACAAAGCAGCGTTTTGCCGAACACTTTCACACCACTTAGCTTCATTCCAGGTGGCCATGTCGTTGTGAAAAGATCTATGTAATGGAATGGTCGGATGAGATGAAGATGGAAAATGAAGTTGTTGTGTGTGCCCTCCTGACTTTAGTCGTTTGTTTGTTTTTCCTCACGTCTCTTTCTCTTCTTGTGCACCGATTCACCTAAGCTGAACAGTCAATCAGAGATCAGCAACTGAGCCGAAGAGTGCTAAAGTTAAACTCAGCCAAGTGCTCAAACTATTTCTTTTGAGATTGATGCTTCCGTTTGTTAAAGTTTTTCTGGGCCAGTCAGCATCATCCAATCTGCATTTCTGACTATTATGTAAGTCTTCTTTGTGCACAACTGAGAGTCTATATTAATATGTTAATGTTCACATCAATTTGCAGGAATAAAGTCACTGTCATGTAAAGTGATACTGAGAAAAGGGTCAAGCAGCCGTTTCCTCAACTTGTTTATTTTTCAGAACTGAAAGAACATTCATCCTAAATCACACTTGAATTTTGTTATATTGTTGTTATTATACACACTTGAAACATGTCCGTAATCAGTAAGAACTTTGCAGCTTCAGTCGTAATCACTCTGTAAAGTTTTTCTCCAACAACTCTGGTTTTGACAAGGAAGATCCTGATGCACCACTTTCACTTTCTCTGAAAAATGATTACTGTTAAAAAAAAAAAGAAAGAAAGAAATTAGTTCACCCTTGAAGAACAGTTTGCCTTGTTTGCTAAAGTGAATGATGAACTGCATGTAATGACTTTCTGAGTAGATATGGTTGTGTGTGTGTGTGTGTGTGTGTGTGTGTGTGTGTGTGAGTGTGTGTGTGTGTGTGTGTGTGTGAGTGTGTGTGTGTGTGTGTGTGTGTGTGTGTGTGTGTGTGTGTGTGTGTGTGTGTGTGTGTGTGTGTGTAGAGAGGCGCAGGTGGTGAGTTTCAGGCATGGGAAGCCTTTGGAGACTCCTCAAACCACCAGGGACCCAAAAAAAAAAAACACAACATTTCCTCTACTGCTCTTTTTATTTTTCCATCTCGTCACCACTCTCTTTTTGTCACACTCTTCTTTTCACTACATATTCTTTTTTTTCCTTCTTTATATACACTTACATCTTTCTCAAAGTACCTCTCTATTCAAGTTGTGTACACATAGCTCCATCTAGTGGCAAATCCTATGGATTCCAATCTGTGGTGACTGGAAAGAATCATGGTCATAGAAAAGTATATTTTGTGTTACATTATTAGAATTGGAAACCAATAGCCCAGGATGTGTTACTTTTTAAAGTTAGGGAATATCTTATCTCAATAAAAATCACCTCTGCGCAAACTGTCTAATACACTTCTTATTTACAGCCCATAGCTTTGCATTACATTAAAGGCAATGTTACAACCAGCGATATATTACAGGAATGCAACTATTTTGTATATGTTAAAGGCAAAGTTTGACAATTTGAAAATGTGTTCATTTGCTTTCATGAGAATATCAACACTGCTCTCGTGTGTGTGCATTAAGCATGGAGTTAAAGCCAGGAGGCAATTAGCTTAGCATAAAGACTGGAGGCAGGGTGGAAAAGCTAAAACCACAACAATCAAATCAAAGGCATTAGTTCTGACTGTCCAACAACAGATCCATAGAAGACAACATATAAACAAAGGGGTACACACAAATAAACCCAGCAACTTTTTCTGGAGGGTCAGAAAAGTAAAAAAAATAATAAGTGCTTCAGAAATATGCCAGCCATGATACCTCCCTGTTAGATAATAACACCATCGGAATATGATGTTCCGATTTTTGAATACGGTGGCGTGCTATGAATCTTGGGATAAAAATATGACATTATAAGATAAAGATGCAAAAGACAACAGCAACAATAAATAATCATTAAAAAGTTAAAAGCTACTTTAAATAATAATCTAGATGAGTGACAACTTTTTCTGCCACTCCCTCTTCAAGTCTCTATCGCCTTCCTTACTTCCCTTTCTTCCACAGACCCACCCTTGTTTTGTCTTCTACTCTTTCTCTCGGTTCCTCCACTTGTTCTTCTTCCTCTATCTGCCTCCCTTGCTTTCGTTTCCTCCCTCCCCTGCCTGCCTTCCTCTCTTATTGTCTCATTTTTTTCTCCCTCCATCTCTCCTCGCTCTGCCGAGGGCAACCTGGCTATTGTGCTGTTTTAGATCCACTAGAGGGTTAAAGTGTTGGAGCAGAACAGACTCTCCTGTTCCTGTGTGTGTGTGTGTGTGTGTGTGTGTGTGTGTGTGTGTGTGTGTGCGTGCGTGCGTGCGTGCGTGCGTGCGTGCGTGCGTGCGTGCGTGCGTGCTCTCACCCAAAACACCTGAGGACATCCTTAAGACATTTTCTCAGTGTGCGCGTATGTTCCACCTGAATGCCCCAGGCCTCTCTTAACGCCTTTATTCATCAAAGTGTGTGTGTGTATCAGGTGCTTGCCCATGGGTTTCACCAAGAGATACAAATGTATGCCTCGCAGCTTTTGATCTATCCCTCTATCTATTAAGGAAGAGCTTAATGCTACAAAACAAAGCTGCGACATACAGTATGTATATTGGTTGTGACCGGTTCAGCCTCAGAATATATTTTTCCCTTGTACGGGATGGCAACGTTCACTTTGGTCCACACTTAAGATATCTCAACAACTATTGGATATGTGACCATGAATTTTTGTACAAACATTCGTTGTCCCTCTGACCTTGGTGAGCCAATGACTTTTCCCCTAGCTCCATCATGACACGCATCGGAGCGGCAGTAGCTCGGTCCGTAGGGACTTGGCTTGGGGGTCAGTGACCAGGAGTGTGGACTGGCACCTCCTCAGGACCTCAAACCGGTGCCAGTCCACACTCCTGGTCACTGCCAAGGTGTCACCTCAAGGCAACCGGAACCCCACACCCCTCCCCGGGGTAGCAATACTAGGATGGAGAGTCTACATGTCCCTGTGTTTAGCATTTAGCGTACAGCCTCACAGAACTGCTAGTGTGGCTGTGGAAAAAAATTTAATCCACAAACAAAAAGCAGGTATTAGAGGAAAGTCTGGAAAAATAAACATCTCAAGGCCCCTCTGACCTTTCTTGCAACCATGGGCGACAACGGGCCCCTGGGCAAAGACATGCGAAAGGACCCACCACGTCTCCTACATAGGAACATTGGTGTTTCTCCGTGGTCATTTTTGTGATCACAAAAAATAACTACAAAAAGACAAAACAATTACAAAGAGGCACAGTTTTTGTAGTTATTTTTTGTCTGTTTTTTTTTTTGTTTTTTTTACCCCTTTTTCAGTCATTTTATGTCTCTTTGCGATAGCTTTGTGTCTCTTTACAGCTTGTTTGCATCTCTTTGCAGTTGTTTGGTCACTTCGTAGTTTTTTTGAATACATTTGTAGTCGTTTTAAGTCTCTTCCTGGTTGGTACGGGTCCCTCTGAGTGACATTTTGTAGGTGAGGACCAGCGGTGACACTGCCACTTTGGGCCCCTCAGCCTGTGTCCAGCATGCCCGTTTAGTAATCCGTCCATGTTTGCAACCCCTTGTGAGAGTCTCGACTGCCGGTTGTCAACCACTGTTTTAGACAATAAGTTTGGGGAGGGGTTTTCCTGTTTCAACAAAACAATACCCTTGTGCAGAAAGTGAGGTCAGTAAAGGAATTGTTTCTCCTGTTGGGTGTGGAGAACCTGAGTGGCCTGCGCAGATCCTTGACCTCAACTCTTTTCAACACCCTTAGAATGAACTGGCGGGTTCTTATGCCCCAACATCAGTGACTAACTTAACTCGTGTTCTTGAGGCTGAATGGGAGCAAATCCCTCCAACCAAAATCTTGTGAAAAGTATACCCTCAAGAGTGGAGGTTTAGCATATTACTGTAATGCCTATGGTTTTCGAAATGAGATGTTTGACAATCTAATGTTGTGGTGAACAGTAAAAGTAAAAGTCAGTCACAATACAGAGTCAGTGGAGGCCCAATCATACCATTAGTGCTGTAGGAAACACAACAATGAGTTTTGACGGTAGCTAAATATAGTTTTAAGTTGTTTATTTAAGGGCCGCCTCGAAGGTCTTGATGCTTACACATCATGTTGGGGAGAGTGACAGTAACTCAACACCACACATCTCAAGACAAACGGCTATGGGTTCAGAGGATGCTTGGTGTCCATAATGATCTCTGATTATTCCATCCATGTGTTTCATGGCGAGATGGGTGAGAGCAGTGGGTGGAGAAACAATGGGCTCTGATGGGCTGAAAATTATTTTTTTTGGGGGGGGGGTAACAGCAATGCCTGAAAAGCACCATGAAGAAACCATACCATATCACTCACTCAGCATACTTTCTCCTAAAAGTCTCACACTTATATTGACTGTGGGTTTTTATTGATAACTGAGCATCCAGAATCTACTCACATTTCCTGTATTGTTTTCAATCATGTAAAGAGAATTTCAAAATCAAAATTCAATCAATAAACTCAAGCGTTAAGCTGTCGTCATAGATAGAAATTGAAGGAAAAATGTCCAATACCACAATCCACAGCCGAAACGTTACAATAAAGGTGAATCGGTATAATATGTAATACCCTTCTGACAAATTTAAAATCGTTAGCTTCACTAAAATAAATTATTTTCAAAGCTATTGCACTGCATTGTATTTCATATTAAAGGTGTTTGTGATATAGTGTCCTGCCTGCTCCCTTGTATAACTGTGCTGCAATATGTTCAACTCTTGGTTCATTGTAGTTTCGGTGGTTGGGTGTTGGTTAGGTTGCTGGTTTGGTTGCTTCTCAAACCAGGGGGGCTGATTCAGTGTGAAGATGCTGCCTTCAAGGGCTCCTCGTAACCTCCAAACTCCCATACTTAAAGTTGTATAATAAGGCATAAATACAATAAATCAAACTGTACTTGCCAATGGGAGAGCAAGAAAATGTGGCCTGAAATGGGTAAAACAATTCATGGTTATTCTGAAAACCTCAAACTAGACAATTTCTGTTTATAAATTCAGTGAATATAAAGAAGTAGGTTCCAAGTGAAATGTTATAAAATCATAATGTATTTTGTAGCCTTTTCTATAGAGACAATTGTTTTTAACCACTGGCTTATAAAAAATAGTGAAGATATCAAACCTTATTTTGCCTGGATTTCTGTGTGTAGCCATATCATTTTTAATAATAATCTGTATTAGCAGGTGTCAGTAGGTATTCAGGCTTTGCAACAATGCAATGGTGCAGACAGATAAATACGTTCACTGCTGTGCCCCATTATTATTCAGAAAAATTTCCCAATGGAACAAATAAACAACATCATAATAATAATAATAATAATAAAGCTAAATAGAAGTGCAGAATCAGGATTCCATTTAATGCCAAGTATGTTTTCACATACAATGAATTTGTGTTGGTGTATTGGTGCATAAGAGAAATCAAAACGGAAAAATTAGAGAAAATATATATTTTTAAAATAATTATAGAATAAAAAATGGAAGAGCTGTGCCTTTTTAGAAGTGTTGTGCAGAAATGCGCAAAATGGTCAGAGGAATGTAAACATGTTCACAGTACGGAGTATGAGGAAGAGTTTGAAGTGGTCTCGGTATCAGTAGTCAATATGAGTTTTAAGAAGCGAAACCAATGGTGGTCACACGTTATTTTTCAGTTGATATGTTTGGCATTGTATCTCGCGGTATTTCCGACAGCACGTGAACGCAGCATTAGTATGGTGGGAGAGGCTGGTTTGTTGACTGACTTGGTGTTCGGCTGCGCAGTAGCTGCCGCTGACAAACTAGCTGCCTTCTCACAGTACAAGCCATTCAGTCGACAAGATGTCAATAATGTAACTGTCGCTGTACAGCTGTTGCCACAGTTTCTGGCACAAGAAGATGATTGCCTGCAAATTAATTCCGTGTTATCGGGCCAATGTGTAACGTAGCACGACGTGGTTTTCGCTGGCGTTAGCTTAAGTTATAAGATTGACAAGATAGACGGCTAAAGTTCCTCCGGAGTGAGATGGGTAACGCTGGGCTGGCCAGAGGTAGTTCATGCAGCAGGTTAGCCAGCTGACTGCGTAATGGAAATAAGAATATTTCCGGATGGATTTCTGTCATAAACTTGTTTTTTTGTTTTGGGCTGCAGTCTGAGTGCTGGTTTTAAAGAAGCAGCATTGTCTGGCTGTAGCTGTCAAACTCTCGCTCGTCCTGGCTGCAGAGCTGGCCTAGGAAGCTAGCAGCAAGATAGCTAGCTGCACGCCTAGCTCATCTACCAAAGTAAGTGTTTACACTCGTTAATAATGTCATGACAGCTTGTATCCTGGTTATTTAAGTGCACCAACATAAACCTCTCACGTTAGTTGGTTAAGTCGCTGAAATATATTTGCATATTCGTGTTTGTATGGTAGCTAACTCATACAGAGGTGGGTCTCTAGGCTCCTTGCGTTAAGTTAATCTATTTAAGCTATAGCTAACGGTAGCACGCCAAATCACGGCCTTGATGAGTTTTGTTTTGTAACTAAGTTTCTAAAATTTGACTGGATATGTCCAGTTTAAATGTCGATTTGTGATTTTTCAATTTTACATAACCTTTTCAGTGAGCGCTGAACTTACCATAACAACAAGCAGCGATCAGAAACTGTTGCATGTGTCACTTTTAGTTCTCACCTTATTCAGTCTTGTAATTGCCCAGATTTTTTGCTCCTCAAAGTCAGAAGAATATGCATTTTCGAGATTCAGATCAGACAATTATTGTCCAGCCCAGTCTATGTATAGTGTATATAATATAATATAAGAAGAAATACAGAAATGAAGAGAATATACTGTTATAGGTGCCATGTCCTCTTTCTCACTTCCTGTGGGTAATGTATTCCATCAAACAGCATGCTGGATATTTAAGTGTAGTGTTTCTGTGCTCACCGAACATATAGGTGCTGAATCGATTGGACCATTAAAGGAGTTGTTGGTTGACAGCAAATTAACTGACAAAAGTTTTGAGCAATTTTATAGTTAAAGTCAATTGCCAGGTAAAAATGCTGACCTTTCACTCTTTCCAGTTCCTCAAATTTGCTGCTTTTCTCTCTTATTTCTTTCTGAATTGAATCTCTTTTTGTTGGGGCTGTTTCAATGTCCTTGGGCTCTTGTGGGACCTGATAAATTGTGATGGGTATCTGTCACTTTTTTCTGACATTTTCTAATACACCATCAATGGATTGATCAAATACATAATTGATAATGGTAATAATAATTTTCACCCATGGCAGGGTTTTTACAACTTTGAATCAAAATGGATGTGATGTTAAAAACAAACAGATCTACAACTTGATCTAAATGTAGTAGGATTATGAAACAGCATAATTAATGGCATTAGTATTCACCGCTCCTTAAAGTCAACATTTTTGGAGGGGGCGCCCTTGGCAACGATTGTAGCTAAAACTTTGCTCATCTGGACGCTGCAAATTTTCTTTTTTCTTCATTCTACCATAACGGTGTAACCGGTGGAGTACCTGGACAGAAGACATTGTTTGCACAATATCTCAACCAAAGTAACCTGAAGTCCTTCAGAGTTGCCGAACACCGGTTGATGTCCTTCTTTGTACAAAAATTCCATGTTTGAGTTCTTTAATTTTTATTTATTTTATTCCTTTCTTATTTTGAACTTTTCTGTAACTTTGTCACATAATTGTTTCTAATGTTCCTTTTTCTAAATGATGTACTTTCACAGGCAGTTCGTATTTTTTCTGTTGGGGAAAAGAAAACTCAAAAAACAAAAACATGAAAAAGGAGAATTAATTGTTTTTACTTCAACAACATACTTTATGACTTTCTTTGAATGTTTAGGGTCTCCTTCTAATGAGGATATGTCTCCAATATGCCAAACAGACCAGTCATTTCAATTTTAAATTTTTTAAAAAAACTGAGTAAAATGTTATGTTCTGAAGTTTTGGTAATCATTACAAACCAAACTGAGTTGCTTTAATCTAAATTTAATTTAAAGTGACGATACTTGGTGGACTAGTTGCATATTAAAAATGAGGATGGGACCCTAGCATTGACTTAGCTTACGTATTTTACTTTATGATCGTGGAAGGAATACAATAGCCATAGTTCAGCCCTCAGTTTGATATAATACTGTCTTTGTGTGGGGGAGTAGGGGTGGGCTGAATAGCAGCAATTTGGATTATTCTGTAGAGTACAAAATGTTTATATCTCCCACAAAGAATTGTATATAGATACTTGTCCAATAAAACCTAGTAACCTAAGTAATTACTGAGAAAATTATAAATTTGAAACTTGATAAGCTGCATTGAAAAATGTGTAATTTACAGTGAAACGTCAATGTATTTAATTTTTTGACTTTTTCTCACAGAGAGTCGCCCTATTTTTTTTAAATTTTTTTTTAATTAGATTTACAAATTTTATGATCTTTTTCCAGACTCTGGTTCCTCTGAACTGCAGCTTTATGTAATGCTGGATGAAAACAGTTTATGCAACAGTTGAGATCATGTAACTTAGCTGTCCACAATGTTAAATTCTTCACACTTTACTTCAAAGAAAATGAAGCCATTATTCTTTCTGCTGACATTTTGCATTTATGTGATTGAAGGTTGCATGTTGTTGATGGCCTCCCTGCCAGCCATGGACACTGTGACTGACACATGCCCCGCGGTGCACCAAAATGGGAATGCCCATCGGGAATCTCCAGACACAAGGCCAGCTGCTGCTGTTCTGAAGCTTCATTTCTACCACAGCAGCCAAGGAGCGGCCGACTGCAGCTCCCTCAGCTACCCACCTGGAAACTATGTCGCTGAGGAGTTGTGTATAGATGCAGCCAAGGCGTGCAGTGAGTACTCCAAGCGTGCAAGCCTGCATAATGCACCCCCATTCATGTGTTTTGCTGTAACCCGGGGCATAGGTCCCGAGATAAGGTTATCAAGAGGCCACAGTGAAACCTATCTGCAGAGAAAATCGTTGGCTTGTTCAATATTCTCATTCTCTTTTCTCTGTTTTTAAGGACAAGCAAAAACATGATAGCTTTGCTTGGTCTTTTTAGTTTTTTTGCAGAGGTGCAATTTAAGAGTCAATAAAAGTATGATGCAACTAATACCCGGAGCAGGGCCGTGTCGGGGGTGGCTAGACTAACCCTCGTGAATTGCATGTTTTGTGTTTGATGATAAAACAAACGGAACTGACATTTTAGACAATCTTTATTGACCTTTTGGTCACATGTGTTTGTACTAGAAACATATAGTTTTCTAGTTTGTGTCCTAAAGCAACATCTATTATGTGCTTCTCTGAGTTAGGTTTACTGTAATTTGTTTGTCCACTTAATTTATATAAATGACAAAGGAACCTTTGGATCAAGCTGGTAAAACACAGTATAGCTAACCTGTATTGATTTTGAATGTTGTACAATTGAATTCAGTGCAAGTTTATAGAACATACTGTAGTTTCTCATTCTTTGTTCGTTCTTTTTCTGCTCTAGGTATATCACCTCTGTACAGCAACCTTTTTGGTCTCTTTCGAGAGCGAGACCGCTTGTGGTATTCCCCCAACCACATCTTTCAGCTAGACGAACTGGCTTCTGAAGATGTGTTTTTCAGAATAAGGTAGCATACATTATGTTATGTATGTTTGCCTCCTAAGTATCTTTTACAGATTTAAATTTTAATATCCTCGTGCAATGGAGTTTGCACGTTGTGCTGTGCAAAATGCAGTTTAGTATCCTTACTGCATTTTCTTTTTTACCGGTTACCACAGGTACTACTTCCCTGGCTGGTACAGTGGTGGGGCATCCAGGACGTATCGATATGGGGTCGCCAAGGGCTCAGAAAGCCCTGTCCTTGATGACTTTGTAATGTCATACCTCTTCTCTCAGGTGAGCACTTCAGCACACAGCCACCCGCTTTATTGCATAAACTGGTTAGAAATTTGTTATTTTTATATGCAAGTCGGTTTAATCAAATGATTCAAGGGCATGTTGTAATTGCCCAATATTGTAGATTGTGCATCAGAAAACAAGCGGCTCATGTCCCTAACAAGTATAGTAACATCAGTTTGTAGGATTGCTAGTCAGGTTAAAACTTCAAATTTCAGGTAAAGAAAAAAAAAATCCCGATAGAGAAGTAATTATGAAACCTTATGTTTGTCCATGGATGACTTTTGGTTTCAGTTGACAGTGAAACCAAAAGTCTGTGCTTTATAAACGAGCGCTGCCCATGCAAGCAAGTGGCACCAACAAGAGAGCTGACACTTTCAGCATGCAAATTAAAGCACTCATGCAAATTTGCAACGTGTATGCAAAAATCCTGAATGAGAGAACAAAATTAAATGCGTAAGATCATACCGCCGTGATCATTTCAGTAAACTAGAATTTAGGGGGAACACAGCTCATTTTGGAGGGCTTTAATTTTGTCTGAGTGACTATGGTGTGGTCTGCTATCAATCCAAAGTAAGGTTTGTCTTTGGAAATGTATTCTTTATTATTAAGTTTGACTAATTATTCACACAATTGAAATACAGTTTGCAGGCAGTAGTTTTTTTTTTTTTTACTTTTGACTGACTGACTGACTTATTGAATGAATGTAAAATTGCCTCTCACATTCCCTGGAGGGTCACTTTTATTTTCAGTTCTTATTGTCAGTTCTTACACGCTCTTACCGTAATGCCTAGAATATACATGTACCGCAAAGCATCGTGGGGGCTTGTTTGACCGTCATCGAAATGGAGGCTGGCATCTTCTATTACTGTTTCTGAACTCGGCACATATAAACTCACTTTGGCACTTCTCTTTCTCCAGGCTCTTTCCATGTTCCCTGATTCCCTCCAGATACAGAAGTGCGTGCCCATACTCTCATCCATGCTCGTACACCACACACAGTCTGTTTGAGGGAAAGGGCCGTTAGAGAAGCGGCGCTTAAAAACATGACGTGGCTATTTGGACTCGATTTTCGTATTAGTCATTTACGACACCTCACGTAGAATAAGCAGTAATACATCGAGTATATTCAATACATCATCCAGCCCTAATTTAAAGGTTATACTCAGGATGCCTTTAAGGCTCAATAACTGACAGTGCAAAGCAGAAAGGTGCCCCAGTACTTGGATTTGATTTTATTTGTGGAATTTGACCAAATGCTAGTTTTTGGGAGGAATATTCACCAAGTCAGCACAAAATCCACTAAGATGACAAGCAAAAAGGAAGCACCAAAGCCAAGAATGTCTCTGTCTCCCAATACTTTGACATCCCTTAATGCCCATTGGCCCCTACTGAAGCCGTAAATCTTTAATAATTAACAATGATTTTTTTTTTTTTGACAAAAGGTAATTTCCTAAAATAACTGGGCACTGTAATCATTAGCAAATGTTCCACAGTTTTGCCCCAGGCTTACTCAATAGGTTAATCTGTCACAGATCACCATGGATGCCACATTACCAGTGGTACTCTGTGCATTTTCTCTCTGTTTGGTCTTCGACCAAAAACAAGGTAATTAACAATTAATGTGTGTAGTGTAGGTGAATCCAGGTTACTCGAGCCAGGGTTATGACTGGAGCTGAACCCTGAGTGAACTGAAGGATTATGTGGAATTATGCTTGTGAAAATCTGTCCTGGTGGCTGGGGACAAGCGTGAAAGGGAGAAGGGAAGCTCTACTGCGTCGGTCATTTGAGGGTGTAGCACATTGTGTGTTAGCAGCCATTCAGCCATTACCCATGCTCTGCATTTATTCCGGACAGATGTTGTGTTTTGCTGTGTGAAGGATATGTTGAATTCCTCGCAGTCTAATCTAGAGCTGAGCCTCTCTGTGTGCTTGAAGTGTGTCTCTGCAATCACCAGTTGGAGGTTAAATAATAGAACGACAAAAATGAATCCAGAGGCCTCGTTTTTCAAAGGACGACGACAATGATGATGATGACAGACTGACTGACCTGTACACAGCTGTGTGCATTACGTGTCAGATGGGTTCACTTGTAACACTGACTGTGTTACTCTCTGTGCACAGTGGAGGAATGACTTCGTCAATGGCTTGGTGAAGATCCCTAACTCGCATGAGACTCAGGAAGAGTGCCTCGGTATGGCTGTACTCGATATGTCCAGAACAGCCAAGGAGAGACAGATGTCACCGCTGGACATCTACCACACGATAAGGTAATGGTGAAAAACAAAGGCTGCTTTTTGCTCTGATTCTTGGGGGGCATTATCTGAAATGAACACCTGCTAAGTGTAATGTAAAATCTAAATGAGCAGAGTACTGGGAACCAAAGAAGCTGCAGGAGCCCAACGTGATATCTTGCGCTGAAGGTTTATTAGTCTTGTACAAGGAGAACAGATATTGAACAGTACAAGCGAATACAGAGATGCAGTCACATTGTATACCACCATCCATTCTGCCAACCAGCCGCTCCCCCTCCATATTTATCCTAAACAAAGCATTCCATCAATTGTTTACCTAAAGCTGGATCACCTAGACGGCTCCTCAAATCCTTGTCAACACATTCTAAGTCAGACAGTCGATGCTAAGACTGTCTGATTTGAGGCGCGCTGCCCCTCCCCTCACCCTCTGATGATCCTCTGGAGACTGTTCTATCTCCCTGACCTTGTCAGTCTGAATACTCTGGGCACATCTTAACTCTTATCTTGCAGCTGTGGGCCGTCAGCTCCGGTAGACTAAAAGATGAACTCTGTGTTTTTGGAGAGATGACCTGACCAGAAAAAGAGACAGTCAAGATGTTAGGTTTTGACCTACGGCCTACTTACATATCCTGTAACATGAGAGGGGTCGTCTAGGATCAAACTATGTATAGAGTCTAAGGTTTGAATATATGTATGTACTAATAGAGAGGAATTAGTCTATAAATTACTTGACACTAAGCACTAATTGATGTAAAGGTGTAATTAGTGATTTTCTGCACTGGTGCCAAGAAAATGCTTTTTCAATACCTTCCTTTTGAAGAATATAAACTTTTTTTCTTTTTACCAAGTTTTTTGCAAAGTTATGCTTTTGAATCAGGAAATATCTTCTCAGAGAATAAATAAACAAAACTAAGAATCTGACAGAGCATTCAATGCTTACTTTTTGAGAACATGACAGTTTTTGATTCTCTGTGATAGAAATTATTATTTATTTAATTTTT
The DNA here is from genome assembly GCA_943593645.1 of Bovichtus variegatus. NCBI lineage: Eukaryota > Metazoa > Chordata > Actinopteri > Perciformes > Bovichtidae > Bovichtus > Bovichtus variegatus. The sequence goes on along the minus strand of CALSCE010000020.1, from coordinate 38,023 downwards.
CAGTACTTTTTAACAAAAAAAATATAGAGGTTAGAGATCCAGTCGGTGTGACCTGTGTAGTGTTGGTCAAAGCTTAAAGTTATTTTTATTTGACATTAAAGCGTTTGTGTGACATTGATGTTCAAACTTCAAATCTGTACTTCTCTGTACATGACTTGTTGTTCAATGTGTAACACACCTTGTTATGAGCCCAAGACGGCATTATTTTATATTTTTATATTTTATAAATATTTCAATAAGAAATCACTTTCTTCTGTAAAAATGCTTGTTTTTTTCAAACGCATGATAAAAGAGTTTTTAAGTGATAGAATTTATGCTGATACATTAAAAAAAAAAGTAATGTTTCCCTCTTACCTACCTCTAGCTACAAGTCTTTCTTGCCAAAAGACATGAGAGCTCAGATCCAGGACTGCAACTTCTTGACACGCAAGCGAATCCGATTCCGCTTCAAGCGCTTCATCCAGCAGTTCAGCCAGTGTCGGACCACAGCGCGCGACCTCAAGCTCAAGTACCTCATCAGCATGGAGTCCCTGGAGAAAGCCTTCTACACAGAGACCTTCCAGGTCAGGGATCCGTCCAGCGGACAGCTCATCATCCTGGTGGCAGCGGACAGTGGCATCCAGTGGTGTCGAGAGAAACTCAAAGATTCTGACCAGGTTGGTATTGTGAGTGCTGTCAGTAAGCTTTATTCTTTTTTTAATATGTTTTACATGTTGAACATTCAGCTGACTTTTAAATGAGTGCAGTACTGGAGGCCTTTAGTTCCCAGATCACCTACATAAAAAGCAACAAATAGACATCAGTGCACAGGTCATAATTCCTTTAAGATCCTAAAATGTCACCCAAAGAGATATCAAATGAAAACATATTACAAAAGGAAATAAGAGAATTGAGAGCTAAAGGAAGGTGGAGACAAGAAACAAACACGCAAAATTTGTGACCAAGAATTTGCACAATTTCAGAATGAACTACTTTGTAATGGGGGAATATGTGTTGTGGCTATACAGACAACACTTGTTAGTGGGATCTATTCTTTGTTGATTTGTGATTATTACAAAAGTTGATTCTTGTGCTGTTCGTCCAGGAGCTGCAGACCTTGTGTGACTTCCCTGATGTCACTGACATGAGCATCAAACAGGCCAGCAAGGAGGGTGCTGCGGAGAGTCGGGTGGTCACCATCAACAAACAAGACGGCAAGAATCTGGTAATTTCACTTTTTGGAAGTATAAGTATGTCTTCACTCTTTTATAACCAGGTGAAAAATATACGTTTTGACCACAGCCAGTTTCAGTGACACTGGTTTGCTATCTTAGAGAGGCCTGTAAAAGTAGAAAAGTTAGCTTAAATTAGCCGTAGGTGAAGAGGCAGAAGCGTTTTGTTTCCTACCCCGCGTCTAATGCAATAAAAATATACAGCACGGCATTTGTAGATATTTGGAGGATGGTGGAAGTGTACACACCGTATCTAAAAGTGTTTTTTTTTATATATTTCAGGAGCTGGAGTTCCCCAGCCTTTATGAAGCCCTCTCCTTTGTGTCCCTCGTTGATGGCTACTATCGGCTGACGACAGATGCACATCACTACCTTTGTAAAGAAGTGGCTCCTCCCAGGCTTGTGGAGGCCATCGCTTCCCATTGCCAAGGCCCCATCTCGTAAGTAAAAATAACAAAGCTTAATTTGTATTTTACCAACATCAGTAAAGGCTCTCACTTACTCACATTTTTTATTCTTTTGAATGCAGCCTGATCCTAAACTATGTTACAGGAACTACTTGTTCTACTAATTTGTGGTTTCCTTCACTGCCTCACTTGTCTGACGAGCTAACAGATGACTCCTCATCAAAACTTTCCCAAACTGACAAAGTCCACAGTAATCAGCCAGGAGAAATTGGCACAGTCGGCAATTATATTTTTGCATTATTCACACTCCTACTCCTTCCACTTTCCATGTTTACAGCTGACCTATACCAGCCAATTTTAAATACTGAATTGCAGAGTATTGTACGAGATTGCTGCCAAAATGTACAAGCATTCCTCAGGTGGTTGGTTTCTATGACATATCCTGTCAGATCTGTGTTTCTCTGCGGAGATGCAGGTGAATAAACTGCTGTGATGGTTCTGCTTTTTGTTTTTGTTGCAGAATGGAGTTTGCTATCAATCGGCTTCAGAGGTGTGGAAACAAGCGAGGATTGTATATTTTGAGATGTAGCCCTAAAGACTTCAACAAATATTTTCTGACTTTCCCTGTAGAGGTGGGTAACACTCACATGTGGTAGTACGCACTGTTCACCATGTGTATTGATAACTAACAGAAGAGTAAACAATTGAAACAAAGCAACATGACTTGTTGTGTTACCCAAATCTATTAAAGAGGTACTTACCATGGACTTACATTTTATCAGCTGTGTCTGTGCCTCTGTGTTTGCTCTTGGTTTGTGGGACTCAGGCTGGATATCGTTGGAAATATGTTTATAGTGCCGCCAATACAAAATGTCAGTTTTAGTAGCAACATCAAAATGTTAATTTGCTGTTGTTGCTGTTTTTTGTTATTATTTAATTATTTTCACTGTTGTTTTTGTTTTTTTCAAAATGAATCACACCCATCAGTTGAGTCAGTGTTTAATGTAATCTTTAATGTTGTGAAAAACAGAAGAACTTGGCCTGTATTAAAAAAAATATTTTTTGAAACTGACTAAATGATCATTTAAATCAGCAAATATCTGATCTAAGAATAAGTAAACTACGGCCATGCTACGACTGATGATAGCACATAGCCTCCTCATTGTAACGACGCCAACACATCACAACCTGGTTAGTATTTCATCTCGTTACCTGTGACGTAGCAGCACGCTACAGCAACGCGGCGGCTTGTTTTTTTTTTAATTATCCAGTGCTATTGTTGTTCTAAACATGGCTGAACAATCTGACCTCCTTGACTGTTTTCATTGTTGGGAGCAAACACAGTTTGGTCGTCCAGGTTCAGCACCGAGCTGCGCTATATAAGGCTACATGTACACATTTTTTAAAGAGTTGTTTTATTTTAATTGTACAATTGAATCCAGCTGGACTAGTGTCTCAAAGTCAGATTGATCGATTCCATGACTGATGCATTTCCAACCATCTGCCATCCCCTTTGTGTCTGCTACCATAGGTGTATGAAGCTGTCGAATACAAGCACTGCCAGATAACCAGGTCTGCCAGCGGGGAGTTTAACCTCAGTGGAACCAAAAGAAACTTCAGCAGCTTGCAGGAGCTTCTCAGCTGCTACCAAAAGGAAACGGTGCGCTCTGACAGCGTCATTTTCCAATTCAGCAAGTGCTGTCCACCTAAATCCAAAGGTAAAACTAACAGACTCTGGATTTAGCCAGTATGTTTTTAAGAGATAAGTAAACATTAGCAAATTCTTTGTGTGTGTGTGCTACTGTCTAATGTGTCATGTAAAAATGTAACCATTATATGCTGCAGTGTGAGTGGGTATGTGGATGGATGCTGTCCAAGGGCCTCCAGCTGTTTGGTGATCATACGCTGCTGAATGCAGAAGGCGTTTTGGACTTTTTGACCCCCAAAATGAATCAACTGCCCTGCAAGTTATTGCTCCTGTAGTGCAATAACTTATATTAAAGTAAAGTATATTGAGGGGAAGTCATCAATAGTGAGGGGAAGAGTTAATTTTTCAAATTGGGATACATAGAGTACAAACTACCAACCAAGATATCTCTGTCCTTGTGCTTTTGTAATTAAACCAGAGCTGGTCTAAGCTAGACATTTTAATAATGTGGTGGATCCATTTCCACAGAAATTGATGATGAATAAATGCAGAGTTTCAACATGTGGCAGAGTCCATCTCTGACTCGCATCGTTTCTCAAGTTCCAGTCAGTTGGACTCAAAGTTTGATCACTTTATACTCAGGAAACTATGAATCTCTTTCGTGGAAGTTTTCTACAACATTGTTTTCTTGTCTCTCCACCAACAGAAAAGTCCTGCCTCCTTGTGTGTAGGAGCAACAAGGGCTCCGAAGTGCCTATATCTCCGTCTCTACATCGACACAACATCAGTCAAATGGTGTTTCACAAGATCAGGAAAGAAGATCTAGAATTTGTAAGCCTAGTTTTTCAGGCTTTTCGTATGTCTGTGTTTGTATAATTCATTACATGAAAGTGTATTAGAATTCCCCATTATTGTGTTGTAGCTCTACATTTCTTTACTAGAGTCCTATTCTGTGCATTTGACTAACTCATACTCTAATTTAATTAAGACAATCACCTGTTAAGGGTTACAATTGAAAACTGCAATAATGGTCTTCCTTTCAGATGGAGAGTCTAGGACAAGGGACATTTACCAAGATCTTCAAAGGGGTCCGCAAGGAGCTGGGAGATTATGGACTCGTGCATCAGACCGAAGTTGTCATGAAAGTCTTGGACCAGGCGCACAGGAACTACTCAGAGGTATGTGGCTTGTAAAGCTGTACAAAATGTTTTGTTTGCAGGCAAACTTTTTACAGCCACAAATTGGTTATTGGTAAAAACAATAGTAGTAATAGTAAAAGGTATTAAAGCTTGGAGCAGGTTTACTTACAGTGCATTGAGGCTGAGAAATAACCAACTGCTGGTAAATTCAGGCAGTGACTGATCATTTATTTTACTTTGGCGGGTCTGTAGCCCTTTTTCTGGATGTTTGTTTTTTAGCTTTCAGTCTCTGGTGGATTACATTAGTGTAGAGCTGAAAATATTTCTCGGTTAATTGATTTAACCGGTTTTAGTTTAATTTAACATTCACTGGTTTGAGCGTCTCAAATTTTAAGATTTGCTGCTTTCCTAGGCAGTTTCAATAGGTTTTTATATGATATTATGCATTTTTCACCATTTTCTGACATGTATAGAGAAAACCAGGAATTGAGAAAATACTCAACAGATTAAAGGAAAGTTTTGAAATTTTTCAAGTCTGTCTGAAATAGTCAGGTGCCCATACAAACATTGAAACAGGAGGTGCTTGATGTAATCATTTCTCCTGCTCATACTGGCCATCAGAGAATTCCTTGTCAGTGAGTGGTGGGGGACAAAATCCCAAGCCCTTGTTTTAAAAAGCTTTTCTGAGGCGATAATCGCAGTAATAAAGTTAATACAAATGCCCTCTTTTTAAAGACCTGAACAATTGTGAAACTCTTGTTTTTTGAATGAAATTGATTGTGTGTTGTTAGTGTGCCTTTTATGTGGGCACATAAGTCATTTTGGTTTTCTTTGTTCTCTGTCTTATCTTGTCCTGCAGTCTTTCTTTGAAGCTGCCAGCATGATGAGCCAGTTGTCCCACAAGCACCTGATCCTTAACTATGGTGTGTGTGTCTGCGGAGACGAAAGTAAGTCGGCCTTAGAAACACACTCTCAACTTACTGTATGTCTTCATTTGTCCCCAAGGTGAGAAGAAAAAAGAGAACGTTTTAATACCCATTCATTTTTCCAACATTATGAGCTTACAGGTCATTATGGTGTAATGATGTCAAGAGTCTACCATGCTCCGCTATAATCTTGACCAGAGTCTGTAAACTCGAGGCTCAGAGCAGTGATTAAACCAAGCATGGTGGGCTATTCTTAGCAGGATTACAATACCCTGCCCCAGAATCTTTCACCTGCCCCCCTCTCTCTTCACCTCACCTCAACTCAACGTCTGCTTCTACGGTTAGGCGTCTGTTGAGACTGTGAATCAGAATTGGCATTGATTCATTGGAAATTTCAATATGATTTTGTAAAGGAAAAAATCTAAACTACCTAAAAATGACTTACATTTTTTCAGATTCCAAAACTTTTAATGTCCCAGAGTGGCAATTTGATTTAGAGGCAGTATTTAAATACAATACATCATAAAATATCATGCGCAACACTGCACAAGATCCATACCTCCTGTCACCGTGAATCAAGGAAAAAGAAGATGCAATGACATGACATCCGGTGTTGTAGTTTGTTAAACCAATAGCAGATGGAACAAAGGACAGTCTGTATCTATTAATGCTACCATGACCTTTTCTTCTTGTTGGGTGTGTATTATTCTTGTTGTTTATTGCATTTCTGTCTGCATATTTGGTAACTAAGATGTAAATATTTGAGTAATTATCTGTGCTGGAACTGTAGAGACACTACATATCCAGTTTAATTACAATAGAACATTTTACAGTGAGAAATCCATTGTATAGGATTCAGTTGTGCCAGTTTTATCTGACAAAAGATAAATATAATCAACCGAGCATACCACAACATTTATCTCTCTTTACTTACTTACTACTGAAACGTTGGAAAACACTGAAAACAAGTGTGAAACACTGTTGCTGAAAGTCACTAAAACATAATCACCAATGTGTGAGGCAGGTAAATAAATCCATAAAACACACAGTGAGGCTTTATATCAGCGGTAGATAATATAAAAATTAACCACTGGTGGCTTTGGTATACACCATTTGCAAAGTGACTTAGTAATATTATGTTTAAGAATTGGGTTGTAATCACAAAATCCCGACATGATTTTTAACCTCAACTGAAAAAATGTTTTCTTTCAGATATCATGGTGCAGGAGCATGTGAAGTTCGGTTCGCTGGACACCTACCTGAAGAAGAACAAGACCTCGATAAACATCCTGTGGAAGCTAGAGGTGGCTAAGCAGCTGGCCTGGGCCATGAACTTCCTGGTAGGAATCTGTGATACTCACAGCTGTAGTTTTTATAGATGCTGCAAAAGTTACAAATCATAATAAATGTTTTTTTTAAAGAAATAGTAAAATGAAACTGTAGGAAGAGTGACTATTTGTTTTCTCAGTGTTGGCTAGAGACTGTCTAATCTTTCCCTTTCTGAACCTGCAGGAAGAAAAGCATCTTGTCCACGGGAATGTCTGTGCGAAGAACGTTCTTCTAATCAGAGAGGACGACCGGCGGGCTGGGAACCCCCCCTTCATCAAACTGAGTGATCCCGGCATCAACGTCACTGTCCTGCCCAAAGAAGGCGAGTTTACGTCCATCCTTACCTCAACTGCAATACGCCTCTTTAATCAGCAGGGGGCGGCTATTTAACGAGGTCGTGATTGCAATGAGACAGGACCTTCTTAAATCCACCTTGCATTGCATTGATTTCCTTTTGTGCGATGCTCAGTTACAGAAAACGCAGGGAAAAAAAGTTTTAAAGCATTGGTACGCTATTTAAAATTAAATCAAGCTGAATCAACTTTGCCTGAAAATGTTAATGCATAAATTGACAAAGAAGAATTTACTAACAGTGGTGGGTTGAATGTTTTTGTTTGTGATCAGTCCTGATCGAGAGGATCCCTTGGGTGGCCCCGGAGTGTGTCGAGGACCCTGCCAACCTGAGCCTGGCTGCAGACAAGTGGAGCTTTGGCACCACACTCTGGGAGATCTGCAGTGGTGGGGAGAAACCTTTAGCAACACTGGACAACTCTAAGGTACCTAAAACATAAAACAACACCACAACAAGGTATATATTTAATATTGGATGGTTACGATACTGTGATATCATGTTGGTAAATTACTTTTTTTTGAGTGTTTTGAATGCGGTACATGATGCAGTAGGGCTGTGAATTGCTGGATATCTCACAATTCTGTTTCTGTTTGAAATGACAACGTGATTTATGTATTTAGACTTCATATCAAGAGCAGAATATGCTCATTATTCATCATCCCTCAATACAACACTCAACCCTAAACCTTAATATTTGTCTCACAGAAAACGCTGTTTTACGAGGATCACCACCAGCTTCCTGCACCGAAGTGGACTGAACTGGCCAACCTGATTACCAGCTGCATGGACTACGAGCCCGCGTTCAGGCCCACATTTCGCGCCGTTATCCGTGACCTCCACAGCCTCTTCACACCAGGTTGGTGTATACGGTCACACCACTGTGTAATCTCAAATGTTTTCAGACACACCCACACATACACTTCTCATGTGTCTCCAGAAACTTGTCAGTAAAAAGAGGGTCCCGGTTCCTGTCTTTAATAGCTGCTAAACGGAATGAGTTGAGGAATTGTAGTAGTGATAGTTTTTAAGGAATTCTTCAGCATTTTGGCATTTTTTACTTCTAAAAGTTAGATGAGAAACTCGATAAATTTAATATCGGTGTGATTACTTTAGAGATTGGTCAAAGACATCATCAGCTTAGTTTGTAGATATTGATTTACTTAATTTCTGAGCTGTTGATTTATCTCTTGAACGTACATGATTTTTGTCTTTTTGTCCCTAGACTATGAGTTGATTGTGGACAGTGACATCCTGCCAAACAGGACCGTGGGCTCAGGCTGGTCAACAGGGGGCTTTGAGAGTCAGGAGCCAGCCCAGTTTGAAGAGAGACACCTCATATTCTTACAACAGCTGGGCAAGGTATGTCTGCACCTTCCATGTCACGTCATTTTTCGGCTAGTTTTGTAGCGATCAATTTGTCAGCCATTTGCTAATTTGTTTGCCGATATAGTAACAGAAGTCCATAAATACACGGAGCACAACTCTTCTCAACATTTTGATGGACTTGCATTGAAGCTCCAGGGTTATATACATACAGGTTAAAACATACAGATAATACAAAATTAAGAGAATTATTGATTGTTTTTCCACAAGAAAAATGCACCAGTGCAAACAATGTTAAAAGTCAGTCTGGAGGCCTGAGCTCACACTGCTCTGTACCTCCATTGTGTGTGCGTTTCACAAAGTAAGATATCAAATCAAACTATGAGTAAAGTATGACAGCTCACTTAAGTTGGTGTTCTTTTTAAGGGAAACTTTGGCAGCGTGGAGATGTGTCGATATGACCCGCTTCAGGACAACACCGGAGAGGTCGTCGCTGTGAAGAAGCTCCAGCACAGCAGTGCAGAGCACATACGCGACTTTGAGCGAGAGATCGAGATCCTGAAATCGCTTCAGCACGAGAACATCGTCAAGTACAAAGGCATTTGCTACAGTGCAGGTACAGTTCACCTGTAATAAGTACTTTCATTCTCCTAATGTTTTGGAACTGAAAAACTTGCTGCACACATCCTCTGCACTTTTCTCTACAGGTTTTTCTCCTAAACTACAGCCTGCCTATACTATTTTTATGTTTTTTGTAACAATTATAATTGTGCTAGTACTCGATCTCAGTGTCTGCATTATTATTGGTAAATAAGGACAGTACACTTTAAGTTGTCAGTCAATCAGTGAAATCTTTGCAGTTTCAACACGTTGTGGCCACTGGATGACATGTTTATTTTTGGCTTCTCTCAGGACGACGAAATCTCCGCCTCGTCATGGAGTATCTGCCCTATGGAAGTCTGCGAGATTACCTCATGAAAAATAAGGAGAGGATCGACCACAAGAAGCTTGTGCATTACACATCTCAGATCTGCAAGGTACCTGCCTTTTTTTCCTGTTTTGTCTCCTGCTTTGTGGCTCTGCTGACCACTGGAACTACAGATGCAAGAATACGTTGTGTTTTCTTTCTGTGTTCACAGGGTATGGAGTACCTGTCCAGTAAGCGGTATATCCACAGAGACCTGGCCACTCGAAATATCCTTGTGGAGAGTGAGCTGAGGGTGAAGATAGGAGATTTCGGCCTCACCAAAGTTCTGCCTCAGGACAAAGAGTACTACATGGTCAAAGAGCCAGGAGAGAGTCCCATATTCTGGTCAGTCTCCACTTCTCTGTTGTTTTTATATTTGTATTGTTTTGTCCCACGTAGAAGAAGTCTTCACTCTCCTCACGATGCTGTACAGAGAGCTACCGCTGAAGAAAAAAAGTGTGATTTTTATTTAAGAAAATTTAATTTTTATTTAAATTTTTTTATTCTTTATTTATTTTTTCTGTGATATTGTTGTGGAATCAAAACTGTTTTGCCTGTCCTCGTGGTGAAGTCGACTTGTAAACTCACGACCTTCTTCAGAGGAGCAGAACATTCACAGACACTCTGCTACTGTGTAGGTATGCCCCCGAGTCGTTAACGGAGAGCAAGTTCTCTGTGGCGTCGGATGTCTGGAGCTTCGGGGTCGTGCTTTATGAGCTCTTCACCCACAGCGACAAGAACTTCAGCCCTCCTGCAGTAAGTGATAACACACACTCACACGCATGCATGCGCCCCATTTGTCGCTGACTGCCTGTTCAACTTGATTTGTGGTCACTGCTTTATTGACAAAGTGTAGCATGCAGTAAGAAAAGGTCATTTACTGTGCAAAGATTGTTTTAATAGCAACAAAAGGGAGCATTGACAACTACAGCAATTCTCCAGAAGGACTGAATGATAATAAAGGTATCTGTTTTGAATGGTTACAATAAACAATAAACTATAGATTCATTGTTTGCCATCATACTGTATATTGTTTTTTGTTTTCTCCCTTTATTCCCCAATGCCTGCATATACTTGTTGACAGTTTGGATGTGCTAAGAAGTACAAAGGCAACAACAGATGTAATTGATTTGAAGCAATAGTAAAGGATAAGTGGAGGGCGTGATCTGTTTGTGTTTGGATGCGATTCAGGAGAGTTTTGGAGGGAGGGTTTGGTTAAGTATCAATTCCTTCTTTTCATACTGTATATTGTTTGCTTCTATTACAACTAGAAAATAGTGTAACTGGGGTGCTACAATAGCCTAGAGGCTAAGATGCATATCAAATAAACCGCAGCGTCTCCAGTATGAATCCAGCCCCGTGATTCTTTTATTACGAGTCATCCCCCTCTTTCCCCACATCTCCTCTCTGCCTCTCAACTTGTACTATGAATTAAAGGCAAAAAAAAAACAACCTGATAATACCTTTTTAAATAGGAATATAGTGTTACTGAATGGCTCTCTTGAGACAAATTCATGCAAGCCGCACCTCTGTCTAAAAACTTCTTGAGTGTTTTTGAAAGTATCAAAGACATGAAGAGACAAGAAGCAGACGTGTCAGTCTGCCATCTTCTTAAAACCAGTTTATGCATGTGCGTGCAGTTGTTCATCTTCTATACTGTTTATAGAACATGGACAAACAACAAGGCATTTTCCTCCTCCTACCTGAACCTGTATCTCAAACTGTGTTTTCGGTGTCTTGGTGTATGCTGTGGCTATTTCAGCTTTCAGCCAGCTGAGCCAGAAGTTCAGTGAGATTTGTGCAATCTTAAATGTGCGCGCTTTTCCACGGTACTCGTGACAAAGTAGAGCCTGTGACTCCCTTACAGTAGGTCCTGCTGTAGTTTGCCATGTCGACACTAATAACATTTCTCTGCCAGGGTTGCTCCACCTATGTTTGTCTCAATCATAACAGGTTTATTGCTCAAGTTGATAGGACACCACCTTTACCAGTTTACATTTGGAGACAAAAATTGAAAAGATGTTCTTATTTTCCGTGAACCAAATTAATTTAATCTGTTTTTGTCTTGGCTGTAACCATTGTCCTCCTCAGGTTTTTATGTCCATGATGGGGAATGACAAGCAGGGGCAGCTGATCGTCTATCACCTCATTGAGCTCCTCAAATCAGGCAGCAGGCTGCCTCAGCCTCTGGGGTGTCCCACAGAGGTAGGGACATGCTGTGTTCTCTCTGACTGGATACACTCATCACACACATGCTACATACTGTAAACATATAGATTTAGACTCGTTTCACCTATATGTCGATGCACACACAATGTGTTTTATCTGTTCTTTTGTATTCATTTGTTTGTTTTAGTTGTTTTAACCTACATTTAAAAGCCTAAACAGGGACCGGGGCTGCACATTGGCTTTAGTTAGATGCCCTGTATACATTATATTTGTTGCATTGCTTCTCCCTATGTAAAAATGGTCATCTGTATCATCTCTGATAAATAAACTGACGCGTAGATAAATAAAAAGGAATAGACACATTTTTATGCAAACAATTTGTGATTGGACAATGCAGCGCTTTGCCAGAAGGCGTTGCAGCAAAAGTTGAATCAGGTTCAACGTCTTTGCCGGGCAACAATGGCTTTTTATTTTTTTGTTTTTTTTGTTTATTTATTATAAATGTACTCTCAATGACAGCGTAGGTCATTATGACACATTCTGGTAAATTAAAAAAGAAGCCAGCTGTGCCGACGGCTTCACAGCGCTAAATCCAACTTGTATTGCTTGAGTAATAAGCAAAAATGACAGCGTGATTGAAGGGATATTGTGTTTCATCCGGACTAAAGGAGCAACTATTGTCTGACAGAACATGTGCAATTCACAGTCGATCCGACATGAAGGCGATCAAATTTCAATAGAGGAGGGAGGTTGCGCACGCCGCATGTTGTTTGTATAATAGAACGTTTTTTGGGGTGACGAGAAGAGACATGGCAGAGTTGGTCTCAAAGAAAACTAAAACTGCACTAATATGGCAATGTTTTGGATTCATAAGAAAGTGCCCCGCTTGTGCGCGCTGCCATCTTTGATCATCACAACCTCAAAACAGACATGGCAATGTGTAAACACTGCAGGGGGAAAAAAAGTCATATGGCTGTCAGCTGAGTCAAGTGCAGCACCTAGTGGTGAAGTTTGGTAGTCGGGTCCGCTGTTTGGTTTAATATCAAACCAGTTTTTTACAGTGACTCAACCCTATGTCAGATTGTTGTTTACCGGAACTCATCCACAAATGATTCTCTTTCTTCCTCCTCTTTCTCTCAGATACACGAGATCACAGAAGAGTGCTGGGACAACGACCCCGGCCTGCGGCCTTCTTTCAAGGAGCTCGCCCTCCGCATTGACCTGTTCAGGGACAGTAAGGAGTTTTAGACCCGAAAAATCACCCAAAGTGCCCTGCTCCTCTTCAACCGAGTCGCTCTTAACATTGTTGCCCTGTTTGTGGCAAAGAGACAAAGGCCAAGGCGAGGTCCTTCTCCTGCGGAGTGCCAGCGCGTGGCTAGCAGGAAATGTTCGAAGAACTGTTGAAGGTGATGTTGGTTCGGATAAAGTTTTAAAAGAAGAGGTAAAGAGTTTGTGGAGACTGTGAGTAGACTATTGCCAGGCCTAAAGCTAGAGATGCTTGTGTCAAACAAGTTGTGTGTGTGTGTGTGTGTGTGTGTGTGTGTGTGTGTGTGTGTGTGTGTGTGTGTGTGAACAGCTAGCAGGGCTAGCTCTTGCCATCCCCTTTTCCCCTCCCCTGAAGAGAAATGGTCTAATAGAGCCGAGTGTTTTTATGTATGTGTATATACCTACAGTATAATTGTGTACATATGTCCAGAACAATTTTATAATTTTATAAAATGAAAATATAGTAAATACTATATTTGAGTTACCAGCAAGATGTCAGTTTAAATGAAGTACATACAAAGTTGATTTAAAAAATCTGTTATTGTTTTATGTTTTCATTGTGAGAGGTGGTGTGAAAATTAAAGAACAGATTAATTCAATTAATGTCCAACTCTTCATTATTTCCACAGCATAAATGAATGTGCTACTGAAAAAAGCACATTGTATACTGTGAAATTCAAGGGGAAAAAACACAAATCACAAAGAACACAATTTACAGAATCAGTTTTATTTGGAAGCATTTTCTTCCAGTTTCTCTACACGTACACAATCTGAAGCATATGGGACTGTTTAAATTGTTACAACAGAGTTAATCGTTTTCAATTGAAAGGACGGATAATCTGCACCAACGAGTGTTGCAAGAATCCGACCCCGAGTATACAGAAACACAAGTCATTTATACAGTAGAGTTTCATGGGCAGGACAGCAGGTAATACACATTTCTGTCTACCAAATGGGAACAAAGGCACAGAGACATCAGACATGTTAATTACAACTGTTAACACACGTCAGCTGGTCAAGGTGGTGCCTTACTGTCGGTCACAGGGACATAAGTGTATTACAAATGTGAGGAAACACACTAAGGCCAAGTAACAACTTTATAGAGACAAAATTTAACTATAAGACTGAATGATATATCTCCACAAGGGTCACCCTCTGGTAAGAAATAAACAAATGTAGACCTTGGGACAGACGGCATGCGTTACAAGTATCTCACCCGAGTCTCCAGAAACACCTTTATACAGTAGAATTGCAGGAGCGCAGGTAACACACATTCCTCTACCCAATGGGATCAAAGGCACAGAGACGTCACACATGTTGATTACAATTGTTAACACCCGTGTCGGGCAATCAGCAGACACAGGGTGATCAAGCACGTGTATTGCAACTGTGAGGCCAAACGGCGACTTTATAGAGATGAAATATAACCAGAAGACTATGATACATTTGTCCACCGCAGTTAGTGTCAGCACAGTGCGCGTGTGTGCGGGGATAAACTCCGTCATTAGTCTCTACAGCTGATCGAGCTGTGATCAGAGAGAGACGTCGCGAGGACACTGTTCCGAGGGTTAGAAACGAATTGAGACACGGCTTGGATGCGTGCGTGCGCGCGCGTGCGTGTGTGTGTGTGTGGAGCAAGAGCGCCATAGCACCGGACACTTCTCGAGCAGCAGCATGTTGAGGACGACAGGGGGGGAATAACGTGAGTTTGATATTTTCATATCTTTTGTTTGAAACTTGGTGGAAATGAACTTTTAAAGTACTTTTAATTTTTGAGGTACTTTATTTGAGTATAGCCATTTTATGATCATTGAGAGATAAATATTGCACTCTTTACTCCACTGTATTTATCTGAGTAAACTTGCATACATACAGCACTTTGGACCCCTTACAAAAGACAGTACCTGGTACCCTTGTCACATTTTAACTTGGATGGAAATTGAGGATTCAAATTAACTACCCGATTCAGTTGTTTATAAGGTTTCATTATGTTTATATGGCATCGTGTCTAATACTGTGACATATCGGTCACATGAGGACATTTTACTGCAGAACCAGTTCTGCTTCTTTAAGTTCCAAGTTATTTTTGCTTGAAATACTTTTGTAGGAATCTAAATGCGAAACCCTTTTTTAAAAAAAATAATAAATAAATTAGAAAAAACGAGATGACAACTTTCTTTTCTTCTTTTATTATTATTTATTTAAACTGAAAACAAAAAAATTATGTTTATCAGATCAAACCCAGTTACTTCCAGCTGCTAGTTAATGTATCTATGTGCGTTTTGCATGCTCATTTTCCTGAGCCCGGCCAACCCTTGAGCTTTCTCTGTTTGTTGAATGACAACCATTCAGCAGAATAGCCTGCAGAGAGGTGGTGAAGATGAAGTCCAGGCGACCTCCTGACGGGGGGTACGGCTGGATGGTGGTCGCGTCAGCCTTTTTCATCATGGGCCTCACTACTGCCGTCCTTAAGAACTTTGGCCTCTTCTTCCTGGACATCCAGAGTCACTTTGGAGTCCTGACCAGCACCACCTCATGGGTCACCTCCATTACGATCGGCACGTTTCACCTTGGAGGTAAAGACATGGTTTTCATCTTAAAGTTCTTTTTGTTGTTTTCAATTCAATATTGTTGTTTTAATTTTCTTCTCAGCTCCAGTGGCCAGTGCGCTGACCCTACAGTTTTCTCAGAGAGTGGTCATCATAGTTGGAGGTCTGCTGTCTGCCTCTGGGATGTTGCTGGCGTCTCTGGACCTTAGTCTGCCGTGGCTGTACCTCACCATGGGCATCATGCAAGGTAGCACACACAGGACATACTGTGAACCCTAGGAAGCATTGCCGCTCTTTTCACTCACTATGTCTGGTCAGTTTTAGTCTGAAGCCAAATTTAAATCTACAACCTAATCCAATACTTGTTGGGTCATTTGGTCATGGCACTTTAACCCTTAATGCAGTGGTCTCCAACTTTAGGGTTGGAACCCCTCAAAGGGGTTTCAAGATAAATCAGAGGGGTCATGAGCAGATTAATGGAACGGAAAAGAAAGATATTGCTATGCTACTCAAATTCATTTCCTTTGTTCTGACTTTTATGGAACCTTTTTTATTTTCTTATAATTTTAATGTTATATTTAAGTTATTCAAATAAAAAAATATTTAGAGGACATTGCAAGCAGACACTGCTTTATTTGAGATTGTTTTGACCCTACCGTCCTGCAATTTATAATAATTACAATTTCTACAAGTTTTTTTAATTTTTTTTTTAATATCTGATTAAACGCATACGTTTTCTGTTGTCACCTGATAATTCATCTACAGAAATCAGATCTTTCGTCCTGGTTTATACCCATATGGCACAAAAATATGGTGGGTGGTTTAAAGGGGACTACTTTGTTTGGATGATACTTTATCAGAGGACCCCATTCTTTCAAAAAGAAATTAGATTGTTAAAGGTTTCCATCTTCTCTTTCCAGGAATGGGCATTTGCTTCTCGTGGATCCCTGCCAACAGCATGGTGAGCCACTACTTTGTACGGTGGCGTCCCATCGCCTACGCCATCGCCAGCTCCGGGGAGTGCGTCTTCTCTATCCTGTTCAGCCCCTTCTTCCAGTGGCTGATTGAGACGTACAGCTGGCAGGGGGCCTTGCTCATCATTGGAGGCCTTCAGCTCAACCTGTGTGTCTGCGGTGCTCTCATGAGACCCCTGGAGGCTCAGGAGTGCCCCATACAGGACACCAAGGACAATCTAGAAGCCGAAGCTGCTGCGTTCCCACCAAAGAGGACGGTTATCTTCCAGTTCTCCCTGATGAGGAAACCTGAACTACTACTCTACATCCTGTTCGCCATCTTTTCAGCGATGGGGTTTTTCATCCCAACTCTCTTTCTAGTGCCCTTTGCTAACAGTTTGGGGATGGAGAAGTACTGGCCAGCCTTAGTCCTCTCTATCCTGGCATTAGCAGACCTGGTGGGGCGGCTGCTCTGCGGGTGGTTAGCCAACATGAGGCTGGTGAGGAACCTGCAGCTGCTCACCATGGTGGTCACTCTGCTCGGGGTGGTGCTCCTTCTGCTGCCCATCAGTCACACATACTGGGTCATTCTGGTCTTTGTCTCGCTCTACGGGTTCCTGTTCGGCTGCGTGGTGGCCATACATGTCACCTCCATCGTGGACATTGTAACCCTGGAGGGATTTGACAGCGGACTGGGGCTCTTTATGCTTTTCAGGAGCATCGGGGGCTTCACCGGTCCACCCGCCACAGGTGAGTTTAAATTGTCAGGCAGAAGCAAAAATGTCAGCCTGAACATGCAGTCGCAGGTTTATGAGTAAACATCGTCATGAAATCCTGCCAGTGTGCATAGTTAGGTGTTTTAAGCTCCAAGAACAATGAGAGAGAGAAAACATTAAAACTATGATGAGCGGTGTCCGTCTCTTGTCCCAGACTGGAACATCTCAAGAAGAACTTTTAGATAACTCTGCAATTTAATGTGGAATTGTGATTTAAAAGATCCTTTTGTTTTATGTGTGCACTTTCATGTCATCATCAGTTTCTTGTTCTTTTATTTCTTGTGCAGGCTGGCTGGTGGACCAGACAAACGACTACAGCGCTGCCTTCTACCTCTCAGGCGTCTGCCTCATTTCATCAGCAGTGTTCGTCGTCCTGGTCGACTGCGTCATTCAGAGGAGAAAATGGGTGGAGGCTGAAGTTCATACGTCAAACTTCTAGGACCAGTGAGGCTCTGTTACATAAGGATGTTTAACTTATTATGAGCCTGAGGGGCCACAAAGACTTGTTCAGTATTTTATCACATACCAAATGTTGGGCGACCTAATGTGACATGTGATGCAGGGTTAGGTCTTTAACAAGTAATCTCAGTCAATCAATAGCCCTGGTCCATGCGTTTTATACACAATCCATCAAACCTTGATACAATGATTAAAGTCAATTACTTTTAAATATCAACTTGAGACAATTAGTAACAAATCTATAGTAAAAAAATAAGTTGTTATCCTACTTTGTGCCATTTACTAGGGCTGCATTTTCATTCACAATTGATCTGTTTGGGCCACAAAATGTCCCCAACGCTAGTACTGTTAGCAATTTCGGAGGATGTGATTTTGTTTTTAATGTATGCACTTTCCTGTGTAGTTTGTCACAAATGTCTAGAATCATACAAAAAGTATGCAATAAAATAATTCATAAGTCAGTGTAGTATGTCAGTCATTACTAGTGTGCCATAAAATAATTAATTGGCATTGTTGACTAAAATGAGAATTTAAGAATGTACACACTTAAAGACATGTTTATTACACAGGATGTTTTTTTCTACAGACAGTTTGGATTAGAAAATTGTTAATTTAAAATTATGACTACTTTTGTTAAATGTCACATTAAAACATTTTCGTACATGCATATTAACAAAAGCCTACGATAAACTACCTCCTATGGGTTTGTCATAGTATTTGAAAAAGGGAAAGTCAAGGCAGCTATTTTACACAACAGAATTGAGGCACCAAGGGCATTTCTTATTTGCTGGGAGTCTAGAAATCAACTGTACTCCACTTAAAATACAGTATTTCAGGTGTGTTACGGAGCGGCCTCGGTGTCGAAGGGTGCATTTATTTGCGACCTGGAAAAGCAAAAGTTGCACCTTTTGGTCCATTGGAAGAGTTCGACCCCTGTTAAGGGGTGCGATCAGAGACAAAGCCCGGTCCCAATGTCCACCTCTGGCTCTGCTTGAGGGAATTAGCCACAATTCATAGGATACTAATGTTAAAAACAAGGATGACCATGGAAAGTCTTAAATTGTCTAACTAACACACTTTGACAGAGCTGGAAGCAAACAAACAGCAACGTCAGTCTAGTTTTGTCTCAGTGACAGTTTTGGTTTGTTTTAACCTAATTTGCTCGCACATACTATAATATAATGCCCAATTGTATTTAACTACAACATGAGCATCAGTGGCAACAGAAATTCTTCTGCCCCAGCTAACGTGATTCCCCCCCCCCCCCATTAGTGAGCCGTTATAGCCTCCTGCTCTCACATTTTCACTGAGCAAACAGGTGTTAAAGTCTGTGAGGTCTTAGAGTTTAGACATTGGGACTGGAGCACTGGAAGCGTCTATGAGGAGGCTCTCTTCTCCTCGTACGGGGACTCGTAGGCCTCCATGGGTGGGCAGGTGCACACAAGGTGCTGGTCGCCGTAGATGTCGTCAATCCTGGAGATGCTCGGCCAAAATTTGGTCTCTGGCCTAATGAAGGGCTGGAAAGTGAAAAGGGAGAATAAAGTCCTTTTTAAACTATGCAGATATTACGAAGTGATTTACTGGAAGGCATTAAAACCAATTAAGTTTATCAGAAGTAAGAAAATCCAAACCAGTTTTGTAAGTACTCTGTGAAATTAGTGAATGTTTTATTTAACTCTACTTAAAAAAAAAAAAGTTGTTTACCCATATTATTTTAAACCTTTCTCAAAATACATTTCATAGACAAAACATGCATCTCAGTTTTAAATGTCTCATTTTGTTTGACCAATAGTCCAGAAACCAAAAGATATTTAATTTACAATTATATAAAAATAGAAAGTTTTGCTCAAGAGTAAATCTTTTAAAAATATTTGACGATTTTTTTTAAATTTTCTGTCAATCAACTAAAATCGATCTTATGTGCACTGGCTTTGGGATGTTCTCCTCTAAAATCGACAGAAAATTCACTTGTTCAGCAGTTTGGTCGAATTTTGTATATTCTTGTCCACTGACTGACATTACACAGGAGTAAAATACACAGTAAATATATAAACACTAGGAGAGATATATAGCTATAGAATGCAGAATACAATAAATATGACGAAAGTATGGACCCAGTTTAGAGGTGAAATACTGCGCAATATTTCTTTGGAGCAGGTGGCTCGGAAATTACACATTAAACCTTTAAGTTTAAAATCTGGCATATTTTACACATTGAACCTGTAATAAAACGACAAACGAGTCCAAACAAATGAGTACAGAGGCTGTTAACTGAATAAAACGACTCATAAATGACACTGGTCATTGAAGGCATTAGTTTTGCCGTTCTCGACACAGATTTAGAAACAAAGCTATTCTTACTTCTTACCACTAGATGGCAATACAGACAAAGAATTAATTATCTTCAGCAGGCAGTGTGTAATGAAGTCAGAGGGATGAGGACACTCACCAAGGGGAAAGCAGCATGCTCCCTGGAGTAGGGTCTGTCCCAGTTGGAGGATGAGATGCAGGCTAGAGAGTGAGGCGCCATCTGCAAAACACGCATGCAGAGTTTTATACGAGCTGCTGGAAAGACTCTTTTCACCTCATACAAATAGACAAAGCAGGCCAACAGCGTACCTTGAGCGGGTTGATGCGGGTGTCCATCCTTCCCTCCTCGATGTCTGCGATCTCCTGTCGGATACCAAGCAGGGCGTCGCAGAACCGGTCCATCTCAGCCTTGTCCTCCGACTCTGTGGGCTCGATCATGAGGGTACCAGCCACCGGCCACGACATGGTGGGTGCATGGAAACCTGGACACAAGCACAAAGAAAATTATTTAGAAACAAGTTCTATTGGTTAGAGACATTTCTATTAAATTGTTTTGGTCCTTTTTTTTGTAGAACAATATATAATGCTCTATATTCAATGTCTTAAAAGGGCGCTGCCACCAAATACTGTAGCTGGCATATTGTACATTATATTTAAGTAATAAACTGTATAGAATACAGCCTACCGTAGTCTTGCAGCCTCTTGGCCACGTCGACCGCTTCAATGTTAGCAGTCTTCTTGAATGGCCTCACATCCAGAATGAACTCGTGGGCTACAAAACCTGTTCAGACCCAACACAAGAACATTTTAGAATTTGACAACCTTTTTTTAAAAAAAATGTTCCTTTTCAAAGTCAATAACAGACATCTTTGGAAGTGCAGACAAAACGTCAAAATGTATGGATAGGAATAATGCTTTTCCCAGCCATACCTTTACTGCCTCTGAAGAGGATCTTATAGTGGTCTTCCAGCCTCTTGGCCATGTAGTTGGCGTTGAGGATGGCCACCTCTGTAGCGTGAAGCAGTCCTTTGGATCCCATCATCTAAACACAACACAGGAGTGATGTTAGCAGTCATTTCAACTGAATAAAAAAAGTTTCATTCAAAAATTTAAAAACATCCACTGCACATATGTAAGAAACATTCAGAATTAACCTCAGACATCCAGGTTGAAAAGTTTCTAAAAAAGTGACTGCGGGACTTTTACATATAAATTAATGTTCATTACATTCAAGGACTTTGCCAAACGTGTTCACACAACGCTGATTAAGCCCATTTTTTTGCTTAAATCTTTCCTCTGAATATCAAGTGTCTTTATCTGGAGCATCCACTCCAGAAGCTCCGACGCGTCGCTAGGATTTTCCAGCATAGCTTCCACCACGCTCCAAACTGCTGCTCCGTCGCTATGGTTTCTCCCATATGATGGTTACTGTCACCAGGAGAGAAACGGTCCACATCACAGCTTTAAAGCCAACTAGATTTGACCATTTTACTCCTCAAAACTAGCAGGCTGCTTCCCTCGTCTTCAATGTTCACATTTTGAACTTGTTTTAAAATCAGGAAGAAGTGTTCCTAGACGTAGTCAGTCTGTGACTGTTGTCATGGCAACACTTGAGATATGTACAGCACCATCCTGACCTTTAGTTCATGTGACTGACATGAAACTCACATGACAGCCAGGTGACTTTATCAACACTTACTGTGTGACAACATGTGAAGAAATTGGGTTTAAATGCCTAAAAATGTCAGTTACAGCAAATAATTCAGAAAAGAGCAGTTGTCTTTGACTTTATAAAGAATAAACAGCAAATATTTGTGACAAAAGCATTTTTATAAATTGAGATGGTTGTAGGATATAAGTCAATAAGATTTAATGTTTCTGCTGATTCAACTGCATTGAATTCAGACTACAGATTGTTGCACCGTTTGTTAGAAGAGACACCAAGAAAAAAGTGTTAAAGATTAATTACTTGCGTCCAATATTTGTGCTTTTGCTTCAGTTTTTTTAGACCATATGTCTTGTGTCCTTCATGCTTTCCGAGATCAGATTTTGAAATGTTTCATGCCGTCTTGTCAAGATGAAGATAACAACAACTCTGATCATCTGTGCTGACCTTGATGTAAGCCCAGGAGATTGGCAGGATGGCGCTAGAGCCCCAGGGGGCGGCGCTGATGGTGCCCAGCGAGCTTTCAGTGTTGACTGAATACATGGGAACCACCGGGTGGCTTGGCATGAAGGGGGCGAGGTGGGCCTTCCTGATGGAGTAGATGAATGTCATGAGAACAGACAGTGATATTAAAAAAACGTGATGCTGGTTGATTGTGATCAAAGAATCTTATTGCTTCTACAGAATGCACATACAGGTGTGTGCATACACTCTGAACTGACTGATCCTAGCAGAAAAGTAAAAGAATGTTTGGATGCACAAACCAATTCAACTTTTTTCCCTCCCTTCATCCAGAGAGTATGGATCATAATCTAAATTCTGACTTACACCCCAATCGGCCCCATGCCCGGTCCTCCTCCACCATGAGGGATGCAGAAGGTCTTGTGCAGGTTGAGATGAGACACGTCAGAGCCATAATCTCCAGGACGACACAGGCCCACCTGGAAAACAGCGCAAGGAAGAAAAATGAGCAGTCTGCTGGCCAGAGGGGTTGGAACATTCCCCCATCATGGTTAACATTTTTACTTTTAAACCAGATTACTGAATAGGACAGAAAAAACACAAACTGCTATTATTACCAACTTTTGGCTAATGGTAAATTCACACCATATAGACTGATAATGTGGAGTAAAGAATGCCTAACTTTGAAATTACTGACAGACCTTAAATCCAGGCTTTTACGGGAAAATTAGTGCACAACAGATAATATTATTTTAACTAGATTATGAGCATTATTTAGTTTAAGATCTCCAACATGAAAACCAGTTGGAATTATTAGTTGTAGCTTTACGAAGCATTTAGAATTTCAAATTAAAACATTTATTCACATTTATAAAAGTAATGTGTCCACATCTTGCAAAACTAATTGTTCTAGGTAATAACATAGCATGCAAAATATGCATAGTATAGAGACCAAAGGTTATCCATTTACAGCATGATAACAAGTCTATAAACCTTTATCCCATTAGCCTTCAGTTTTCACAAGTAATAGTTCAGTCTTTGAATTTTGACATCACAGAACAGAAACATTATGTTTTCACGTTACTCTGCAGTTTCCTCTCACCTGGGCGTTCATGTTGGCGCCATCCAGGTACACCTGGCCGCCGTTCTTGTGAATAAGATCACACACATCTCCGATCTGCTCCTCAAACACACCAAAGGTGGAAGGGTAGGTGATCATCATGGCTGCAAGACTCGCCTTGTGTTTATCCACCTGGAAGAGGGGGCAGGATTCAGGAGATTACTAAACATCAATATCTTTGTGATTTATTATTTTTCCTTGAATTCAAAGCAGCCAGGGTCTTTAATGAACTTTATGAACTCTTGTAGTGATCCACAGAGATGGTGAGCAATCCAACGCGTGCGACAGTGGACCCTTAATGCTTCACAAAAACAATGTATCATATTGTACATTTACCTACCAGTAAAGGTATACTCCTGCAATTTAGCATTACACTATTAAAGCTTGGGGGACTCAAAAGATATTTATTTAATTATGGTCCAAAATAAATATTGGTCAGGCTTTAAAAACACTGAATCCTACAAATCACATAATGCAATTTAAACAGCATCTGTAAATGCACAAGTCTATCAAAACGCAATTCCCAAATTTGTAACAGACATCTGTTATGGTGAGGTGTCAACAAGGTTATTATATTTCCAGCCTGATAAAGCAGCTTTGTGTGAATCCAGTGGAATGCAAACAGTCCAGCTCTCACCAGCGCCTTGAGGTGCGTCATGTCGATGTTGCCGTCCTTGTCCACCTCCACCACCTGAACCTTCATGCCAGCCATTTGAGCACTCGCTGGGTTGGTGCCGTGAGCCGACTTGGGGATCAGACAGACCTGGAGGGGAAGAGAAAAATATCAATTTCGAAGGGCAGAGAGTTGCGACACACTTGTAGCCTGGATATAAATTATGCTTTTATTCAGTGCATGTAAAATTTACTCTTTGACTAATTATATTTATGCTATGACTGAAGGACGATCTCTCACTATCTAAGAACAGCAGAACATCTTCATATTAGCACTACAAGGTGAACATTATTACAATTCATCTCCACGAGTGAGCTTGAATCCAACAACGCTCCTTTGTACAGGAAGGAGACTTAAATAAGTCCTGGACAGACTGTTTGAAGTTAAATAGAAAACAAGTAAGCATTTAGCTTTAATAAATAATTGTTATCCCTTATTAGGGTGACACTTTTGGGAACTAGGACACTTTGGGTTGGGGACATTGACAAATGACTGACTGGGACGGCTGAGCATATCACACCACGGACCTTCAGTTCCCAAAGTCTTAAAACCTCCAAATATGGAATCTTGAAAGCAGCTAGCCTATAGTGGGATCACAGTGTTTTCAGCCCCTTTGTTTGCACAAACGGTTGTTAGTTTGGACCTTGACTGTTTCAAGGGATCAGGCCACTATCTAAGATGTACTTATGAGGGAGCCATTAAAAAACAAAGGCCAATTAACAGTACAGGGGAAAAAATACTTTAGTCAGCCAGTCTTTAATCTAAGGGGCCGTCTTATCGCCTTGTCCTCGAGCTCCTGCCAATCAGCACGTCAGGATACTGAGGGAATTTTCTAGCCAAAATACCTTAAAAAACACATTAATCTGTGGTGTCAAGGTGACCTGTTGTAACCTGTAAACAATACAACCGTCAGGAACTTTGATAAAGTTTACAATCTGCGGCTCATGTACCCGTGCTCTTTTTTAACCTCAGTCAGCATAATCAAAAGGAACTACTGGTGATAAATCATTCTTAGATATCAGCGCCGTTACTGTGGTCATAATGATGGAACGTAACGACGAAATTATTGCTTTTGGATGCACTTTAAAAACTTCCATGCTTTAAAAGAAGATTGAAGTTTTCTTTTGAATAAAAACAGTTTATGCACCAATGGAGGCTTTATATGAATCTCCTTTCTCTTGAGTTCCAGGAACCTCTGGTTTACATGCTTTAGCTCCTTTAAAATTTAGGGGAAACCTTTTTTTGCGTTTGTTGATTAGACAGATACCAGTCATGTCTGTGTATTAAAAGTGATGCTACAGCCAGCAGATGATTAGCTTCTTGTAGCATAAAGACTAACTAGCCTGGCTCTGTCCAAAGGTAACCTTCGGTCAACCAACCCCTCTAAAAGCTCACTAATTAACAAGATATTTATGGTTGGTTTAATCTTTATGCTAGGCTAAGATAACCAGCTGCAGCTTCATATTTAATGCACAGACATAAGTATTTTGTCAACTCTTTGCAAGAAAGCAAATAAGAGTATTTCCTAAAATGTCTAAAATACTGTCAGTCTACTTAAATTTCTTTAAGTATATATTTTGTTGCTGTGAGACACTGAATATGGCTTTTATTGCATTTGTTTGCTTGTAGTGCAGATAATCTGGAGACTGAAGCTTGATAAAATTAATATAGTTTGTGTTAGGTGGCAGATTCAGATAAAAGCCTCAAGTGTTATTGAATCCCATTAACTTCCACATAACTCCAATTCATTCACAGTGATTTTTGGTAGAACTGTACTTACACTTCTCGAGCTCTCCCCCTTTGAGTTCATGTAGGCTTTTATGGCAGCCAGGCCAGCATATTCTCCCTGAGCGCCACTGGAAGACAAGCCAAACACACCATGGTCAGATAACCCACACACACACCTCAGCACAGTTTAAAAAAAAACAAAAAAAACAATGGGCAGACATTAACAAATAGGGGAGAGACAGATGGGATGAAAAGTGAGCTGCTAGATAAGTCTCCAGACCAATGTAGCATGACTTGCTGTTCATAAACGCTCTGCTAGAGATAGACAGCATTTGACTACTGGATACGGACTAAAGTCTGAAACCCACTACAAAGTCCTAGACACAAAAGGAAACTTCTGGTTTTTGAATAGAAAATGCCTTAAAAATGTTAAATAATATAGCTTAAAGGCTGCCTGGGAAGGAGTATTTATATTTAAGCATCTCTTTACTACTAAGAGCAGGAACGTTAGAGAGCTAGACATCAGGGACTAATGCTTGAGTTAGTGTTGTGGATACAGGTATATGCAGATTTGGGCTGCAACAAGGCGGGTCATACCTGTTTGGCTGGAAGGAGATGTTGTCATAGCCCGTCACCTCACAGAGGTCCCTCTCCAGCTGTCTGAAGAGCTTCTGGTAACCATCAGCCTGATTCAGAGGCACGAAGGGGTGGATGTTGGCAAACTCCCTCCAGGTGATTGGCTAAAGAAGAGAGGACAGTAGTGAGCCGGAATGAATGCAACTTTCTAAAACCACTCCATGTTAAGCTTGAAGGTTCACTCAAAAACACATTTTTCACATATTTAGGTCACATGACAAGAAATAAAAACTTTCATAACCAATGAGCTGCTCCAGCCACGGAGGAAGGCCATGAGATACGACTAAAAGCGTCGGTCAACACCCTGTTAGTGGACCATGTGATGAGAATGTCCTGACAGTATAATTCATGTTAGTTTTGAAGATATCTTATTTGTTCTGAAGATGGGGCTTGAATTACTCACCATGAGCTCCGAAGAGCTGTTTAGCTTCATGGTGCAGGAGCCCTACAGAGGAAAACAACATTTCACCACCACATAACTTCATGATAGGAATTTAAAATAGTTTCCAAATCTGAATATCTTGTTGGACTTCAGGTAGTACTAACCAGTGGTATCATGCTGTGCACCAGGGAGATGTCCTTGTTCTCCAGACGCTTCATGTATCGCACAATGTTGGTCTCAGAGTGATAACTGGAGACAACAATTAATCAGAAGTGGGATTAACTGAGGGCACATTATTTCCAATATTTGCTATGTCACTAAATTAATGCACAATTGACAGCAGTAGCTTGCTTACTAAGTGAATTAGTAGGAAGATTGATCAAGCATTTGTTCCAAGTATGTCACAATCATTATGTCAGAGACTAGACGGAGGACTTAAAACATTAGGAGTCCTGATACCAGACTATATTTATAGCACTAATAAAGATAGTATGCTCCACTTTCCGCAATCAAGAGAGACATGCCCTTGTTGCCACTAAAGCTCGTACTGCTGAAAACCCATTTCTACAGCAGAACTAACTTGTTACAATGCTCGAGGCACACTAAATTCTTGCTTACTATTACATCATATACTGGTTTCAATATGCAACCATGATAACAAAAAAAAAAAAACAAGAACTATTTGAAGCTTTGAAGCATATTTACCTGTTCATGCCACAATCGTAACATTTAACACAAGCACCATATTAGCCATTTAGTACCAAAAAGTCTGAGCACCACATTTTTCATCTTTTATGTAATGTGGGGATTTGATGTTAGTGGAGAGTGCAGCTGTGTTCGTTACGGGACGATCAAAATTTGATTGCGATAGCCCAACATGTCAAAGAAATAAATTAGTACGGATTAATATAATTTATTTAGTGCTACATTATGTGCTCCGAGATTGCAATTCGGGGGAGAATACCAACCTGTTAAAGACCTGGTGCGTGAGGTACTTGCTTGTCCTCTTGAAAGGACTTCCCATGATCCCCTTCACCCGCTCTCCCATCTTCTCAGCGATCAGCTCCTGAAAATTGAAGCAGGTGGTGTTTTATGTTACAGCTACTTATTATAAATAACAAAATCACTATGCAACCATAAAGCAAGGATACAGATAGAACTTATGACAACTAATGAAATATAAATGAGTGAATAATAAATCAACATACAGCTGAAGATTCACAGCCGAAGACCCAGAGCAAGTCATCCAGGTCCCTCTCAGTCACCGTCTCATCCAGAGAGACACCCAACTGTTAACAGAGAGATAGAAACTTTAAAAAAAAAAAAAAAATTAAAAAAACACAACATTTTTAACAGCATGCCCCCGATATTCAAGCCTCTGTCACTTGGCACTGATTGACTGAAGTAGGTTGAACACAGTATAATTCAGTTAAAATAACAGCTTGTTTCAACAGTTTACGGGAGATTTTTAATAACCAAAGAGTAGCCAATCCCATTTATCCAAATGTAATGGTAGGATTGTAGATCAGGGCTACTGATGGAATAACTGGAGCGCTTTGAAGAAAAACTTTAATATGATTCAGACCAAGTATATTAAAGTTAGAAATGTATTGAAAACAGTTTATTCTTTATATAAATTACAGGAGGTTTGACCACAGAACTCAATAGCCTCTGATTTACTTGGATTGAAAATACTGGTGTATTCTGGACTTGTACCACAGATGGTCGAGTAATAAATTAAGGTTTTACCTGGCAAGTAAATAAAAAGAAACTCTCTGATGTGAAAACCTATCCGTAAAGGAATGGTCTGGCTGATTATTTCTGCAACTTTTGGCCATTCATTTAGAAATAATCTATAAATTTACACAACAACAAATTTTCAAAGCATCAGCCTTTTCATTGATTTTAAATGGTTCAATGTGTAAGGTTTGCCAGAATTTAAACTTACAACATTAAAACAATTAACTATCACCATCAACTGAATGTGAAGAGGTAACGGTGTTGACGTTGTGTCAAAGACGTCCATGTGTTGTGTTGCAGAGATA
Organism: Bovichtus variegatus; assembly: GCA_943593645.1. Taxonomy (NCBI): domain Eukaryota; kingdom Metazoa; phylum Chordata; class Actinopteri; order Perciformes; family Bovichtidae; genus Bovichtus; species Bovichtus variegatus. Next base: position 9,527 of record CALSCE010000020.1, on the reverse strand, counting down.
TCTACTGAAACATGCTAACTGAGTAGCTGCGCTCCGCCCAGTCTGTAATACCACTCGTGCGCCTCTAGAGGCGAAAGTGAGTCACTGTAGCGCCAGTCTGACCTCAGACCAGAGGGAGACAAAGTATAACTGCCTGACTCGCTTGTAAATATATTACAGCTGCGTGTGTTTTATAGTTTGTTTATTGAATTACATTCGAAGTGAAAAGAAACGAGAAAACCCTCCGCACCACCTCGCTTCATCCTCACAGCTGCCGGCTATGCTCGCTCCTGGCTGCGCCGCCACCGGGAGGACGAGATGTACATGCAGTCGTTTTCTAGTTTCTGCCACTTTGGATTTAGTCCAATAAACAAAATAACGTAACGTTACACAGACTACAGCCCCGGTTAACATCAGTGCCTCAGTAAACACAGATGGATCAGCCCCACGTGAAGATTATAAGACAGTTTTCTGACCGGCTCTCAGTGTCAGCAGTTTGGTCAAATTGTGTGTATTCTTGCCCACTGACTGACTGACTTTACACAGGAGTAAAATAATACAGTAAATATCTCAACACTAGAAGAGAGAGATATAGCTATAGAATGCAATACACAATATAAAGAATCAATTAGAATACAATAAATATGCCAAACTACTACAGCTAAAATATGAACATTAGAGATTGTATGGACCCAGTTATTTCTTTGGAGCAGGTGAATTACACATTGAACCTTCAAGTTTAAATTCTGGTATATCTTACACATTCAACCTTTAAAAATTAAATGTAAGTATTGTTGGAAAGTGAGCTATAAATATTTAGTTTAACTAACTTTTCATTAGGTTTCCAAGAAAACCTTCTTTAGTTGATCCATGTCAAATAGTTACAGGTTAGCAATTTGCCACTTGTTTATTCAATTGTCCCTGTGCTTGTTGATGCTCCAGTTATGGATGTTGTTATTTTCTGGTAGTTTTGATTATATCATCATGTTGCACTTTGTGTAGTTTTATCAATTTGTGGTGTTACCCTGTAGTGCTACAGCTACGGCAAAACATTGCTCGTAAATGCTGTCCAAAGAACGTTCCAGTCAGTTGACTATGATCCTTAGGTTTGTTAACCGGTTGGTAAACCACAAGTGAGCGGCTTTCAAAGGTTGTTCTCACCACTCCCTCAGTGTAGACTCTCAGGTTTATCTCCCTCTGCGTGGCTCTCTCAAAGATGTCTTTGGCTGCCACACTACAGTTGATCTTAAGAGTGTCAAAGAACATTTCGCTGTGCAGCCGGTGGCCTGCTCTCTTCAGACCTGAAACAAAGTGTGCACAGTTACATACAGTACATTCTTTAGATGAATAAATAACTGAATATGTTGTTTATTTATTAATGTTAGAACTGGATAGGAAACAGTTTTATTTATAATTTTTTCTATTTTCCCTATTATGCATGATGACATGTTGGTCTCCGTCTAGTGGATCATTTGTCCAATGTGTCAGATGTAGTCAATGACAAAAACTATGCATTTCACCACAAATGAATGGCACTGTCATTATCAAAATCACAGTTTACAACAAGGAGGGCACTATAGTAAATGATCCTGGTTCTGCATCAATAAAAACTTGATTTCAAGCTCAAAAAACAACAAATGTACCTTCAGCAAGGATCAGAGCAGCATTGTGTGTCCTCTCAGCGATGTGTTTGAGTCCCTGAGGGCCATGATACAGAGCGTACATAGCAGCCATGTTGGCCAGCAGAGCCTAAAAGTCAGAGGTTGAACAACAGGGATGAAAAAGTATTGTTTGGTCAAAAACAAAAAACACATTTATAACAAACATGAAAACACATATTTTCACTTCAGCTCATTGATTGACAGCAACAACAAAAACGTTTATTATATATTAAAAACACATACTTCACTTTATTTATATGTGGAAATGTACAAATTGTGAGTCTGGTCATACCTGTGCAGTGCAGATGTTGCTGGTTGCTTTGTCTCTGCGAATATGCTGCTCTCTGGTCTGCAAAGCAAGCCGATAAACCTCTTTACCAGCCGCGTCCCTGAAAATGTAAAATATGTTTGTTTGAATAGTTCCCAAAGTAAGCTTTTAAGTTTCCTCCATTGGTTTTCTTGTGTGTACAACGAATGTCCCCCTCAGCAAATAAAATCTTAGTTCCAAGTTATTCTGATCGACGAGTGTCGCGTCTCACCTGGTGACTCCAACCATTCTGCCAGGCATCATCCGGATCAGGTTGTCTTTAACAGCGAAGAAGGCAGCGTGGGGACCACCGTAGCAGAGAGGAACCCCAAACCTCTGGGAGCTTCCCAGTGCAATATCGACGCCAAACTCCCCAGGGGGACGCAGCACACAGAGGGCCAACAGATCTGTGGCACAGCAAGCCAGGGCCTGGACAGGTAGAGGACCAGGGTATAACCATGTCAATGGACATCCTCTTCGGTAATTAAAAAGACAACTATTCTGACTAAGTAGTTTGCAGTTATGCCACATATACATCAGAGATTAACACTTCCTGTAAAAGAATGATCAGACCAAATAGAGGTTAGATAGATAGTGGTTTAAGCTCATCCCACCCCTCTATTTAAGTTGCACAAAGCCAGATCCGCGATGTAAATATACTACAGTGTCGTCAACGCAAAACTTTAAGCCGCCGCTGCTGTGAAAGGGGAATCTAGGGTGTGGGCTGCATCACTTCCTTGATGCACCTTGAGAATGATATTAAGATATTGGATATGGACAAAAAGAAAGTTGCAAACCTAAGATCTTGTTCCTCTCTTATGATATAAAGTAATCACCAACTTGCAGAGTAGCCTGAAACCAGGGCAGTTATCTTTGTTTTTTGTTTTTTTTTGTGGTTAAAGCTCTCTTACCCCTCCCTTGTGCGCACGGTCCACGAGGGCTGTGAAGTCTTCCACCCTGCCATCAGTGTCTGGATATTGGAAGAGCACACCACTCACATCCTTCCCACTGAAGTCCATCTCATGTGGCAGCTTCAGCACGGTTTTCACCCCAATGTAGCTGCAACATGACAGTGAAAACTTAGAGGGGTACTAAGAAATATACAGTAGGTAGTGGTTTTCTGTTTTCATACTATAAAAATAATGTTTTACTATAGAGCAGCTCAATAGTAATTAATGCAATTCAATAGGTTTTGCTTTTCCCGTTCACCCCAATTGATTTCTTTATATAGAGCTCATACATTGATTGTCTGCAATACATACTTGGCTCTTGTCTGCACCACTGCAATGGTCTGGGGATGGCAGCGTGGGTCAATGTAGAAGGTTCTTCTTTTGTTTTGTCTGTGAGGAATAAACGCAAATAACTGGTCAGAGATATACATATTCACATGTTTATGTATTAAAAATGTATGCGTTAGCAGAGTTTCTTCTTATGGCCAAGATACAACTTCTTCCCAAAGTGTAAGCGTCATCTTAAAATTGATACGATTTGTTTTGATTTCACATCACGCGTCTGCTTGCGTTTTGGTTCAGATTGTAAATACCTGTGGCAGAGCTGCATGGCCTCAGCAGCAGCCGTTCCCTCGTCAAGCAGGGAGGCATTTGCCACAGGCATACCGGTGATGTCACAGATCATTGTCTGGTAGTTGAGGAGGGACTCCAGGCGACCTTGAGCAACCTCCGGTTGGTAGGGTGTGTACTGAGTCACCCTGAGGACAAGACGGACACAATGAAACAATAGAACAGTTTGGGCACAAAGATAATAGCACAAAGTTGGTGGTATTCAAGCAACCGAGACAGGACATTGTAGTGCATTGCATGTCTCCCCCAATCCCAGGATTTTTGAGAAAACGTGATCAAGGATGGCGAATTTGGAATTACGTGAAAGAAACTTTTGTTCCGCAGGAGAAAAGCACATCATCAGAGCTCAGATGAGTCACAAGGCTTCCTGTTAGGGGCATGTTACTCTGCAGCACAGCAATTAAGCTTTAAATGAGTAACCAAATCTTATGAATAAACATCATTAGTTATCTGTGAGAGGAAACAAGCTCCCTGCCCTTTCAAATATCCATAAGGGTTCTTCTAAGGGAGGGTCTTCTGGGAGCACTCACCAGCCTGAATTCTCCAGGAGATTACGCTGGATGGGCGGCGGTACAGAGCAGCTGTAGTAGCCCATGCCGATGTAGGACCTCCATACTTTGTTCTTTGATGCAATCTTCTGTAGAGTGTCCAGAACCTCATTCTCACCTGTAAAAGATTTAATTTGTGATTATCATTTTGTCTTTAAATTTCCACTTTATTGTGGATCACACTACATGGTAGGGTTGGATGACATAATATAATCCAAAAAACAAGAGATTTGTTAAGACATTTTTCTATACCGTTTAGAACACCTACTGATTATTGGATAGCAATACTAGTACATAGAAACATTCAATTTCCAGGATTTTTTTGCTCCATGTAATGAAGTGACCTGATTTTTTCTAGGTATTCCAGAAGCATCTCTTCAAATTGATTGGCAGATTAACCGAAAACAGACATTCCTCTCAAACTCCTCTCTATTTAATGTATTAAGTGTTTCTCAATTGAATATCCAGGATCTTTTCTACATTTAAAATAACATATACAATAATACATTTTATCCAGATCACCCATCAGGAATCAATATTGACAATTATCCTGAGTTGAGAAATCTAAGGGAATAATAGCTATAATGAAGGATGACACAAACAACTACCTTTTAAAAGTTGGCATTCCTGAAATAAATAATAAAAATGTCTAACAAGATATGCCAAAAGATGTGATGAACGCCATCTTGTCTCTCATGTCTAGATGTCTCTCAACATGTAGAAAAAAAAAAAAAAAAAAAAAACTCCTACCTAAAATATATATATTTTTTTCTTTTTTATGTGCAACAGAGTATATCCTGTTTACAAAATGTCGCAAGAAAAAAAAATTACTTACAATTGAACTTAGGTATGAAAACAATGCAAAAATAAAAACATTTCTGTCCATCAAGAGACAGGCTACGCCCATGGTTTCTTCCCGATTGCCAGTTATTTATCCTCATTCGCCGGTGCTGTAACAAAGCTCTGCCAATGCAAAACCAGCCTCTGAGATTCCTTTGGCCTTCCTGGCTGCCTAGCAACTCCAAGGAATGGACAATACCGCCCGTCTGAACTGAGAGCCCCAACTACTCCTGTTTTTGGAAAAGAAAGACACCTCTAAGTCTTTGGTGGCGAGAGGGACTGTAGCCAGTATACAAGTGGATATTTACCACTTCTTCTAAAAAGGATGAAGGGTGCACAGTCACAGTGTGGAGGTGTTGAATCGGCCAAATTCAGTACAGAAAATAATGTTCAAAGATTATTGGCAGGTTCAGGGTGAGTAGTTAGTGTGTATTTTTGTGTGCGTGTGTTTAAGTAGAGAGGACAGCTTTCCCATGATCCTGGAGTTCTACGGGGCAGCAAAAAAGCCTGATTCAGAACCATCCAGGAGGTCCATTGTTGGAGAGAGAATCCCTTGCTGGCTTTGCAAACTGAAGCCCTCCAAAGCTGAACAAGCAGAAAACCAGCACAGCCTCCAGTTTGCTCCTTCAGCATGGCTTGTTGCATTACGAAATGTGACAGAGTCAGAGGAGTGGGCGACACAAAGGGGTTTCAAAATGATAAGGTGATCCGGAGGGTACCTGAGGATTTGTGACTTCTGTAAACCAACGACAACCTTTTCTAAATCTTTGGATTTCTGGCGGTAAAGCCGACGAATGATCTGTCAAATCAATGACTCCAGTATATGGTTGCAGAGTCATGCATTAGAGCCACGTCAGCATTTATTTATCGAGCACAATCACCCACAAGGTTACATTAAGTAGAATATGTAACAACGTGCTAGGGTAGAGTTATAACGCAATATTCTAATTATTGATTTTAAGTGGTACTGTATTATGACATTATATTTAGAGCTGAAACATCCATTTGACGATCAACATAAAATTAATCTGCGACTACTTTCATAAATTATTAGTAGTTATAAGTGTTTTTAAGAAAGCCCAAACGTTCCCTAGTTTCAGCTCCTCCCCAAGTTTAATGTTTTTCTTTGTCTTATGTGGTAGTAAATTAAAAAAACCTTTTGAGTCTTGGGCCATTAGTCAGACAAAAAACAAGCTATTTGTAATCGCCACATTAGTCTTTAAAAAATTTTAATTTTTTTTTATTAATGTTTATACCCCAAACAGTTAATGAATAAATTAAGAAAAAACATTCAGCAGATTAACTGAAAACAATAGTTTTTTGCAGCATTATTATTATTATTATTATTATTATTATGGCGTTTTACAAAATTCTGCTGATTTCAAGCAAGCTGGGAATAAAAACAAATACACTTAAATATGTATAAAGTTAAGTCTTTGTTTTACATATTTGAAGAGTTCCATAACACTGGAACATATTTTATTTCATTGAACATCAGTTGTAGTATTGTATATAGTTGAGATATCATGAGATGTATTGATACCAGAAAAGACAATCTTAGTATTGCTGAGAGGTTGATTTCATTCATAATGTGTTCTTTTCATTTCACTCATCTGCACACATAACAGCCCCAGTTTAACAAATTAACATGAGCCCCCATCAAAGCAGAGATCTATTAACATTTGGAAACACATATTATTTCACAGTCAGTCATCATTTGTTCAGCTTTCAGCAGGGCTTACAACTGACAGAACAAACAGCTGCTTTTACAGGGGGGGTATATCTGCTACTGAAGCCAATTTACTTTAATTCACTGCCTTATCTCTTCCATTATATATTACTCTAAAAGAACTGCCTCTTCCTGTCTCCAGCTTCTGTTTATTTTCTATAAGCCAAAAAACAAAACTAGGTTAAAAAGGGAAGACTGTATCCGGGGCTGACACATATTGCATAGGAGAAAAGAAAGAAAAAAAACACATCCAGGCAAATCCCCACGCAAAAGTCACCTTATTAGGAACCCCCTCGGCTGTGATGTAATGTGAACGCTGTAACCAGATTGAACTGGACTTGGGACCGGAGCTCAAGGCTAAACTTTACACTCCAGTTGCCATCCTATGAGCATCGGCTTCCCAACAGGAGATTGGTGCCGCTCGCCGAGTTTCGCAAAAACAACTCCAAATATGTTCAAAGGAAGACTTAACAGGGACGGGCGCTCCACGGCACACAATAGAGGTGCAACCTACATTCCAGCCACTCACTTGGCTTCATTTGACTGCCCGTTTAATGTGGAAAAACCTCACCATGCAAAATAGCTGGAGACGAGTGGGAGAAATAATGTTTTTACATGCATTTAGATGAGATGTAGCATTTTAAAATGGGGTTAGGCACAATTGCGTCGAGGTTGATCGAGCAGCCTTTCGCAGTTAGGATGTCACATAGAGAGGTTATTATAGCAATAATGAATTCATTCAAAATGAAGGTAAACTTACAGATTGGATCATCCATTTTCATACTCCGCTTCATACGGATGGAGGATGGAACTGTGTTTTCGATCAACTGGTCGATTGACTGCGAGGAAAAAAATGCATTTTAAAATAAATTAAAAAATAATAATAAAAAGAGCACAACACGTGGCTATGAATGCAGAATAATATCAATATAGTGCGCAAAGCAAATGCTTTAATGTTGGAATTCGGTGTAATAAGAAGGGAAATCGTGTTTTTGCGTCCAATTGTTTGTTTGTGTGTGTGTGTGTGTGTGTGTGTGTGTGTGTGGGGGGGGGGGGGGGGGGGGTGAGTAGCCTAAATCTTACCTCGAGTCCCAGAGCATCCAGCATTTCTCTCTTCTCCCTCTCACCTGGACCAATGTGCCTCTCTGCAAAGTCATCATGTCTGGGTAATATTCTCTCGATCTGTCTGGAGGAGACGGTCGCAGACGTCCTCAGACCGCGGGCTGCTGTTTGTTGGGATGCCCCGCTGTTTCGGATCCTGCACTGAAGTTTCCAAACCACGCGGCTCTTGTCACTCAGATGCCTGCACGGTGCGCTGGGATTCACCGACTTGGCCAAGAAGATCCCCCAGGACTTGGCGCAGCTCTGCATCTCTAAATCACTTTGCAAGAAAAGTCTGCAGAAACTGGTGAAGCCTTTTCCTCCCCTCGCGCGACAGAGTTTCCCCCCACTGCGACTGATGCGATCCCTGCAGGAGACTCTGCCAACTCCTTCAAACTGCAGAGTTTATTCAACTGCACAGTTGCACAAGAGCGGACCAATCAGAGCGGAGATGGTGCGTGACGCAATGACGAGCCCCGGTTAAACAGCTGCTAAACTTTCTCACGTGCCCACTAAGCAAGAGGAAAAAAAGTTGTATCACTCCAGAGATATTTCAGGAGAAAGTCCCAATTTCAAAGTCCACGCTGAGCCCTCACTGACCACGTCAAGGTGTGCTGGGCGATAATGTGGAGGGCAAAAGTCTGCAAGTCTATGAGAGGAAACCTCAGAGAATGGACCTATGAGAGCACCTATGAGGGCTCTTTCTTTACATAAAGGATAAATCCACCCGACAAAACATGTTGATTGCAAGTAGGCAGCTCTGAATGCAAGTTGTACCATGCAAGATGCATCTAGGATGAACACAACGAAATCCATCATTAAAGCCACATCCACAGTAAGAGTTTAGAGAGGAATGTGTCCAAACATTGAAAGGCTATAGAGGAAACGCAAATGCATCAACAGCTTCTCTGCCAACGTGGATCGTGCTGTAAAATCTGTACCGAGGAAAAGGAGCCACTGAAATAGTTTCTCTAGCTGATATGGCCAAACTAAAGAGCCGCATACGTTTCTGTTTGCTTCGGTGTTGTTTTCCCGCATCTTGAGTTTCTTCAGTGTGGATGAAAACATACTCTGCCTGAAAAAGGGGGTATTGAAAATTTGAAAAAAGCAGCTTGAGAAACCAGGTCAAGACTGGATTTCTCTATTGGTCAGTTATGTTCAGTCATAACGTTTCCTTAAATTAAATGAGAGCTTTATTTAATTCAATTTAAGACATCCAATAATGCCATACTGTTGCATTATTGGATTAATTAGATGCGACGGGCTAGTAATTCTGCTAGCTGATTATGTTCACAATGGCCTCCTGTTGATTTAGATTGTGATCAATGCTCACCAAAATCTAAAAAGCACTCTACTAAAAGCCATGTGTTTTGGCTAGTAGAGGATCAAACTGATAAACTATGGACGACTTCATCCGAATTCTAGCTATTGGTAGACATTTAGGGTAGTAATAGTATTTTGTTTGTAAACACAATATGTCCAAAAAGGTTAAATATCATAGTTGTCATATTGATAGTTTGTAACCTTTATCGAGTAGCAACTAGATTTATGGCAGCAGTTAAGCCAGCTATTAAAATAACAGATACATCTAAACATGTCCTGTTCCTGTAGTTTGAGTGACACATTTGAGGGTCATGTGGGGCCACAGTATATTACATTAGATGAAACACAGACTCTTTGTCACAGCAGCACATATTAGGACAGAGATAAGAACATAATTTCCATCAAATTGCTTTTAATAAGCCATATGAGAACGCACACAGGTGAGAAACCCTTTACATG
>CALSCE010000016.1:11632805-11657141 GCA_943593645.1 Bovichtus variegatus | reverse complement strand
TCACACCTTTACTATCACACCTTTACTATGTCACCTTTACTATGACATCTTTACTATGACACCTTTACTATGACACCTGCTCGAATGATATGCATTACACTGTTAGAGCCTTACGGCAAATGTCTCTTACTAAATGACCTATGTACACTAAAACCCAACTGCACTGTTATTTCTTCGGGCCCAGTCACATTGGGAATATTTCACACTATGATAAATTAATTTTACTCGCTTGCAATTTAGCAACTTCAATAGCAACATGTTCAAGTTCGGTAAACATAAGACATCTAATATCATGCCAATTGTTACAAATAGCACAGTCACTTTGACTTTGTTGACCTGTGCTTTTTCCTTTTGAAATATATGATGGGACTTTGGTCTTCCTCACATAAAAAGTAAGATTGTAGAAGTGCTGCAACAAATAATTGCATACATACCATTCCATCAGGAACAGAACAAGAGTGAGTGTGCTCATTGATTGCTGTTCCCCGGGTTAGACAGACAATTGACCAATCAGAGGATTAGGAATGGGTGATCATCTTAGAATGCCAGCTACATATCTACATCCATTACAAATAGCAACAGAAAAATGGTAATGAGTGCAGATGATGGCTGAGCTTAAATTAATAAAGAAATGTTTTACTTTTGCCTAGTTAGATATATTTGAGTACTCAAAAATATGAGATTCTTAGTCATAATTACAACTTCGCTATTTACAAGTTGGAATCTGATAATTATGGTAACTCCTACATGACCAGAACACTGCGTTATGGTTAACCCAACAGGATATAATGTGCTTTATAGGGAATTGTGGCCTTCATTTTGATACACTGTTAAATACCATTTAATATACCCAAAAGCAACAACAAAAAAGTTTCCATCCATTAAAACACGTTTTACCTTGCCTTTAAGATAATATCATTTTCCTATTCTAACCAGAATGCGGTGCGGCACAACCTCAGCCTGCACAAGTGTTTTGTGCGAGTGGAGGGAGGAAAGGGAGCTGTCTGGACAGTGGATGAAACAGAGTACCAGAGGAGGAAAGGACAGAAGTATCACAGGTACAATCATCCTCATAACAAACACTCATGGATCTGCATTCACGATTCAGTATGGAGTGCTGTTCATGGGCAAAGCATCAGGAAGGCACTAAAATGTATTTCAAAGTTACAAAGAAAATGAAGAGGTAGGAAAAGCAAGGAAGAGCTAGGGAAGGAGAAGAGTAAGTAGAAAAGGAAAAAAAGGAAATGGAGAAGGAAAGGATAAAGTAGGCAAGGAAAGGTGGAGGTAAAGAAGAAACTTCAGATTCAGCAGATTCTAATCCAGCATCAAATGTCTGCGCATAGTTTGCATGTGTCACAATAACCGTGTGTGTTTTCAGGGACTGTCCTGTGAAGTGGCTCACGCCTTACTCCCATTACTGTCTAGAGGACCCCTGAACACCAGCACATGGCAGCACTGAGAGGAACCTTTGGTCCAGGAGCTGGAGTCACCTTCACATACAGGGGTAAACAGAACTGCATGGAAAACCGAAGAATCTGTTGAAATGAAATGCCTGCTTTTATTCTGTTGTATTATCAAATGAACTGTTGAAAACACGTCTGTATCGTTTGTAAGATCAAGATGTTTTGTACACATACTTGACAATAGTTTTTGTACTCACTGATTTCTAATTCTAAAAGAAGTGTTGCGAAATAAATGAAGCCAACATTGTGTTTTCTTTTCTTCAGCATGATTTTAACATTCATTAATGTGTCAGTAGGTCAGAGGTCTAACATCTCTTGCCCAGGTTTACATTATCGCACATACAGTAATCCATGTGTTTTCTGAACACACAAACTCCTACATTTTGTCATCTGCTCTTTCTTTCTTTAGATCTATGATTTTGACTTTCACAATAAAGCAATAAGCCATGAGAGGCCATGTTTACAGTGATATCAGAACATCTCAGGGCCGTTGTAAGGCACTGCAAACCTCTTTATCCCTCTTTTTTACTTTCCCACAATAACCCATGTAAAAACGTGTATTTTCCTCTCTGTCCAGGACTCCGTCCACACATTTTTTTTTTTAGAAATACAAGTGGAATTAGCGTATACATGCAGAGTTGTAGGTTTAATATTATTTAAACCTGATATGATTATGAAACTTTATATTTTACATGCATACAGGAAATGAAAACACGATTAATAGGCCTAAATTTAACGAAGACTTCCACCTTGAGTTAAATATAAATATAATCCATTATGGACCAATTAAAAATGCATACAAACCTACATAAAAAATGTTGTAAAAACACCCTTTCACTTATCTTTTAAATACTACTGCGATGAAAAACATTATCAGAGAAACAGAAATGTGCAATAGCATTCGGCAACAACTGTGTACACCGGTAAATAGCTCGAATAGAGCAGACACTTCTGTAGTACTGCTCTCTTTTCTGCTACTCTACTACTATTACTACTACTACTACTACTACCACTACTACTACTATTACTACGACTACTACAACAACCACTACTACTACCACTACTACAACCACTACTAGTACTACTACTACTACTACTAGCACTACTACTAGTACTACTACCACTACTACTACTATCACTACTACAACCACTACTAGTACTACTACAACCACTACTAGTACTACTACTACCACCACTACTACTACCACTACTACTACTACTACTACCACTACTACTAGTACTACCACTACTACTACTACTACGACTACTACTACCACTACTACTACTACCACTCCCACCACTACTACAACCACTACTAGTACTACTACTACTACCACTATTACTACTACTACTACTACCACTACTACTATCACGACTACTACTACCACTACTACCACTACTACTACCACTACTACTACTACCACTACTACTAGTACTACTACCACTACCACTACTACTACTACTACTACTAGTACTAGTACTACTACTACTACCACTACTACTACTACTACTAGTACTACTACCACAACTACTACTACTACTACTAGCACTACTACTACTACCACTACTGCTACCACTACTACTACTACTACTACTACCACTACTACTAGTACTACTACTACTACCACTACTACAACCACTACTAGTAGTACTACAACCACTACTAGTACTACTGCTACCACCACTACTACTACCACTACCACTACTACTACTACCACAACTACTACTACTACTACTACCACTACTACTACCACAACTACTACTACCACTACTGCTACCACTGCTACGACTACTACAACTACTACTACCACTATTACTACGACTACTACTACTACTACTACTACCACTACTACTACTACTACCACTACTACTACCACTACTACAACCACTACTAGTACTACTACTACCACTACTACTAGTACTACCACTACTACTACCACTAGTACTACGACTACTACCACTACTGCTACCACTACTAGCACTACTACTACCACTACTACTACTACCACTACTACTACTACTAATACTACCACTACTACTACCACTAGTACTACCACTACTACTACTAGTACTACCACTACTACTACCACTAGTACTACCACTACTACTACCACTACTACTACTACTACCACTACCACTACTACTAGTACTACCACTACTACTACTACCACTACTAGTACTACCACTACTACAACCAGTAGTACTACTATCACTACTACTAGTACTACTATCACTACTACTAGTACTACCACTACTACTAGTACTACTACCACTACTACTAGTACTACCACTACACTACTAGGACCGTTTAAATTTCTTAGTTTAGGATCTCTGTGACTACTATTATTGGAGCGGATGTGTATGGATTTCGCAGATGAATGAGTGGGACTCAAGAGATAAGAACTCTGAGGGCCGTGCATAAGCAAACCATTTCCCTCTATATAGCCGCCGAAATCTATGGAGGGAGCTGCGTCGGTGTAAACCTGGATATCCTCAGGTTGAGTGATAAAGTTGTCATAGAATGAAATTCTATACCGAGAAGACAGAAGAAATGTTGCCACCAACGCATTTCCGTTGCGTGCATTATCCAGAAGGACTCTATTGTGGAGAAAGGGAATGGCTGTAGCTTTAGGTAAATGGTTGGACAGGAAGGATTTGCTTGTGAGATTATGCGCATGTATAACTGAGTAGTCGGGAAGTACTTCTATGGCTTAACAGGTTTGCCGAGGTGCTGTGCTAGTCAGTCTGCATCTGGTTGTGGGAGCAGGTAGCCCATGAGCACCTCTGCGGAAAGAGCAGACGTGCAAGATGGCAGTTAGAAAGAGCACGGCCCAGGTGGTTGAAGTCATTGGTATGCCTATGGATACTGGGGAGTGACTGTGGACTGACTGTGCATGCTGTGGCAGGGTGGGTAGGAGCTCCGCATGACTCGCAGCAGAGAGGCGTACGGCTGTGAAGATGCGGCAGTAAATTCGGAGTTGAGGGCGTTTCAGCATGTTCCGGTTAAATTGCTGTATCCAGCTGGCTGCCTCGTTAGCAAAGTGAACGTGGTAGCTCTAGAAAGTCAAGCGCCATAGGCATGTGTTCATTAGCTCAGATCTCCGCACCAGAAGGCTGAACAGATGATGTTGCAGTAAAGAAATATGCAAGGGCGAACTCTGCAGGAGTTAAGTCCTTAGACCTGGAAGGTAATGAATGATGGAGCTTTACTGCGGTTAGTCTGCTTTTCCCTGGACTGACTAGTGTCAATAATGGATTGCTGAATGAGCTGGGTAATCTAGTCTATCTACCAGATAGAATCTGCTAGGCATAGATTGCGCCGCAGTGTTTTGATGTTTACAATCACCTTATTTGTATTTTTAATCTGACCCATAACCGCACTGATTTAATTTTATATTTATATATGTTTCCATTACTACTGTATGTGTAGATATAAAGAGTATAGTAAAGAAAAATCATTTAATCTTTTTAATCTATCATTGACAAATATTGTATATTACTACATTTATATAGTATATATATATAGCTTTATTGTATTGATAAGTGTTATATAGTTTTTGCAAATGATCTTTGTCTTTTTGCTAGACTGCTGAAACAGTGATATTTCTCACTGGGATTTTAATAAAGTATCTATCTATCAATATGTCTGTCTGTCTGTCTGTCTGTCTGTCTGTCTGTCTGCGATTGAAAGCTGCTGCAGAGCCGGCACGGCTATTTTTGGGTGGGTGGCACTGCTGTAGTTTAAAGTGTAGTTATAAGTAGGCACAGGGAGAAAAACATTTGGATGTAGGGGAAGGGAGAGGGGGGAAGGAAGCCCAGTTGGAAATGAAAGAGCTGGCTGAGAATTGCAGACTTGATGAGCCTGTGGTGGGGCCCCTTGAGTTGCTGGACGGGCTGCCTTGTTGGCTAAGAGAGAAAAGGGAGGAGCAGAAGCAGCTGAGTGAAGGGAAGATGATGGGATGAAAGAATACGTGTGCATGGACATTTTATGAAACCTGCGAACACAGTGATGAAAAAACAACTGGGATTATCTGAGGCATATCAGACACAAAGAGAGCAGGCACAGTGGGAAGTACAACCTGGCCCCCATTAGGGCCGCTGATGATGTGGGCTGTAGCCAAGAAGGCTGCAGGGAGCCTGGGACGTCACGCGTGACAACACTGTTGGTGGTTTGCTTTGGAGAAGAAGCTGGAAGTGCGGAATGCTTAGTTCAGTATAGCTGAAGGCTGAGCAGTAGTGATGGTGAGATGAAGCTTCAAGAAGCATTGAAGCTTTCCAGAAAATTGTTTCGCAAAAGGGTTAATTTCTTGTGGCTTCGTGTGCACACAAAACTACCTGTTGGTGAAAGGGTGTAAAACAGGCAGATATCATCTCTCAACCTTGTGATCTTTGATATTCTGTATTTCGTGCCAGTAAAGGCTTGGGAATAACCGTAAACAATGAAAACTATTTTTTTTCTATCCAACCTATTTCTATCAATATAGTATCTTCTATAGTATTTTCTTGTAAATATACTAGGATTGTATAACATAACATAAACATAAAGCTAATTGTCTTCTGAGTAATGTGTTGTGAGAATAATCAATATGTAAACTGTTACAATATGCCTTATTGTGTCCTTATTAAGATGTAATATTTGATATGTAAGATGTTATTGAATTAAGTAAGTACTAGTGGCCAATCTACTGTGAAATAAGATGCAGTCCTCAGCTGAGTACTTTTGCAATGCGTACCATATCATCATCGAATAAATACAGTTAATATGAAGATAAGTTTTCTTAAATTGATTTCTATGCGTCTCTATTTCTAAATATAAGAACACAATAGTATCCAACATGTGTAAATCAATTATCTGCGCAATAATTGTATCATAATATAATGATACTGTCATTAATGTCATATAATAAATGGCAGCAGCAAATTAATTTTCTAAAACTAGAACTGTGGCAGTGGTTTAACCAACTTGAATCATAGATCTGAACCGCTATCAGAAACAGTCACGTGGTATCGACGGGGGGCGAGACTTAGGATGTCATCAATGACGTCATTGGTCTAAAGCGATACACGCCTCGATAAAAAGATCTGGATCCAGCGTTGGAGGCGGGGCCCCGTTCATTCTCATGAAAGTTGCACAGTGGCGCATGAAGCCAAAATGCCTCGACATTTGAGTATAACATTACCTGGATCTTCCGGCGTTTTTCCGCATCCATGGGGCCCATAGACCATGCGCACTTGCGTTTTCCTTAAACCCTGGAACCGAAAAACTGGATTCGGCTTATTAGCGCATTCCACAAGTTTTATAACCTAATGATTTAAATAAGGGCTGTTCAAGTGTTAGTACTGGAAAGTTGATTTACCTTTAAAAAAAAATGATACACTGATTTACAGGCGTCTCTTTCCCGATGTAAGTCAATGAGAAAAAGTATTTTTGAGCCCCGTGGCATCACGTGACTGATACGGAAGTTGTAATTCCACGGTTTGGCCACTATGAACATTTGCTTCAAAGCCTGGCGCACTTGCTGGGGGCTTGCTTGATATGCGCTGGGGGCTTGCTTGATATAACACACGCTCAGAAGCCTCGTAACAGCACCGAACGTCACTGCTTTGAATTGAATCCTTGAATCCACACTCAAATACCAGATAGTGGCGGTAATGCTCCATAACATTGTTTGCCAACTGCCATGAAACACCACGAAGAAGAACTCCAGGCCAGCTGGTGGCGGTAATGCACTCTTTACACACACCGGTGAAAAGAACAACAAGGAAGCAGCAAACAGCGTTTGTTTTGTGTTTGTATTTAATAAAGATCCTGTCCACGGTCTGTCTTTGAGTCTTAGTTGTCAGTCTGTGAATGTAATAATGTCGGCCTCTGTCTAAGTGACACGCTCAACCAGACCGAAACACAGTCTTTGGAGCAAGAAGAATGGCAGACGAAGCTCCTTTCCAGTTTTTACATAACGAGGTGATACAGTACATTTACAAGTCCTCTGACAACGGAGAGACGGTAAGAGAGTGTCAGTAAACCGGATTTTCTTTCTGTTAGTGGTCGCCTTATTGTGTTTGTTCATTCGTTCTCCTCTGTCATCATTTAGGAGAATGGAAGAAATATCGCCAAACTGGAGAATATGGGATTCAGAGTCGGCCAAGGGCTGATAGAGAGGTAACAAGCTAACTGCTGCTAGCATGTGTTCCTCTTTCAACTCTGTGTGCCTGCAGTATAAACCTATATCATGTATACATATTCTATTATTCATCTCTCTCTCTCTCTCTCTCTCTCTCTCTCTCTCTCTCTCTCTCTCTCTGTGTGTTTGTGTGTTTGTGTGTGTGTCCACAATATCCAGTGAATATGCATTAGAAAATACCCAGTTATAAGGCATAAACAGGTAGAATTTTCCTTTAACGATTTTAGTGAAAAATTTAAGAGTAATCACCAAGTGTGCTGCTTTTTGTTCGTTTCTTTGAAATTGACTTAAATCCCAGCTTTTCCTTTTCTCTAGACTAACAAAAGACACAGCACGGTTCAAAGACGAGCTGGACATCATGAAGTTCGTCTGCAAAGACTTCTGGACATGTGTGTTCAAGAAGCAAATCGACAACCTTCGAACCAATCACCAGGTAACACTGAGCTCTCTGTCAGTTACTTTCATCCGTTAGGTTGTCATTAACAGAGCATGTCAACAACAGGTGCAGCCATGACAAACTGAACTCATTCGTTTTAAACATATGTACTAAATATCCATATTATTGTTTCACCAGCCGTACTGCTGTATGTCTGTTATCAGTCAGTGCTGATGCTGTTGTCATGTTTTTCAGGGCATCTATGTTCTCCAGGACAACAAGTTCCGATTACTGAGTCAGCTGTCTGCTGGGAAACAGTATCTGGAACACGCCCCAAAGGTGCTTCACACACCTCCAAATATTTTATATTCACATCTGCTGTCAAATAACTCATTCTTTTATTAGATTTTTGGTTTATTAAATTGTATTTTTCCCCCATAATGTTCACACTACACAGCTACAGTAAGCCTACACTAAAATGATGCGTGTAAGCCTACGTCACAGCTCACCTTTAGTAGTTTCCTGTAATGGTGTGTTTTGTGTCCTGTAAATGGACATTTATAAAGCGCTTTTCTAGTCTTACCGCCCACTCAATGTGCTTTAAAACACACACACACACTTTGTTACACTGGTGGCCAATGCTACCATACAGGAGCGATGCACATTCACACGCACTGTCAGGAAGGTATGACAGGATTTAGATAATCTGTCTCTTCTTCTCCAGCATGAGTAAAACAAGTTTACACTTTAACCTCATTACACTTCATCTGATTCATTGATAATACTGGCTGCTGTAGTTTGTGCTCTCAACAGCTCATCCAATTCTGTCCATTTGCAGGGTTTTAGCAGAGAACGCTGATGTATTTTGACAGTTTACCCAGAGCAAACGCATATTAATCTGGATTTATATAGTTGATACCAGGTTATCAGATATGCCTCTGTCTGATTTTAGGACTGTTTGTCTCTCTGCAGTATCTGTCCTTCAGCTGTGGTCTGGTGAGAGGAGCTCTGTCCAACCTCGGAGTGAAGAGTATTGTGACTGCGGAGGTGTCCGTCATGCCTGCATGTAAGACACACGTCACTCGTCCATCAGCCGAACAGAGACAACATAAATCTGAACTCTTTTGTTCTGAGTTTTTATTCAATTTTCCTGAGACAAACTCCCTCGGCTGAGGAATGCCATGAGCTGTTGAAAGGCCAAGGAAAAAACATATTAAGTGGACCTTGAGTTAACTTTTTTTCAGTATTTTGTACGGAGACCAGGATGTGTTGTTGAGAAAAAAGAGAGTAATTAGTTCTCTTGATTTAATAATTGAATTCAATTTTGTGCTTTAATTTAATATAGTTTTTGGCGTGAGACTCACTCACTCTGCGGCCAACCAAAGCCACCCCTTGATGAAAAATAGACGGGAGATGAACAGGTTGACTGCTGCCTCTGCACGCAGGACAACGTCTGAACTCCAGGCTTTATTCTTACATTTCAGCTCAGAGACAGAAGGCTCCTTTTAGTTGGCGGAGGGACACAGAGAGACCTCACACATAGACCTCAACTAAATCACTAAATACCTTTTGTGTATGTTGAGTTTAGCTTTTTTCAACGTGCTCTACAATTTCCCAGTCTGTTAAGCGTTAGATTAATAAATCTTATTGATTATGTTTACTTGTCACAGATTATTTCATTTATATTTTTACGCACTTGGCACAGCAGCAGTAACCTCATTAATTATTCATGCTTATTAATGCTATTAATTAATTAATTAATTAATTTCAGGATCTATGGGAAAAGATCAGACGGACGAGCTCTAACACAGACATTCCATTTTCTTCCAGTCAAATATTTT
This sequence comes from Bovichtus variegatus, assembly GCA_943593645.1. Lineage (NCBI taxonomy): Eukaryota > Metazoa > Chordata > Actinopteri > Perciformes > Bovichtidae > Bovichtus > Bovichtus variegatus. The sequence goes on along the minus strand of CALSCE010000016.1, from coordinate 11,647,279 downwards.
GGAATAAAGCAGCCGCCCTGAGCTACATCAAATCTGTCAGGACATTTTTATTTAAACTCTGTGGGAGACTCCTCCAAAACACACCTGGTTAAAACTGCCTGCATAATCGGGTCATGCACTCAGAACCATGTAGCCTAATTGGTCTAGTTATGCAACAGTTAGACCACTTATCTCAGGCAACACCATCAAATCTAATTTATATTAAATTCTGCGGGGAGGGGGAAAATATTCCAGTGTTCAAACCCCTCATAGGCCACAGTTGGGGGCTGGACCCTGACGTAGATTAACGCACCGGAGAGCGCCATGTGTGCACGGGACAGAATTTGTTATATTTTTTAAATTTATTTGGAGAGTGTCCTCTTCATCAAATACATTTTCTATCAACAGCAGCCTTCACAGGGATTAGGCTGGACTGTAACTGAATTAACCCAATTATTCAAAGCTGCACCAGCACATGCCTGGCACTTTCCCACCTAAACAATATACAATTTATAACAATACACCCTTCATTTATTTTTCACATAGTGAGTCATAATCAATGGCACCCGATGTATCACATCACGTCAGTCTGCGCTGATCAGCAGGTTCCCACTACTTGGAAGGGATGGCTGACGAGATTAGTTGTTCTAAAAAAAGATTGGAATTCACTAAGTTCTCCACGAAGGTCCTCGAGTGTTGTGCTGTTTTGTAGCGCCGCTCACCTTGGTCGCCTCTGTGCTGATATCAGACGGGGGCACCTGACACAGAGACTGGACAGAGAAACGATTACACACAAGTATTCTTTCTCCATGACACTTCCCGGTCTCCGTAGTTTTGCTTTCATCAAGAATACTGGGGCATTCTTGTCAACATGTTTGCACACACGCACATCTTAACACAGTTTAAAAGGTTTGAACGTATGCTTTTATCATTTCAATTGTATTTAGTTTGATATGAAAGAGGATGTCTGGTCGCGTGGAATCTGCTCATCATTTTCAGTGTTTTGGTAAGTGCACTATTACTAGTTCTTTCCACCCATCGTAACACAAGCGACAATGCCAGCATCTCCACTGTATACACCCTGAATTATTGGATGTTCTTCTGTTGATTCCAATTCATTATGCTGGTACTGCCACCCCCATATCCTGTCACTTCTGTCTCAGGTTTCTTAGCACCATCTGTATAAATCTGTAAAATCGCTACGCTTTCAATACATGATATTCAAATGCACTTACCAAATACATTTTTATCTAGTAAATTCCAGTCTGTATCAGGCCGCACAAGCATCTCTGGAGCCACCAACGGACACACTACTGATCCTCAGATCAAACAATCCAAAATCTTTTGCAATGTTATCCCCTGCTCAACCAAAGTTCCCCTTCGTCCCTGTAAATTAGCCCAGTAATTTGCCCTCAGTTGCCTCCTTCTTAATTCTAACTGCGCTTCTCACATTTCTACCTGTAGAACAGGTACGGGCTATGTTCTAAAAACCTACTCCACACTCTCAATGCCTGTGCCTGGATCACATCTAATTTCTGTAGAAGAGACCTGGCTGCTGATCAATATGCTATTTTTCCATAATCCAACAGAGATCTTATCAAGGCCACTTACATTCTTTCAACGATGAGCAACTTGTTCCCCTTCATTACCAGTCAGACGTCTCGTCACATTTATTACTTTAATGCATTTTTCTTGTATTTTCCTGATATGGTCCACCTATAACTTGAAATGTAAATGTCCCAACTCTTTGTAATCAATTTCAATACATCCTTAGCTTCAGCCCTTGCTTAATTCTTTTCCTAGAGAAAAAGACAGATTTTTTTTTTTACTGAGGACCTACACCCCCACTCATCAAATGCTCCTTTCCTGATTGCATGCTACATGTTCCTTCCCTTTTTCCACAAGGCCCCATCCTCCACAAACAGTGACCTACCTATACCTGTGCCTCTGTAGAGGATCATAATGGTGACAATGGCACATCTTGGCTTGTTATTACCATCTGTTAATCAGCAGCCTCTTTTATTTCTGAATAAAAACAAAGTGTGGACTAACATGCTTTCTCCTCTCTATGTTCTTTGTATTTCTGCAGGTAAATTCCAGATCATGATCCAGAAAATGTAGCAGCTACCCGAAGCTACACTCACTCTGCACTCTTCAGCCTTCATACATATCCCTGTAACTTTGTCATTAAAGGGAAATGCCACCCATCGCACTTTAGCTTACAGTTACGTGTTTCATGCTGACATACAGTCGTGAATATAAGTGGACAAACGCTTTCCAATGCCATGACGATTATTTCCGAGAATGATTTTACAGGAATGTTATCTCATTTATATAAGTCTATGAGTTTCATTAATTGAATGTGTGAGTATTGTCATTTTGGACTATTTTTGTTTAAATTGATTGTAAACGGCTAATCACTTTAAAAGAAAAGATTGAAAATGTCCAAACTGTTTGTACAATATTATCGTAACGTTGTTTGACTTCAGGTTGAATCAGTTAAAATAAATTATAGAGTGAAGTGCTTCACTGTCTACATTCCCGCTTACATGACCAATTATAATAAACTGTTCTGGCAAACAGATCTCAGAATATACAGTGCATTCAGAAAGTATTCCCCATTTATGTTTCACTTTCATAGGGAAGATAGCGAGATAGGGCATTTATGCTGCATTCATGTGGTGTCAGAATAATTAGAAATCAAATATTTCCCCCTCAAGTTGAAACTGCGACTTGAAAAAAGCTCTCTTGAGTGTCATTATAGTTATAAAAATTGGTTTACCCTGTCAAGCTTGCAGCTCATACTGTGTATGTTTCTGTTTACAGCTTTCAGACCAGCATATGACAATAAATGATCCTTGAATTGGGTACACTGCATATTTTGTTGGTAACTGCTTAATTGTGACATCACTCAAGTCTAAAGGAAAGGGTTTCCAGGATTCGAAGCTTCCCCAGAGCACAGGGAACCTCATTTTTAAATGGAAGCTGTTTGGAAGAACTAAGACTCTTCATACAGCTGGCCGCCCGGCGAAACGGGAGAAGGTCCTTGGTAAGAGAGGTGACCAAAAACCCCATGATTACTCTGGCTGAGCTCCAGAGATGCTACGTGGAGATGGGAGAAACTTCCAGAAGCACAACCATCACTGTAACACTCCACCGATTGGCCTTTGTGGCAGAGTGGCCAGACAAAAGGCTGTCCTCAGTGAGAGACGCATAAAAGCACCTAAAGGACTGAGAAACATGTTTGTCTCCAAGTCTGGAGGAAAGCAGGCACTGCTCGTCACCACCTCAGTACCATCCCAACAGTGAAGCGTGGTGGTAGCATAATGTGGGGTGTCTGTCAGCAGCAGGGACTGAGAAACTGGTCTGGGCTGAGAGAAAGCTGAACAGCAAAGTGCAGAGAAGTCCTTGATGAAAACCTGATCCATAGCACTCAGACTGGACTGGGTCAAAGGTTCACCTTCCAACAGGACAATGCAGGTGTGGTTTAGAGACAACTCAACATCCTGGAGTGGCCAAGCCAGGACCCGGACTTGAACCCAATGGAACATCTCTGGAGAGACGTGAAACTGGCCGTCCACTGAGTCTGATGGTCCCCATCCAACCATACAGAGCTTGAGAGAATCTGCAGAGAAGAATGGCAGAAAATCCTCAAATCCAGGTATATATAGGCTTGTTTCGTCATACGTAAGAAGACTTGAGGCTGTAATCGCTGCTAAAGGTGCTTCAACTAAGTACTGACATAAGGATCTGAATGGTCTAAATACTTATGTCAATGTAATTGATTGTATTTGTCCACTGGCAAAACTGATTTTACTTATAATTTTTTGACCTACTGAAAATGCTTCAGCAACTTCGGTGCTCTCATCATTCTCTTATTCACAAAACAGTATTAGGCTGAAAGAGTTAGAATGATAAAAATAGGGGGCCTGTAAGTCCTGTTACCTAAAAGTAACTCAAAGTATTTCAGCTCTAAAAGTAGCTCCTCTTTCTCAGTAGTTGATCATGTGTGAAACGCTCTGGAGAAGGGAACTAAGAGTTGCTGATTACTGCCTGTGGGTTTGTCACTATGAGCGACACCTTGTTAATATAAAAGTTTTGATTAGTGTAGCTTTAATAAATGGGGGATGGTGTAGTAGCTTGGAGGTCGGGGAACATTGTTCAAAGGCAAAGTATGGAATGACAACACTCAGTTGTGACACTGTTGCCTGAATTAGTAAGCATTTAACATTACTGAGTGGATGCGCCTACAACACAAGTCTTTCTGTCTCTGTGCTCTTACATTAGCTGTTCTTTGCTCACATGCTTTTCTGCGCTGGACCTCAGATAATTCTGAACATCATCAACGACCCAACACTTTTAGGTCAAGGTCCTCAAGTTAGGAATCCAATCCACGTTAGGAGTGTGTGTTTAAGCACTCAGCCTTACAATAATGTACTTAATCTCTGCTTTGGAAATTGAAATTAAATTATTTTATTGAGATTTCAATAACATACAATGAAACAATATTTTAAAGATTAAACCAGATATAGATATAGATGTATAGGAAAACTTGTACCACATGTATTTGTCTTTGTTGAAATGACCAAAAAGCTATACACGTATAAAACAGAAGAAACAGTATAATAGATAATCACACAAACACAAATGTATCAATGTTTATTTATTTATTTTTGTTTTATATATCATTTTTCACAGTATTTCAAATGCAGTCTATGACACCACAGTGCAGGTTTCCCTTTCAACAGCCATCGCAGGCAACAGATTCACAGATCTCACAGGCAGGAGAATGCGTAGCCACAAATGCTGAAATAGGAAAACAAAAAAACATCACCAAAAATATTCAAATTCCTTTGCTGTTGGCCATGCATATCCACAGAAAGGTTCATAGAAATCGGAACATGTGGTTGAAACAAAACGAAATGCAACAAAACCACTAGGTTAGGTTTAGTAAAAGATCATAATTTGGCTGAAAATTTGTATGTCTTTCGCGTTTTTAGGGTATGGACATCATTTTTATTTTCACACAGGACATGAACAGCGGTCTTTTCGTGGGTGAAAGTCCTGTGTTTGTTTGACCTCCACACACACGGACTTTGATTAGGCACATCTTTGTGATACGTTAAATATATTTCTCAAAACAGAATTGACTATGCAGTTTCATGGTATGTAAAAATCCTTTTTAGGATTTTTAGGCTGGTTGGACAACATCTTATACAAACTAGTTTGTTTGAAGCACACTGAAAGTTTAGGCCTGGGTGGGGCAATAACACACCTTACTACTCAGCCTGAATCAGAAGTCTTGAATAGATAAAGTCAAAACGTTGTTCGGATCTGGTAAATAAACTGAAAATAATATTGATGACCAGACAGGCTGGAAACAAATCTCCAGGTTAATCAAATTTATGTGGAAAAGAGAAGAAAGTTCAATAGTAAAACGATATCTCAAACAGTCTGTTGTGGATCTCCACCCCCGTTTAGAGACCCACTTCCTTCTTCAGCTTTGACCTAGTGTACTTGACCGCTGGGAACTATATGGATAATCTGTAGTTGGTTTGTGTGAGCGGGTGCACTCACACAGGGAAACGACAGTGGGAGAAGGAAGAGAGGGAGCGTTCTTTGGGAGCGCAAAACAGTTTATTGAAGGCGGCTCGGTCTCCGCCTCGTCTCCGTCTCGCCTCGCCTCGTCTCCGTCTCGTCCTGTCTGGTCCCGTCTCTCTCCGACATGAACCCAGCCTACTGCAAGACAGAACCAGGTCATCGCATGCTTTTATTGTGCGACTGATTACCTAATTCCGTCCAGCTGCCTGGCCTCCAGCTGAGCCACTCCCATCTCCTCCCCAGCAGCCGACCCAGCCACCACACCCCACTGCCACATACCCCCACCACCCGACTCAGGCCGGGAGCCCACCGGCCGCAAGCTGACTCCCCCCTCCGCCGAACACGAGAGAAAGTCAGCCACAACCATCTGGTTACCTGGCCTGTGGATCACCTTGAAGTTAAACGGCTGTAACGCCAGATACCAACGAGTGATCTGGGCATTGGCATCCTTCATGCGGTGGAGCCACTGGAGCGGGGCATGGTCCGACCAGAGGGTGAAAGAGCGTCCCAGGAAATAATAACGCAGGGCGCCGACCGCCCACCGTATGGCGAGGCACTCTTTTTCCACCGTACTGTAGTTCACCTCCCGCTGAGCCAGCTTCCGGCTAATGTACAGTACGGGGCGGTCGACACCCTCCACCTCCTGGGACAAAACGGCCCCCAGCCCGCTGTTCGAGGCGTCGGTCTGTAAAACAAACGGGAGAGCAAAGTTAGGGGAAAACAGGAGCGGCTCCCCACAGAGAGCTTGCTTTACCCTCTCAAACGCCAGCTGACACTGCTCCGTCCACTGGACCGGATCTGAGGCACCCTTTCGGGTCAGGTCGGTCAGGGGGCTGGTGAGCTCCGAAAATCCCGGAATGAACCGCCGGTAATAGCCCGCCAGCCCCATAAACCTCCTGACCTCCTTTTTTGTCTTGGGAGCCGGACAGGCGGCAATGGCCGCGGTCTTCTCCAGCTGCGGCCGCACCTGCCCGCCGCCCAAGTGGTACCCCAGATACCGTACCTCCCTCCGTCCAACCACACACTTCCTCGGGTTAGCTGTGAGCCCCGCTCTCCTCAGGGACTCGAGTACTGCCCCCACCTGCTGCATATGCTGCTCCCACGTCTCACTGTGGATGATGACATCATCCAGGTAGGCAGCAGCATATACTGAGTGTGGTCGCAGCACCCGGTCCATGAGTCGCTGGAAGTTGGCAGGGGCTCCAAATAACCCGAACGGAAGCATCACAAATTGGTACAAGCCGTATGGTGTGGAGAAAGACGTTTTTTCCTTAGACTCTGAAGACAGGGGAATCTGCCAGTAGCCCTTGGTCAAATCCAGTGTCGTGTAAAAACGAGCCGTGCCTAGCCGATCCAGGAGTTCGTCGACCCGGGGCATCGGGTAAGCATCGAACTTGGACACCTCATTCACCCTGCGATAGTCCACACAGAACCGTACTGACCCATCGGCCTTGCGCACCAGTACGACGGGACATGTCGTGTTCAAAATCTTCGAGAAAAGCAGTAAGGACTTCTGGTTGAATGAGGTTATAGTAAAGTTGTTTTATTTAGTATAAAGTTGTGATGAGAGTATATCTCGGCCGAGGTTTCTGAAAGTCGCGGTCCACAGTTCACAAAGCAGAGCAATGTAGTTATCTGTCTCTCGCTTGTTTCAGAACTCCCAATTCAAGTTTTGTGCAAAGTTCACACATAAAAGATATATCAAAAAGAATATAAAATATAAAAGATATATGAGACTAAAAACATTTCCTTCAGTGTATTAACTATAATGCGCATTTCTGTAAACCTTTCAATGTCTGCATATTTCAGACCTTTTTATTAACAGCAGCATTTCATTCACAATTTTAGGTATGAGCAAACTTATTAATAATGGTTCTTGTAAGAAAAATCAATGTATTAAATGTTACAATGCACCTTTATTACATCCTTATTGATAAGTATTATGAATGTTTAACTATTATGTGCCTTATTATTCTTCTCATATTTAGAAGTGTTAAATGTTGTTAAAATTAAGTGACTGCGCATAAGAATGACCAATAAACTGAACTGATATACAATATTGTAAACTGTAAAACGTAAGGGTACACCACTTCTTAAAAGGGTGACTGAAGATCTGACCGGAGCAGAGAAGCACTAAGAGGCGTGGACACGCTTAAGTGCCAACAAGGGGCCAATAGGACCTGGCCCCAGCCAACCAATGGGAGAAGACTATACCTGAAAGGCGGCGGGTATAAAAGATCTTGTAAAACAATAGATCGGGGCTTGTCCTGTGAATCCGTGAGACAGAGTAACTACTTTAATGTGGTCTGTGGAACGGTGAAATAGGACGGACCGCAGCTGCGTACTTTTGTAATGTTCGTCATATCATCATCATCGAATAAATATCGTTTACTTTAAGAGAAGTTTTCCGCAATTGATTTCTACGGATCTCCATTTCAAATTAAAAGAACACGACATTCTTCAGTGAGCATATGTAAACTACCTAGATGAAATAATCACACTTCTACAGACAACACCAGTCACTGTTGGACTCTTCTATTACGCCCATCTCCAGCATAGCCTGAAGCTCTGCCTGAACAATTTTCCTCTTGTGTTCAGGCAGCCGATAGGGCCGTGAGTGCACCGTCACGCCCGGGGGTGTCTCTATGTGGTGCTGTGCGAGAGTGGTGCGCCCGGGCAGGGGGGAGAACACATCGGCAAACAGGCTTTGCAACGCGACAACGTCTGCCCTCTGACTCGGTGAAAGATGGCTGTCACAAGAGACCGGGGCTGATTTGTCCGTTTTTTCTACCTCCGGTCCCAACTCATCTTTCTCCATCACCGTAGTAGCCAGAGATGCAGAGGCCACCTCCCTCCATTCTTTTAGGAGATTGAGGTGGTAAATCTGTGCCGCTCCCCCCCTGTATGATCGCGCCACCTCGTAATTGACGTCCCCCACTCGCCGTGTGACCACAAAGGGCCCTTGCCACTTTGCGAGTAATTTGGAGCTAGTGGACGGGAGCAATACAAGCACTTTATCTCCCGGTGTAAATTGACGCAGTCGTGACCCTCTGTTATACAGGCGCTGCTGACGCTCCTGAGCCTGGAGCAAATTCTTCCATGATAACTGACCCAGTGAATGGAGTTTTGCTCTCAGGTCCAGCACGTATTGAATTTCACTTTTGCTGGTGCTTGGACCCTCCTGCCAGTTTTCTTTTAGCAGGTCCAACACACCCCGTGGCTTCCTGCCAAACAATAATTCAAAGGGAGAAAATCCCGTGGAGGCCTGGGGAACCTCCCGCACTGCGAACAACAGAGGGTCTAACCATTTATCCCAATTACGGCTGTCCTCGTGAACGAACTTACGCACCATGTTCTTAAGCGTTTTGTTAAACCGCTCCACCAGCCCGTCTGTCTGTGGATGATAGACACTAGTCCGGATGGAGCGGACGCCCAGTAGCGCATACAGTTCGCATAACGTGCGTGACATAAAGGACGTGCCCTGGTCAGTTAAGATCTCTTTCGGGATCCCAACTCGGGAGATTACGGGAAACAGTGCCTGCGCCACACTCTTGGCCGAGATAGTACGCAGCGGCACTGCTTCGGGATATCGCGTTGCGTAATCCACAAGAACTAACACAAAGCGATAACCCCGTGCACTCCGGTCTAATGGCCCGATGAGGTCCATGCCAATTCTTTTGAATGGTACCTCAGTTAATGGTAACGGGCGCAAAGGCGCTTTTGGGGTGGCCGGTGGGTTAACCAGCTGACATTCGCTGCAGGACGCACACCACCGCGTCACGTCCGCGCGGATGCCCGGCCAATAAAATCGGGCCATGATTCGGTTCAGTGTTTTGTCATACCCTAGATGACCGGACATGGGGTTGTGATGAGCCGCCTGGAAAATCATTTCCCGACGGCTGCTCTGCACCAACAACTGGGTGTTTTCCTCCCCTGTTTGCGCATCACGGCTCACCCGGTACAACCTGTCCCTAATCACCGTGAAGTGCGGGTGAGTGAGCGGTGCGTTCGGGTGCTTCCACCAATGCCCCGGGCTGAACCAAGCGCTGGTGGATCATGGTTTGGGTACAACCAGTGTCCAGCAGAGCCTGGTGTATACCCCCCTGTATACATACTGGCACGCGGTATGTCCCTTCCGGACTGGGGGAGGAGTCTGGCGGTCCCGCAACCCGGACCAACTGTCCGACCTCCATGAGTGGGCACTCACGCCAGAAGTGGCCGTGTCGCCCGCACCGCCAGCAATCCTGCCCCGGCGTTTGAGGACCCCCTCTGGGTGTCAGAGGACCAGACCCGGCGACTGGGCCCTGTGGAGAGACAGAAGGGATATTAGGGGGGTTGGCGGCTGTCGGGGCGCCGTGGACGTGCAGGGGGCTAGCAGCCGCTGCCCCCGCCGGGAGCCTCCTCCTCGGGGCTGGGGTCGGCCGGTCCGCTGGGACGCTCGGTAACCCGGCTTCCTCCCTCATGCTCCGCCGGGGAAGGGAGAGATGGTCCTCCGCGAGGACGACGGCGGCCTCTAGGCTGATGGGCTGGTGGCACTGGACCCAATTGGCCGCAGAGGAGGGTAACCCGGCGACAAACTGTTCCAGTACCACCTGCCCTGCGACGTCCTCTGCGGAGTTGCTCCCTGGCTGCAGCCAGCGCCTCACCGCCTCTGAGAGCCGCTGCGCGTAGGAGAAGGGCCGGCCGGCGTTTTCGAAGGGGAGCCCCCTGAACCGGTGGCGATGTCCCTCCGGCGTGCCTCCCAGCTGGTCCAGGATGGCCCTCCTCAGCTGGTCATACGTCTGGCTAGAGGACACCGGCAGAGTGTGGGCTGCCAACTGTGCTCCCCCAGACAGCACGGGTGGCAGCCCCCCACTCCTCCCTCGGCCACCCGCACGCCGCCGCCGTGCCCTCGAAGATCTCCAGGTATGCCTCCGGGTCATCCTCAGCATGGCGACGTGCGGTGGTCGGGCCGGGTTAGTACAAAACTCACCCTCCCGAGTGGCCGGTCGCTGCAGCAGCTCCCGCAGGAGAGCACGGTCCTCACACTGAGCGGCCGCAGTCTCCGCGAGAGCCTGGCTCAGCTGCCGCTGTACGGCGGCCGTGCCCTCCTGCATCGCGGCGATGAGCTGGAGTGCTTGCTGCAGCGGACTGGGTGGGGATTCCCCCCCCCGACATGGTCCTTGTTCAGGTGCCAAATGTGAGCGGGTGCGCGCACACAGGGAAACGACAGCGGGAGAATGAAGAGAGGGAGCGTTCTTTGGGAGCGCAAAACAGTTTATTGAAGGCGGCTCGGTCTCCGCCTCGCCTCGTCTCCGTCTCGTCTTGTCTGGTCCCGTCTCTCTCAGACATGAACCCAGCCTACTGCAAGACAGAACCAGGTCATAGGCGTGCTTTTATTGTGCGACTGATTACCTGATTCCGTCCAGCTGCCTGGCCTCCAGCTGAGCCACTCCCATCTCCTCCCCAGCAGCCGACCCAGCCACCACACCCCACTGCCACAGTTTGTTACTGGTTTGTTTCTGATTGTCTGACTTCTTGTGTTTCTTGACCTGTTGGACGTAGTTGTAGTTATCTAACTGTGTTCCCAGAGCTCAGCTATTAACTTAGTGAGTACAATATTATTATTAGGGTGTCATGATGGACAAAAGATCAAAGTTTTAAACCGGAATTATCCTTTAAAGCAGCACTGCAGGTCTGGTACCCCTCTATGATTGCGTTTACTGATATATGTTGAAATCAGAAGTGGTGGAAGAAGTATTCAGATCCTATACTTAAGTACTAATACCACACTATGAAAATACTTCACTACAAAAGTCCTGCATTCAGAACATTACTTAAAATTATGTGATTACTATCAGCAAAATAAAGTAAAAGTATTAATTAAGCAGTAAAATGTTCCCTGTCAGTGTTTTACTGTATGATGTTTCTGGATTAATATTACTGCTGCATTAATATGTACGTATGTTGCTTTTGTCATTCTCATCGAGTTTGTTAAAGTTTTCATGTTGTAGTCACCGTGTCTTACGTCCAGTCTTGTCAGTCACAGTCTGTCATTGCACTTCCTGTTTTATTTTGTACTTACCTCTTGTTCCTCATTCCAGATCCTTTTACTTCCTGCCCTAGTGTGGTTTCCCGCCATCGTCAGTGTCTGCCCCGCCCCTGATTGTCTCCACCTGTGCCCACTCACCTCATGTATAAACAGTCCTGTCTCCCCTTGTCTTGTGACAGTTTGTCTTGTTATGTCCCTGTGTCATGAACCAGCGTATCAGCAGTATTTTGGAATTTTTGGTATATCCTCCGTGTGAGCGTTTTGAGTTTGTGCTACAGTTTGCAAGTAAAGTATTTTATTTTACACTTTACATCTGTCTCTGGTGTTGTGCATTTGAGTCCTCCTACCCTCTGCGGATTCCTCTCCTCCTGTCTCGGTCCCTGCTGCCTCCTCATCATTGCGTCCGGCTCTCCTGGAGAGATTTTCCGGAGACTCTGACAATTGTAGAACCTTCATCGTCCAGTGCGAACTGCACTTCCGACACAATCGGCAGCCTTCTCGTCGGACCAAGCAAAGGTAGCTTTTATAATGTCCCATTTAACTGGGAGAGCTGCAGCCTGGGCTACCGCTGAATGGTCCAGAGACTCTATTATTTGCCACTCGCTGTGCGAGTTCACAGACACCATGAGCCGCATTTTTGACCACATGTCACCTGCCAGAGAAGCCTCCAGAAAACTAATGAGGATACAACAATGCAATCGACAGGTGGTCGATTATGCCATCAAGTTCCGCATTGGCGGCAGAAGACAGCGGATGGAATACTCTGGCGCTCATCAACGCTTTCATGAATGGACTCTCTGATCCGATAAAGGACCAGCTGGCTCCCCTGGAGGTGCCACGGGAAGCAGGCTAATTTTGTGAGCCTGGTGCCTAGTGAGTTTGTCCCCTTTAATCCACTGTGCTCACACGTCTATGCTCACGTGGCATCCAGGTGTTAGGCGGACCATGTTTGTGATTAAACAGTGATTCTGGTGGCCTGCCACGGAGAAGGAGGTGGTGGAGTATGTGGCAGCCTGTCCGGTATGCACCCGGAGTAAGACCTCATCCCGGGACCAGGTGGGCCTGCTACAGCCACTGCCCGTTCCCCAATGCCTCTGGTCTCTCATTTCCATGGAGTTTGTGACTGGACTCCCACCTTCAAAAGGAAATACCGCAATTCGGTGGTGGATCGGTTCTCCAAGATGGCTCACTTCATTCCCCTCACCAAACTCCCCTCTGCCAAGGAAACGGCAGAGGTCATGATGAATCAGGTATTCAGAATTCATGGTTTTCCTTGTGATATTGTGTCTGACAGGGGTCCACAGTTCGTCTCCACTTTTTGGAAAGAGTTTTGCAGACTCTTGGCTTCCAGCTACCATCCCCAATCCAACGGGCAGTCAGAGCGGCTCAGCCAAGAGCTGGAGACCACCCTACGCTGTCTTGTCTCTCAGAACCAGATCACCTGGAGCGACCACCTCATCTGGGTCGAATTTGCGCATAATACACTTCCCACAGCTGCCACAGGCCTCTCTCCCTTTTATTGCACTAATGGCTACCAGCCCCCACTGTTTACGGCCAATGAGGGAGAGTCCATCACTTATGGACTATACCATCAACACAATGGATGTTTTTTTTTTTTTTTATAGATAACGTGTTTCTTGAATGCTTAAATTTTCTTTACATACAAGTTTACCCAATACCAAAATTATGGCTCTTTCTTTTCTTATTTAGCTGCTTTTACTGCAGCAATTCTGTCACAATTGTTTTCCTACTGCACATTGTGTATTGTATGCAAGTAGCAGGAAAAGTAAGGCAGTTTTTGTAAAGCCATAAATTGTTAGCAATTTGAAAGTTGCGGTGCTATGATGGACTATATCTTCTTGGATAGAAAACATGTGCTCGTCTTTTGAAAGAGTGAATTGATATTAAGCCAGGTTTCTTGTGTTTTGATATAGTAAGATTGTACTAATTTGAACTCCTTTTTATATACTGTTAGGTAGTTCAATCTACAGCAATGCATCATATTCTATAAGATCATCATATGTTTGTAGCTCCGTCTCTGTCCTGTGAGAACCACGAATCTCTAAAGTCAGAAAAAACAAAGTTTCTCCGAAAAACAGCTTGTTTTCAGCTTTGTGACGATGCATTTTCTCGCTGATCCAAGAGGCTTTTTAAAGAGTTTATTTAGTTAAAATTGGAGAATATTCTCAACACAAAGGAACACTTCATCCTTCGATTTATCACCAACATTTAAAAGGAAGGGTGCAAAAAAATTGTAATTTCCAAAGTAACAAGTAACTAAAGCTGTCGGACAAATGTAGTGCTCCTGCTCTGCTGATGCATCACCTCCACTCATCAGAGCCCCCAGTGCCCTTACTGACTCCAAAGAAGTGAAAGTCTACTTCCTACAAGGATAGAAATGCTGAGTTTTACTTGTGCTACAGTCATTTAGAAGTATTTCTGACTCATTGACCTTTTGTCTTACTTACCTACATTGTTGCTACACAATACAATCTATTACAGAATAAAAGTCTATGTAAACTTTGCTTGATACACATCATGCAGTACTTCCACTTCTTTCCACTGCAAATACAGGAAGTAAGAAATGTCATGATATTAAGAAAACATATTAAAGTGATGTTTATGTTTTTTTAAATGATACATGTATATAAATATATTTATATAATGTTTTTATTTATATATATATATTGGGTACCACCCTTAATCAAGGCTTTATAAATTGTAAGTTGTATCTAATGGCTTTAAAAATGCTAACAAATAAACTATACATAAACCATCAAGTCTGCACTATATAGATATCTATAGATAGATATCTATAGATATCTATATCTATAGATAGATATCTATAGATATAGATATCTAT
>CALSCE010000016.1:11585792-11607805 GCA_943593645.1 Bovichtus variegatus | reverse complement strand
ATATATATATATCTATCATATATATATATATATATATATATCTATCATAGAGATACATATATATCTATATATATCTATCATAGATATATATATATATCTATCATAGATATATATATATATATATATCATAGAGATATATATATATATATATCTATCATAGAGATATATATATATCTATCATATAGATATGGCAACAATACCATCATCTCACCAACCATGGCCGTACCCAACATTGATGTCACCAAGTTCTGAACTTCGGTATTTTCTCTGAGGTGTATTTTTTAAAGGTCTTGAAATAATTGCCTAACAACTTTATTTTGGTTTGGCAAAGATATTCTACAATGCCAAAATGCCAGACTTGCTAATCTGTTGCTAGCCAGTTGTGAGGGTGGCCAGTGTATATGATCAGACCTGTAATGAAGGGAAAACTGCATGCAATCCTTTGTTATAAAAAGAGGTTAGACCCGTGTCAGAAACTAATTGTGTCGTAAATCACCACGTATAGATCCTTGAACATAAACTTGGGCCGGAATCAAAGAAAAGAATGTCATGGAAAAACCTTACTGTACATGAAAGAAAGGAGGTGGGACCTTCTAAAAACGAGACACCATTATGAACATATGAATTAAACTGTTTGAAGAAATAATTAGGGGAGGGAAATTGAATGTTAGCTCTGCTCCCATCTAGCAAAGGCAGGACAATATTGTATGTAAAAGATGGACTCAAACTGTTGTTATTTAGTGTGTATTACATGTAACAACCTCGGCTTTTGTTCTGCGTGTTATAGAATAAAATTCTATTGCTTCAAACTCTGCTTCTCTCTACTGAAGAGCTTTTCTTGACTTGACTGTAATATTTTTGAAACTACATTGGACTCCAATAGCTGCTTAAATTTGAACAAAGTTACGTGTTAGCGAAGAGACCCAGACTCATCCGCTGGCCCTGAGTCAAGTCTTTCCCCCCCGACAGCAGTAGTCAGGCAGTGCACCTTCATGTGTTTGGGGTAGGTGTGGGCGGTATACTGGTTTCATCACCATCATCGGTGTCGCGTCCTACAACATGTATTTTGTATTTTTGTCATTACCGTGATAAATACACACGTTTTTGTTGAAGCACACACACGTTTTGGTTTCAGCACACACAAGTGCCACAACAACCGATGAACTACCTTACACCCACAAAGGTTATACTGCCGATGGTTAAGTACAGACTGCTGCCTACCTTTACCTGTGTGTGACACACTACCTCACTGAACTGCCACAGCTCGCTCTCTTGTGTCCACACAGACAGCGCTGCTGCTGCCAGTCACGTAGGAAAAAGAAGGTGAAATTTTCTACAGCAGTCTACTGGTCCTACAAGTGTTTCAAACTTTCTCTTTCTTCATGTGGGTTAAGATCATAGACTGTATATAGTCTATAGTTAAGGTTTAAAAGTCAGCTTTTGGTTCCTTCAAAGATGTAAAGTAGTGTAATGTAAGAGTGAACATGTAAAATAACAAAACATTTTGCCCCTTTTATATTCATTATTGCTCAGATTCAGGTCGCTCAGCAATGAAGCAACAACTAAAAACAACAGCATGGCTGTTAACTCTGAGAATGATTTACACTAGATTTACTAAATATCATACATTATTGGGCAGACTACTTATCCCAAAACACATGTATGCATGTACCTTGTTTTCACTCCTATTTGGAGCCATTTTGTTTAATTTTTTTTTCTTTCTTAAGATATATTTCCTTACATTGCCAATAGAGTGAAAGAGATGGAATCATGTTTTGAGTGTATGTATTCCTTTTTATTTTGTAATACCGTGATATAATCGGTCACCACAAAAGAAAAAAGCATGTGATATACTGATATCTGTGATATACATTTTAGATCATATCGCCTACCCCTAGTTTGGGGGGACTGGCTTTGACGGGAGGCCTGAAGGGAGGAACTGGGATTTTTTTCTGTTGGATGCTTTCAACATACAGTTTACTCTTGCTGGTTTCTCCAAAGTTGCTTACCTCAACATTAAATAAAAAAAAGGTAACTTTAAAAGCTGCAATAATTGCATTTTCAGGCCACTGCAGGGTAAAAACAGCATCTGGCATATCATCCCCTTAAAAATGTTGCATAATTGTATTACTTTAATCAAAAATAATGTTAAAAGTACTTAAAATGCCAATAAAGTACATATTTACTTGTTGAAATTAAATGCATTACCTGTTAAGATTATGGCAGCAGCTGTGCATTATCTTTATTTTTGTAAAGTGCATTTGTAAATTAATGAATTAAGGTGCTAATGCCTGATGAAATGGAATATTTGATAATTACAGATGTGTGTATTTTGCTATTTACATTTATTTGAAATAGCGTGTAATACGTATATAAGAATTCTCTTTTCAGTTTTTTTTCACCTAGGTTTTTCACCTAATGCCTAAACATCAAATGCTAATGTCTTATCTAACTGATTGATGTAGAATGGAACTGTCTAAAACTAATTGCTGAACCTGCACAAATTAAAAGGAAAAATCAGTTTGGTCTTTGTGTGGAATCCAGTTAAAAATCTTCGGGTGGATGCTTCCATCCCTTTCAAGTGGGGAAGCTGCACATTCTGAACAGAGCTTGACAGTGAAAAACCGGGGAACCGTGAAACTGGAGAACCAGGGAATTGAAATCTGGGAGCTTTGAGCTGGAATGGCAAAAGCAATAACCTGGAATCTTGGGGAAAAAAACACAACATACAGGCTTCTTTTAAAAGTAATAGTTCCCTTCTCAACTGTGGACAACCTGCCAAGTGGATTTAAACATGGCGGATCATACTAGTGGGAAATCAGTTGAGAAACTGAAAGTGGAGAGAACGACGGCAAAAAGATGATTTTCTCGCCTGGTCAACAGCATTACCAGGACTTATGAAGACATGTCTGAAGAAGAGCTAAGAGACAGTTTCAATAAACTCACAATAGGAGCCGAGAAAGTCATGGAAGTGAATGACGATGTGGAAGCCAGATTCATTGCAGCACTGGAGGCGGAGCTGGACACAGAGGAGGAAGCTGAGTTAACTGAACTGCAAAGAGACGACCTAGCAAGGGCTGCAAATGAATGTGATGTGAAATTAAAGGAGGTTAAAGCCCTAACTCGGGAGGCTCTTTGGGTCAAGTTCGGAATTGTTGAAATGTCTACAGCACTACAGGCAGCAGAGGATGCGTGTGAAAGCACCGCTGCTGTACAACCTGACAGCAACCAGGAGGCATATGACTTTATGCTTAACCACCTGCAGGGATTAATAGAGGCCGCAAAGGAGGTGCACAGTCAGTGGAAATTATGGATCCCACTGGACAATCAGAAGGAACTTCAGATGCACCTGAAGGGGCTCGAACTTCATCTTCCCAGGTTGGTCTCCAAAAAGGTCCACTTCATACAAGCAAGGATAAAGGAGGATGCTGGACGACCAACACGGTCAGCTGTGATCTCAAATTATGCCACGCCAACCATCAAGTTGAAACCGAAGACACTTCCCAAATTCACTGGAAATAAATGTGACTTCCACAGGTGGAAAAAGGAGTGGGAAGCACTTCAGAGGCAAGGGGGGCCAACCGGTTCAAAAGAGGTGAAAAACTTTCAATTAGTGGATAGTCTTGACAACAAAATCACAAGAGACCTTCACCTCACGACCTATAACACTGCAGATGACATCTTCCTTGTCCTGGAAAACGGCTATGGAAATCAAATTACTATTGCTATTGAAATAGTGGAGGAGATACAAAGAATGCCAGCTATGAGAAGTAATCAACTACAAAAAATAGTGGAATTATTCAAGCTGTAGAGAATGCACTTGAGAGATCTGGAGTGAATCCACTGGTGACGAAATCAATCAAACTTCCTGAAACTCTCAAGAAGGAGTGGCTTGTCTATGTCGCTGAGAGGAAAAACCTTAGTATTATGTTGAAAAAAAATGACTGATTAATTCTGACACTATTTAGAAATTATTTTGTTAATGTTTTTCCTTCATCACAAAGACTTTTTTTTTGTCCACATGATGGGCAGAAAGTAACTGTGTGCTTTCTGCAGATGTTATTATTGTTTGTTTTACTGTCCTCTTGGGATGGACAGACCTGGCATCTTTTCCATTTCTTTCCATCTGTATCCACTGGATCTGTTGCAGGTTGGTTGGATGGGGGTTGGATGACTGATTTTGAACCTTTTGAATTGCTACAATTAGCCAGGATTACATTGGTGGTTCCATTTCAGTCCACAGGACAAAGGCATTGTAAGCAATAACATCCACAATGTTACAATCAAATGATTAAATTAACATTTGAAGCAAAACACGTCTTAAACAGATCAAACTTAAATGGTGTCATTTACCCTTCAGTGTAGACTTTTAATATTTTTATAAAATCAAAATCACTCTTAGTTATACCATAAGTTCATCAAAAGTATATAATACACACACATATTTTTTGTTAATCATTCCACAAACAATTGTACAATGAAACTACCTAAAACAATATTTTGGCAAACGTAACGTTATTTTTATTTATAATCATTGTCATCATCATCAAGCATGCCGGGGGCCCCCATCGGTCATACAACAGTATTTTATCTTCATCAGTATTATATCCCATATCCTCTTGAGGTGCCTGTATGGCCACTTGTGTAGCACTGCGAAGGACTTCCTTCATTCTTGATATCAAACATGTGGCTAGCAGAAACACCAGCAGTATGGTTACAATTAGTGTGGGGAGAAATATAACCAATCCTGAACCCCATGATATATACAGTATACCATGCCAGGACAGAAAAAGGCTTGCTATTAGTTACCCTTTTGAAATGGCTTTCTTTTGTCTGTGTATTGGTGGACAGCGCAGCTATCTCTTTAGATTCTACCTCACGGATTAAAGGAATTAGGTAAACTAGGTAACATGTTCCTGTGAATTGTCATAAGGTAAGCAACGGTAATCTTTGTCTCTACATACCAAATAAACTCTTTCGGGGAGTGGGGACTGCGCCAGATTGACTTCAATTACCGAGTTACAATCACTATGTCCGATGTCTTCATGGTGTCCCTACACTTTGGAAACCCTGAGTGGCCAAAATGCAAGGCAGCGCAAAAAAATTGTGGCCCACGGGACTTGCTGCTCAGAGTAAACTCAGTCAGCAGCTCTGAGGATCAGCGCTAAGTGACACAATTTACTTCTGGAAGAATAGATGAGAAATGCCTGATTGTACAGGTGGAAAAACACAATTCTTCAACAAATCTTTTTGGATTTTTCCAAGAGAAGGAAGTATAAAAAGTTAGTCTATTAACTTTTAATTAGTGTTGAAATTACCTGTTGAGCTATATATATATATATATATATATATATAAGCTATATATATATATAAGCTATATAGCTATATATATATAAGCTATATATATATAGCTATATATATATATATATATATATATAGCCCTAGACCAACACAGGTTAACCGTATGGACAAAAGAAGCAAGTCCAAGAGTCAAGGGGTCGCTCAGACATGCTCCTCACCATGGGGCACATGGTTAAGTTTTTAAATGGGGGAGCAAACTTGGAAATACTCATAATTAGCGTGAGGGTCTGGGGGCCCCCTTACAAGAAATTGTCATTTACTTCAACTTTCCTGCATTTCTGCACCGACTAACCTGTTGGATTAGGTCAAGAAACAACCACATTATGTCAATTACAATTCTGTCGATATCACATGGTGATATTTGTTTTTTGGTAAAACTGGTGGTATTGCAGCACGGGAGTTGGCGAGAGACTTCCAAAACAAAAACCCACAAAATTATACTAAATTCATATGAAGTTCTGTGAGATGTTCATGAGGGAAAAGCTACTAAAATCAGAAAGACACGCGTTGTGTTGAAGTGGTGTTAGTGAAAATAATATCACTCTCGCTGGACCATTTCTCCTTTTTGGTCATTTCATGTTAATGAGAAACACGATGGTGTCTCGTGAGAAGAGGGTGAATACTTGGATAGAATTCAAATGATATTTTAACACGTGCTCTTTGGTGGATTATGTGTTCGCCAAATTACAGGAGATTTTTCTAAAAGATTCAGAAAAGATGTTGATCTAATTTTATCGCTACATTTGGTCAGTAATTAGTGCTACTTTGTTATTAGGGGCTGTGCAGCAAGTGAGCGGAAAGATAGAGACACTGTGATGCTGCCAGAAAAGCCGCTGACTGAGATAACTTTGAGCAGCATTTGCAAATTTAACAATTAAATGTAATGCAGTAAAAAGTACAATATTTGTCTCTGAATTGTAGTGAAGTAAAAGTATGAAGTAGAAGAAAATAAAAATACTCAAGTAAAATTACTTGAGTAAATGTACTTAGTTACATTCCATCACTGGACGAGGGGAATTCTGTAAGTGTTTTTAACCAATTATGCATAATATTAAGGGTCCGTTCATCAAATCAAATCAAGTCAAGTTTATTTATATTCACATTATTCATTTATCCAATCTGACGCTCCACACTAAGATAAGAGTGTTGTTGTTTGAAGAAACAGAGTGTTCTATTTCTAGATGAATTAACAAACGGGTAGATATAAATGCATGTCGATTATCGATATGTATAATACAAAATGTAGTTCCTCTTGCTTGTCAGTGAGGACGACAATGTAAGAGATGATCATGATGAGATATGATAGTTTGTAGACTGTAACAATATTCCTCCACAATATTGCTCCAGAGGACTGTCCCTGTGACTATTTACAAACGCACCCTGAGTGAGAGTGGAAATACTGGATGTTATGTTTTCATCAAAAACTAAAGTTAACAGTATGAATGGAATTGATAAAAGCAGCAACTGAAAATGTGTTTACTTTAATTTTAATTTAATTTAGTAAACCTCATATACATTTGTAAAACCCACTCTGTACCTAGAAAAGAAAGATAATTTCCCATCCAGCCACATGAACTAAGTTCCATCAAGGGAGAACAAGTATTTCTCTAAAGCAGTCTGAACACAGACTTCTTTAAGGACCTGACCAAGGACTTTTACATCCACTCTGTTGGGAAGTCCTGCTGTGATCTGGGAGCTATTGTCTTTTGCGATACAAAGCCTTTTTTCATGAATCTTCATGAATTTAATTAAATGTATTTATTTTTATTACATTTATTTTTATTAATTAAGAAAATTGTATTTATTGAATGTAATTTAATGTAATTTACTTTATTAGATTAAATAGAATGTATTTGTGGTAATTAAATATATTTCAATTAACTTAGTTTAATTTAATTACATAAAATCAAATAAAATAGATTGATTTAATAATAATTAACTTTATTCAAGTTTTTCTTCATTAATAAGTTAAACAATTGTTTTTAATTAAATATATTTGATAATGTATTTGTTGATTGTATTTTGTATTATCAATTTTCAATATAATTACGAATAAACGTAATGTACACATTGTCATTGTCAGAATGTTAGCATGCTGACGTAGCATTTAGCTGTAAGCCCTACTGTGCCTAGGTACAGCCTCAGAGCCCCTAGAATCTCTGCTGTCATAAACTGTATGGTGAAGATCGGATCACAAGAGGAGAGGCAAAAATATGTTTTTGATCAAATAAAGAATGGCATTAAAGTTAATTCACTGAAATTGTCCAGAGTGTATATGTTGAACCCATCTTGAACCAAGGGTCACAAGAATTTGCTAATAATAGAAACCACCGTACAATGTAAAGTAATGCAATAACAACCCTGCATCAAACCCTACCTAATGATCAGACTTTTGTTAACACTGTGTCAAAAGGGAGTTCTTTTTTTCGACGCTGTTTGGAATTTTTTATATTACGTTGAAGAGTGTTTTAAATGTTGTCTTCCTTGTTATGTAGGGTATGGTGGGGTTGTTAAAAAAATCTTTTTTCTGGTCACCTCAGCTGTTTGTTTAACAATGTAGAAATATCGCATATGCATTTAAAATGTACATGTACACACATTTTCTCCTGATAAAGACTTAATTAACACTTAATAAATAGTTGTTATAACATTTGGGTTTTATTTAGCATATTATCTTGTAACACTTAATGCTCAAAGCATGTTTACATGCTTCCCTATTGGATTTAAATCTTGAAAAACTTGACCACTTGACATTTCAATCAGTTGTGTTTTTCCTCTTTCTAGGTCACACTGTAGGCACTTAAAGGTTAAATAGGAATACTGCCACACATTATCCAAACACGTCTGAGGAAACATTTATACAGTACTGTCATCAGTTTTGCTTTTCTTGTTTGGAGCTTTGGATAACACTAAATAATAGAATAAGTATTATAAGCAGAGGAGTATTAAATAAATAATATTAATATACTAGTTCAGATTAATCACATTAATCTTAGCAAGAGAACATCACATGACCATTGACTCAACAGTTGAGAACTGCCAAGTGTTTGGCTTATCATGTTTCCCACTGCATTTGTCCTTGATTGAAGCCCCCAGTAACAGTGTCAACTTGTTCAATTCCTGTCTTCATGAAGTAAAGTATGGTCTGCCAGCTATCCTTGTCACCCTGTAAGTGTTGAGTCCTGGGGAATCAAACCCTGACGACACACCTTTCTTGTTGAAAAGGTAAAAGTTGAAGAGCTGCCTGTCCTGTGCCTGCAGGGAGACAGAGGCGCTGTTAACCTTCAGCTTGCAAGGGTACGGGCTCTCAAACACCACCCTGAACACCCTGTCCTGCAGGTAATCCAGCCGAATAGTTCGGTACTTGGACGGCACAGTTGTGTCCACTTGTGGTCCAAATTGCTGCATGACCAGCACCCCGTCTGAATCCACCTTAATCTCATAGAAAGTCATATTCCTGTAAGTGAAAAAGCCCACATATGGAGCTGAGTTGGGTGGCGGTCTTAGAGTTTGTCGAGCGTCCCTGAAAGCACTCTCCACTGCGGGAATGAGATAGTTGTAGGCCTGTCTCAAAAGGTCCTGGTCTGCAGGCCGAACCCCGGCCATCATGACCACCAGTCCCAGTTTGAGCCGTGGCACCAGGGAGAAGGTGGCCGCATAACCGTCCAGGTCACCGTCCTTCCTCACCACATCATAGCCAAACTGCTCGTTGATCTCCCATGGTGTGCCGGTAGAGTTGGCGAAGTAACCTTTGTGGCATCGGAAGACCGGGGTCAGCATGGTGTTCAGGGTGTCCTGACGGAACAGATTCCTGCTGTTTGAGCCCAGAAGAGTCATCATAAGCTTGGCCATGTCAGCTGCTGTGGAATACATCTGGCCTGCAGGTCGGTACCAGCCGAGGTTGAAGAGGGGAGCTGGCTGGCCATTGCTGTACACACCCACAGCCATCTGCCTCTGAATGGCTGGAGTTAAATTGAAACCAGTGTCCTCCATGCTGAGCCGCTCCAGAACATTGTCTGACACCCAGCTCTCAAAGTCTGAGCCAGTCACCTTCTGAGCCAAGATGTTGGCCAACAAAGAAAAAGCAACATTGCTGTAATGGCATCTGAGGGAAAAGAGAAATTACATGTCACAGATGTTTGTAAGATTCCTCTGGATAAAAAATACCAAAAGGATCCATGTTCTATACATAGCCAGCAACCGCCTCTTTCTGTTCAGACTACAGAAAGGCACAGCAGGTCTTAAGTCACCACATTCAAAAATAGAGCAACACAGGGAGAAAACAAAGTCTTACTTGGTGCCTGGATCTGCCACAAGGACATCATCCTGTAACAAATTAAGGGCTGCCTCTGTGTCTCCACTCCAAAGGAGATTAGTTGACCTTAATCTCCTGGGTAACCCTGGGAAAATATTAGAAAACCTTAGGGAGTAAAACTAATGAGTAAATCTGTGCACTATTTTGTCCATAAAGTCATGAATGTTTTTGGCTGCTTTAAAGAAGGAACTATACTTAGAAGCCATTCAGGAAAAAATGTCATAGATATTGTATCTGTGTAAGAACGTAACCCACCACTTAACATGGCCATTATTCTGTTAATATGTATTAGAACAGTACATGCAAGCAAATAAGCAAAAATACTTGCTTTAATATGGCAAAATGGACTAAGGTGCTGTAGTGGGTGGTAGAGAGATGTCCTTATTACAAAAAAATGGCAAGATGAGAATGAATGTCTAGATCTACATTTTGACCAATGTGCTTCCTTCACACACTGCTGCTGAGTTATTGAACTGTGTATATAATGGAATGAATGTTACACAATGTAACAGCTTTGTTATAAACTTGCAACTTCAAGACTGGCAAATATGAGGCATGGACATGCCCTGTTCATTTCTGTGGATGTGCACAACCAATGCTCCAAAGCATCCAATTTATATTGGATGTTTCTGCGCCTCACACTTTCTGTCCAATGCCATGTTCAGTGGAAATGCAGGAATTTAGCAAAGCACTAAATAGGGGAGTGGAGGTCCTGATTGTTTATGAGGGTGTAGTGCATTGGGTTTCCTTGAGGCAAACTGAAGTCTGTAACCCTAACTGAAATCTTTCACTGGCAGCATCTGAACCCCCCTTATCAACAGCAGAATTGGGGAGAATGCACCAAACACCTTATATCCCACAATCACACGGACTTTACAAAGGGACTGGTCAGGTGTGTGAAGTTGTGAAAGTAGGAAGTTCTCTCTCAAGCTCATTCTACACACAACTGCTTCTGTCACTTTCTGTATGAACAACAGGATGCAACAGGAGGAATGCATTGGAGGTCTAAAAACGTGCTCTGTTATCCCCATTTTTTCAATTTATCACATCAAGACTCCAAAGAGACACACAGATAGTTGTTGGCGAGAGATCAGGGAGGCAGAGGAATGTAGCCAGGAGCAGGCTCTGACAGCAGATTCTCTGGTCCAGCTCTATCAAATAATATTTTGTTTTGTCCAAACTTCCTAGCCTGATAATCAGACTGAATTGCCATTTTGTTTCACTTTTCATTTTGTTTTGTGTTCATGCTAATTTCTTACTGGAGCTAGTTTTCTTTTGCCCTAAGTATCCAGTGACATATCTTTCCTGCCATTGTCATTTGAACATTGCCACAGAAAACTGCAGTTGCTAGGATCAGTTTATAGTAAACTTAATGTTTTTCATGACAATGAAATTATTTCAGAAGTAGACTTACAACAACCTGTACAGCTCTGTCCATCTCGTTCAAGCTTGTTCCATATTTGTGTCAATCTTTTATATTTCTATTTTTCACAAATGTAGTAAGGTCACTTCCTAACTATATTGTAAAATGACATCCCTATTCCTGTAATCCTGCCTGCCAAGCTCTGTCTGGTAGACTCCACTGAGAGAACACTAGCACTATTTTAATCACTGAACAAATCACAAATATGGTGATGATTTACATTTGTGGAACTACTGTATACAGAGCTACACAGTTCTTTGATGCTTGTTCCTTAGAGGTCGATTAAAGATTAAAGATTAAAGATGTCATGTCATTAAAAATATAAAAAATGATGTGGTTACCAGAGAGCTGACTGGCCATCCTGCGCAGGGTGAGTGCAGGAGAGTGGCTGCCAAGGGTCCTGACTGAGGACGATGCTGGTCCCCCGCTTTTCCACAATGGGTCCTTAATGGTGAAGTTGGGTGCGTACTTCTCTAGAGGGTCGTCCAGAGAGTCCACCAGGCCGTCCTCCCACAGCTTGTACAGCATTAGTGTGGGGAAGATCTTAGAGAGGCTGGCAATTCTGCAATCAAAGCGATTAAAGTCAGCGCAACACATGCATATTCCGATTGATTAAATAAATGTATCCTGGTTTAATAATAGCATTGCCACTGCTCCTCCACAGATTTAAGTGCTTCATTTATTGAGTGGTTCAGTCTCATTGATCACAGTTCCTATATGGAGCTTACTTAAAGTCTAATCCTAAACCTCAGATCAAATGCAATCCAATAGAAGAATTAGACTACAGATTACATCATGTGGTAATGATTATTGTTCAGATGGAGTTGCTAATATCATGGACTGGCTGAGCTTTTAGGACTGAAATTATTAATAACTAAGTGCTTGGCATTTAAAAAAATCACCACTTCCCTTTTGTCATATCTCTGTCATATTTCATGTTAATCTCTTCCACGCCTGTTCTACACACTGTGCGTGACTGTAAATCTCACCTGTACACTGTGTACTCATTGGGTGCAGATGAGGAGGGATCACTTATGTTCTTCTTGCCAAAGTTTCCATTCCACAGCACAGAGTCATTTAAAACCACGATGGCTGATATCGCTGGCAGCTCGATGGTGTGAATGCTCGACCTCAGGAGTACATCTATCTGTTAAGAGAAACTTCATTAAGACTAACTATAACTACATCCAAAATATCCACATGACAAAACATTTTAATATGAATACAAAGTTGAAAGAGATTCACCTTTTCCAAGGCCACCCTCAACGATGTGATGGGATGTTTGAGGGGCACAGGCTCAGGGAACAGAGGGCACATCTCCTCTACTACCGCTTGTTTTACTATCACTTCTGTGGAAAAGGGGAAAAAGGGCAGACTAATCAATTATGAAACATTAGACACAACCTATCTATCGGTCACTGATAAAATTGAACAACCAGAGAAGTACAATTAGATTAGACAAGAAGACTGTTATGGCAGGTCCCGACTGTGAATGTGGATAACTTTTTAACTTGATGTTGTAGGGCTTTGCAGAAATGTATCAAAATTGTACTAATTAAACATGAAAAAAGACCATTCATGAAAATCAGTTGTTTGTTGTCAATCCTAGTGTCGGAGATAGACTAGTTCCACAACCAGTTTAGCTGCTTAGCGCAAACCTGGAAGCAGGGGGATTTGCTCACCTTGATCAGTCAAAAGTTACAAAATACCTTCCAACAACTCCAATGCTGTCCACTGTTATTGTTGTATCTTGTGTGTTTAACACATGCAGAAAACAAAACATTGTTGTTAAGCATTTAGGGTTTGGCATTTAGCTTTATTAACTTTCAGCAAAAAGCGAGAAAAAAAGGCAAGCTTACAATATAAGCTGACAGACCAGCAAGAGTGTGAAACATCTTAACACATAAAACCGAAGCATGTTAGTTCACTAAAATTATTAAATAAAAAAACAATTGGAAGTGTTTAAAGTGTAAAAGTTTAAGTTTTATTTGTCCAGGTTCTGACATCTCTGTCTCTGAGACTCTCTGTCTCTGTCTGCCTCGTCTCTCTGTCTCTGTCTGCCTCAACCTCAATACAATGTAAGTGAATGGAATTGTATTTATGGTGCAATTGATTCTTCAGGCCCAGCGTGTACACCCTGAGCCAATTTTAGATTTATACCACATACAAAGCATGAGCAGTGACTGTTGTCATTTTATTCACAAACATCCAGGACTGCTCAGCTCCACCTTCACTCCTCATCCTGTCTCTCAGCAGGAGTTAAAGTCTGCTTTAATCTTGGCTGCTAATCCTGCTGCTTCTACTTCCTGCTTTGTGTAATCCTACTGCAGCTCCTGCAAACGAGCAATTACACCAGGTCCAAAGATAGTTCCAGGTATGTATGTCTTTAAGGTCTATGTGTGTGTGTTCTGATGTTGTAAATCGGTGTTGGCTTGACAAACTTTACCTGTCTTCAGCTTTGGCATCCTATACTGCCATATGAAACAGCAGGTCATGACCACGGAGAGCAGAAAGAAGACAACCATGCCCAGCATGGTCCATTTCACCTTCATTTTGCCTACTGGTTGTTACGGGCATCAGACATATTCTAGAAAAAAAATATGTGAATGTTAGTAAAATAAATTGAAGTATGAGTGTACCTCAACAGAAAAAAACTAACCTCTTAGCCATGTTTTTCATGACATTAGACTTGCTGTTGAAAAAGTTTAGTTTCCCAGAAAAGACAAGACATTTCATGAAAATTTATTTGAAAAATAGCAGCTGCAGGACAGATAGTTTAGCTTACCAAAGGAGTGAAAACAAGCCTCAGATGTCTCATTATCTTTGTGTCATTCTTCAACTTCAGGCAGCAAAAAATCCACAATTTCTTTTTCTACGAGGTCCACAGGGGAGAAGCCAGCGGGACTGCATGAACTGCTCCTGAGCATTCACTGACAACAGACCATTACCTACATGCACTTAATCCTGACTGTGATCCCTGCCTCCAGATGAAGGACTGATTCTATTCCCACTCTGCCGTGACGTCATAATCTGCAGGGAGATTCAGCCGCAGTGCCAAATGTAAGGAGGGCTGTGAAATGGAAACATGCTCAGCACTCATTCTCAACAATGAAAACATCTCACATCCTCTGGGGTTATTTCCTCACACACATCACTCATCCACTGCTGGATGCACTTCATCACCATATCAGAAGGACGGAGGGGGTTAAATGACATGTGGAAATCAGAATGTGAAGAGGTAACAGTGTTGGCGCTATGTGTTGTGTTGCAGATATATCTACTGAAATTAGCATGCTAACTGACTAACACCGGCGATGGATGTATTAAAAGAAGAAAAGCCAAAATGGCTCGACTTTCGACGCCAAAATTAGTCGGATCTTCCGGCGTCCTTTTGCATCCATGGAGCCCATAGAGCATGCACACTTGGGTTTTCCTTAAAAAACTATATCTGTTTGTACTGGGAAGTTGATTTACCTCAAAAAAAATTGGGCCCCATGTCATCACGTGACTGGCCAATACAAAAATTTGCTTCAAAGCCTGACACACTTCTTGTCTTGTAATACCACTTGTTCCTCAAGAGGTGATAGGAGGTCACTGTAGCTCCAGTCTAGCCTCAGTACATAGGGAGAAGAAGTATAGCTTCCTGATTGGCTTGTCAATAATACAGCCATGGTCCATGGTTTATACTTTGTTTTTTGTATACATTCAAAGTGGCAGAAAATTGCCTGCACCCTCGCCTCATCTCCACAGCTGCCAGGAGGCTGTAGCTATAGCTGTAGGCAGCCCCTGGAGACGGTGTAAATTCAGCTAGCAATTAGCTCGAGCTCATCCACAGCACCGATGGTCCAATCCGGGGAACTGCAAAGTTTGTGTTGCTGCCATTACAGCAGTCCACTAGCCTGCTGTGACTGCGCTGGGGCTTGTTCTGGATGAGCTCAAGTCTCTTTGGCCTTCTGACTGGGGCTCCGTCTGATGGAGGCTTCGTGTGACGGAGGCGGCTACCGAGTGCCGACTTTGCCGACCTCTCTGCTCTCCCAGCGAGCTGCTCTCCTGGTCATGCTGCCATGGCGGATATGAGAAAAATTTGACATTAGTCAAACATTAGTCGCACAGTAAACACAGGCTGACGCCACACAAGGAGATTACAAGATAGCAGTGTTTTTTGCTCTCAGAGTTTCAGCAGTTTGGTCGAATTTGCTGACTAACTGACCGACTGACTGACAGGCGTAAAAAATACACAGTAAATATATCAACACTAGAAATGAGATATATAGCTGTAGCATACAATACACAATGTGAAGAATAAACTTAAAATGACAATAAATATGCCAAATTACTACAACTAAAATATAACCATAGGTTAACATTCAATACTAGGCTTTTTTTTTTTTTATATAACTGATGACTGTAAATTTAGATTGTATTGACTCGGTAGTAGAGGGGAAATGCTGCCCCCTATTTCTTTGGAGCAGGCGGCTAGGAACTACACATTGCAAAGAATCCTGCATTTCCATTGCACCTCCTTGAAGATTATAAAATCTCTTTTAAATTCAAGTAACGTTTTCATAATCAAAAACTTCTAGACTCCACGTAGAACTGCATTCCTTGGCCTTCTTAAGGTGAATGGAACTTGCTCTGGCATCATTTTGTGACCTACATATGGAATTTTACTCTTAATTTTACTACAAGGTTTACAAGGTAAACCTCTGGAATCAGATGTGAATGTCCTCCTTGTTCTTTCTCCAGTCGTCCACTGTCTCCAGCTCGATGACCTTTGACCTCTTCCAGTGGATGCTATGTGTTTTGGTATGGTGTTCACAGACAACTGATGTCGTCTGTTTCTGGTATTCATTCGGTCTCTTGCCCAGGGTCTTTGCTTTTTTTACTGATGTAGTGTTCTCCAAAGGTGTCACACGTGATGTCATGGTGATGTCATACATCACTCAACTACACTCTACGAGAAGAATGACGTAGAGTTGTAAAGAGATCTTACCTCCTGTCTAACAGCAGAAATGGTTTGTGATTGGTGCTGACTGAATAGATGTTCTGACAGTTTGGCCCCTCAGTCCTGCTGCACCTCCCTCTCGCCATCCTCCTGCTTGCTCTTAAGATGTAGTGTTCTGAGTAGGAATGTCCTCACCTCTGATCTTTATGTTGTAAGATTTTCAAGTTTTAAGTTATTTATTGTCATATGCACAACAAGAGACTTACAGAGAATGAAAATCTTATATCTCAGGCTACCTCCAACAATGCTCGTTAAATATGTATAAAAAGAAAATCATGAAAGTAAAAAATTCTCTAATCTAAGACATAAAATAGTGCAAGTTAAAATATTGAGATACAATATAACAAATATAAAATAATATATATATTTGTGGTAGACAGTAATTGCAAATTAATAAAATAATGTAAATGTAAACAGGAATGTAGTTAATGAGAAGTTATACAGAAATGTAAACAGTTTGTAAAATAGTAAGTGAAAGTATATAAAGGTAAAGTGATAAAGAGGTGGTTAGAATGTGCTGGTCTGTGTCTTCACATAAACACAGGATTAACAGTTTACCACCCTCATCCTGTTCACATGCTCACATCACATCGATGCTGGACCGATGCAGTTTGGCCAAAGTGTCATCCAGAAACCAGTACCAGATAGCAGGTGACGTATGAGCTGTTGTCAACGTGATCTATTCGAAATGTTCCATGTACAAAATATATTTGTGTGCAGTTACCTCTCCAACCACTAGATAGAACTGTAGACTTTAAATGAATCATATATGAATAAATACATCAGGCAGTCTCTCCATTATACTCTAGTTCTAGGCTTTTAGAATGGATTATATAAGCATATTCCTCACCTCATACATATAATGAGACATGCTGTATCAACAATAGGCCTCTGTCACCAATATCTTCTTGAGTTTGTTCTTAAATTTGTTCTTGAAAAAGGTCCTAAAAAAGGTTTCCGTTATATTCATGAGGTGTTCTTTAAGCGAATAATTGTTCGTACTTCAGTTCTTATAATGACTAATCCCATTGTCCTTGTAAATTAAAAGTGTGTGCCAGTTGATCCTAATTATCAGGTAAACGCTCCGCCAATCGCCCTAAAAGTTCATGAGACTGCAGGGCTGTATGCACACAGTTTAGAGAATGAAGTCAAGATGAAACGGACAAAAGTCTAAAGAGGGTAAAGCAGGGGACTCCAAACGTTAAAAGGACCTTAATAGTTCTGAATAATGCTAAACAAGCTTTATGTTTAGAAACGTCAGTAGTGGATATAAAATAGCACCAAAAGAAGACACATGAGATGCCATTACTAGTTCAGTGTAGTGTTTATTTATTTTAAAAGACCATAATGCTTTGTACAAGAATAGATATAATTATAAAAAAATAGATTCAGTTCAATAGTTTTTGAAAGAAGAATCTGAGCTCTGGCTTACACAATACTTTATAATTACCATAACTTTAGCCATTTATAGAGGACACATTGCACTAACGTATAATAACAGATTATAAATGAGTTTCTGGAATGGAATTATGTTTTATAAACATTAATAACACTCTATACCATGGCACTGTGAGCTTTAAGTAAAGTGACACCACTGCATAAGGTTATTAGCAATTGTATGATGCTATAACACATTTATTACATTACATTAATGTTAATGTTCAACAATGTACAACAAATATGAATCAATACATGATGAATTAACAAATTAAATTTAATTAAATTAAATTGAAAACTTCTATTAAACTAAATCAAAATTAAGTTTCTTCAACTTCTATGGACTTCATGGACTCCCCAGGCATAGCTTGTACTCCACTTTTTACTATGTTTTTGTATGACTATTGTTCTATACCTCTTTGTGGTAAATAAAGTTGTTTTAAAAAACAAACAATCAATCAAGTGACAGGTCCAGCACCAGCGCTAATTTCATTAAGGACTCCAGTTTAAGGCAAGTAAGAGGAATAAGCCAAGATTTTAAAGTTATATTGTGAAACTGATTCCTAATAAAATTACCATTATTCTTTAATTTATCTAAATGCTGTATATGATGTAGGATACATTTGCTGGTGTTATTAGTTAAGGTGCATTGTATGGGGCCATGTGTACAATATTAAATAAAGACATTAATGTATAAAGACATAATGTCTTTATTAATATAAAGACATTATGAAGTACATAATATAAATGTAGGTAATTATCTGAATGGATTGTGTAAAATATATGATCATCAGCCACCAATTTGTGAAATTGTGATTTTTTTACTATTATAAAATGTTATTAATTTTATTTCCCAAATGCACTTTTTAAAGCCCCCCACGGGGACTACTTAGTATCTACTCAGTTCTAAGTTTCTGTTTGCTTGAAGGGACACAAACATAAGTAAGTAATCATAAGATAATGATGAAGTAATGAGGTACTACTTAGTAACTCAGTATTATGTTTGACCTAACTGGAAGGGATTTTTTTTTTAAATAAACTGTTGGGGTTCTGATTTGAGCAAGTCTGGTTATTAACAAATATTGTTGATAATTTACATTAATAAATATATTAATAAAATCAGAGAAAATAAGAGTTGATAATAATGTGGCACTACAATGATGTGGGTGCAGTAGCTCAAATGGCATTACAATGGTTATCAGAAGAAATTAGTAATTATTAAAGGAACCCTTTTTTGACATCCCCCTGGATCCATCTTTATAATATACGATCACATCATCATCTCTGTTACATAGATTGTCTATATTGTATTTTTAACTATGTTGTTTGTTCTGTACACACATCACCCATTGCACGTCTGTCCGTCCTGAGAGAGGGATCCTCCTCAGTCTCTCTCTGAAGTTTAGAACATGTTTCCCTCTTTAATTGTGAGGTTTCTTTTAGGGAGTTTTTCCTTGTGCGGTGCGAGGGTCTAAGGCCACAGGGGGTCGTATCCTGTAAAGTCTGTAAAGCCCACTGAGACAAGTGTGTCATTTGATATTGGACTATATAAATAAACATGATTTGATTTGATTTAAATAATAGAATTCACATTTAATTATTAATTATATTTATTAGTATGACTTAATTTACATTAAATCACCTCAACAGGGCACCAACTTGGTAACAAAGTTAAATGATCGCCATTTAATGTAGTCTCATAAAATAGTCTCATAAAACATACTAAACAATAATAATAACTACAAACAAAATGAACATATCAATAGCTAGTAAAGGTTGAAGGATCTAGACATTGTTGTATTGTTTAGGAATGTTTTTTCTCTGTGCTTTGTCAGTGTACTTCTATGTTTACTTCAAGTCACTAAATCTATACTTTGTTAGGGGAGTTCTGTGTTTACTGTCAGTCGCTGAGTCCGTACTTTGTTAGGAGGGTTCTGTGTTTACTTTTCATACCTAAGTATGCACTTTGTCAGTAGTTCTGTGTTTAATGTCAGTCAATGAGTCTGTACTTTGTCATTGTAGTTCTGTTTACTGTCAGTCACTGAGTCCGTTCTTTATATGGGTAGTCATGTGTTTACTGTCAGTCACTTAGTCTGTACTTTGTCAGTAGTTCTGTGTTAACAATCAGTCACCAATTCTTTACTTTGTCACGGTAGATCTATGTTTACTGTATGTCACTGAGTCTGTACTTTGTCAGTTGTTCTGTGTTTACTGTGTCACACTGAGTCTGTACTTTGTCAGGCGAGTCCTGTTTTTACTTTTAGT
Source organism: Bovichtus variegatus (assembly GCA_943593645.1). Taxonomy (NCBI): domain Eukaryota; kingdom Metazoa; phylum Chordata; class Actinopteri; order Perciformes; family Bovichtidae; genus Bovichtus; species Bovichtus variegatus. Next base: position 11,587,999 of record CALSCE010000016.1, on the reverse strand, counting down.
CACTGATTTTGTACTTTGTCAATAGTTCTTTGTTTACTGCCAGTCACTGATTCTGTACGTTGTCAGTGTACTTCTATGTTTTACTGCCAGTCACTGACTTTGACCTTTGTCAGGCTAGTTCTGTGTTTACTGTCTGTCACTGAGTCTCTACTCTCTCAGTAGTTCTGTGTTTACTGTCTGTCACTGAGTCTCTACTCTCTCAGTAGTTCTGTGTTTAGTGTCTGTCACTCAGTCCGTACTTTGTCAACAGTTCTGTATTTACAGTCACTGTACTCAGCTAATCTGCCACACTGCACTGTCACTGCATGTTGCTTTGTTCTTTTGTTTGTGTGTTCCAATTTGTGATTTAGTTTTGTTTCTGTTGTGTTATAATTTGGTTGACTCTAATTGATGTGTTGTCAGACTGGTCCTAACACAGAACAGAGTTAGAAAGTGAACAAAGCGTCATCACCAACTGAGTGAAGGGTCTCTTTTCTTTACTCAGCTCTTGGCATTGCAGTGCTTTCCGGTGATAGGAATGGGGTCTCAGTTTTTTTTAGATGATACCATTATCATTATGCTCTTTTTTACATTTTGAGGTGTAGTGGTAATTGGCCTAATATTGCTCTGCAGGCGATGTTTGTAGTTTTTCTTTGCACCTGCAAGATGCTTTTGAAGCACTCTAAATGCATAATTTCAATTTGGTGTTTGTTCAATTGGGCCAAAATCTAGTAAATCTGGTAATTCTCGCTGTCTCTCTTTCATTCTCTTGCTCTCTCTGTCCCCCTAATTTCTCTTTCGTTTGTTTCCCATCTGTCTGTGGATAGCTACTATGGGGAAAAGTTCAATTTACAAAACCAAAAAAGCAAGCAGGTGTGTACTGTCTGTCTGTCTCTCTGTCTGTCTGTCTATCAATCTCTTCCTGTCCATTTCAGCACTACAGATAGTGCTGCACCTAAACACACAATGAGCAAAATAGGCAATAGGCAAGACTTGACCAATCAGATTCGACTATGTCGTTAATATGTCAAAGGTGTGTGTGTGTGTGTGTGTGTGTGTGTGTGTGGGGGGGGGGGGGGGGGGGGGGGGGGGGCACTGAGGCTGTATACGGGGAGTTTTATGATTTATGTGCTGCACCACTTGTGATTTATAACAGTTTTAGAAGACACAGACAAATGATGTCATCCTGCTGATAGAGGCCTTAAACCAGAAAACCCATTCACGTTGTTGTTAATGTATTTTGTCGTTTGGAGGACGTTTTCTGGTTCTATATTCATTCAGTTTTTACACCTGGCCCATTCTGCAGGCCATCAGTGATTTTAGAGATACTGCTCTGCTCAGCACAGATGGAAAATAACTAAGTGCCTCAAAATTGTACATAAGTACTCAAGTGTCGTACTTAAGTACAATTTTGAGGTATTACTTCTTTACTTGAGTTTTTCGGGTATCTTTATACTTCTACACCACTACATCAAATACGGGAAACACTACACTTTTACTACACCACATAACGTGATGTATCATAATTAAAATGAGCTCTTCCTTTATCACTGCTGCTCCTTTAGCTCAGACTGGAACCCTGACAGTGAGAGCAGCCACAGAAAGGCACCAGCTTTACTGCTCAATGTATGACCCACAAGTCAAGACAGATTACGTCTGATTGGATCGCTGATGTCGCGTCTGACCTACAATATGCTGCATTCCCATAGCCGTCTCCCTGGGCAAAGGTTTCCATGGGAACAAGTCCTGGGCTTCTCTAATCTGTTGTTTTGCAACCCTCACTCATCTGGAGGCAGACTGGATTCCTTTTTGTCAGGCCCATATTCTTCTGCTCTATTTCCTCACTGAGCTCTCTCTCTCTCTGTCTCTCGCTCTCTCTCTCTCTGTCGCTCTCTCTCTCTCTCTCTGTCTCTCTCTCTCGCTTCCTCTTTCTCTCTCTGTCTCTCTCTCCCTCTCTCTCTTTCCCCCCCTCTCTCCCCCTCTCTATGTCTCTCTCTCTCTCTCTCTGTGTGTGTCTCTCTCTCTCTCTGTGTTTCTCTCTGTCTCTCTCTGTGTGTGTCTCTCTCTCTCTCTGTCTCTCTCTCCCTCTCTCTCTCCCCCCCTCTCTCTCTCTCTCCCTCTCTCTCTTTCTCTCCCCCCCTCATTCTCTCTCTCTCTCTGTCTCTCTGTCTCTCTGTCTCTCTCTGCCTCTCCCTCTCTCCCCCTCTCCCTCTCCCCCCTCTCCCCCT
>CALSCE010000016.1:11568103-11585392 GCA_943593645.1 Bovichtus variegatus | reverse complement strand
CTCTCTCTCTCTCTCTCTCTCTCTCTCTCTGTCTCTCTCTCTCTCTGGGGTGAGGTTGAAGTCAGGGCTCGGTGCAGGCCACTTCTTTCACACCAAACTGTAAAAAAATGTCTTCATGGAGCTGGCTTGGTACACAGAGTTATTGTCATATAGAAACAGGAAAACGACACAAACATATGTAATCACTGTTTGCGTACTTCCCACCATATCCTATCATAGAAATGACTTGATCATAAATCATAGTCCAACATTTGTTTCACACTTTCATATTCACTTCAGGTGCTTTCATTGTTCCAGTGTGTATTACCTTCTTCTGGTTTGTCACCTGTATGGCTAGAAAAAGATAAATGCAGTTGAAATGAAAATAATGAAGTCTTGAAGTCTTCCTGCAACTGTTTATTTATTTGATCCCCCCATGCCCCTTTTCCAGCTTCCTAGTCAATCAGACGACTGAGGGTTCACTCTTTCAGTTACACTAATCCGATTGTGCCACAATCTCTGTGACCCAATCAACTGTTTCTTTGTTTGCTGCAGTCAGCTGTTATTTCAGTGTCAGATAGATGCAGCCCATTCACCTCCAGTTACCGTCACAACCAGCACTCATGGGTCCTTCCACTGAGCTCATCAGAAGCGACGCTCTACATCACATCCATCCGGTTCATAAGCATTGCTCTTCACCACCACCACCATTGACTAGACTCCATTAAGGGATATTCCTATACAGCGTATGTCACCACTGCCTCCTAATATTATAGGTTCAATGTGTAAGATATGGCCAGAATTTCAGTTTAAAAATGAACTAACATTATCAACATAATGTAAAGAGGTAACAGTGTTGACATTATGTTAAAGACGTCTATATATTGTGTTGCAGAGATATCTACTGAAATTAGCACGCTAACCGTTCTTGTAATACCACTTGTTCCTCTAGAGGTGATAGTGAGTCACTGTAGTGTGCGGCAGTGTGACCTCAGTGCAGAGGACGAAGAAGTAGAGCTGCCCCAAGGGCTTGTAAAGAATAGATCCATGGTCTGTGTGCGCTTGATAGTTTGTTTATAGGATTAGAATCAAAGTGGAAAAAACGAGAAAACGACTCTCAGCCTCGGCTCGTCTTCATTGCTGCCGCCATAAGAGCATACATCAAGGATGGACGGAGCTTCCGTTTGCAGTTAGCTCCAATATGCAAGCCTGCTGTGACTCCCGGTGCTGCGCTGGAACTTGCTGGGTGAATCTGAGCCGCTAGTTATTTTGATCGTCTCTCAGAGTTTCAGCAGTTTGGTAGTTTGGAATTTTGTGTATTCGTGCCCTACTGTTGCTTATTAAACAATTAAAAAATAGACAGTAAATATACAGACCAACACCAGAATAGATATATTTATAAAGCTATAGAATATCTATAGGATACACGATATAAAGAGTAAATTAGAATACACTATAAATATAGCAAACTAATACAACTACAATATAAAATATAAACATAGGATAACATAATAGGTCTGTTTTTTAAATAACTGATGACTGTACATTTGTATGGACCCAGTATTAGGAGTGACATGCTGCCCCCTATTTCTTTGGAGCAGGTGGCCCGGTATTACATGTTGCATCTTTAAAGTAATAACATCACAATGGGATCTAATCATCAAAGACTTCTCTTATATTTTTTTTGTTTTCATATTGTCCAATATTTTGAACAAATTAATTAAATTCCTCTTTAAGTCTCTTTTCAGTTGGAAGTTGAGAAAGCGACAAATGCAGAGGAAATGTCAGTTGTTGTGTTAGCACTGAAAACTGTTGAAATGTCTGTTGAGGGGAGACAGACAGCTACAGTTCAAATGTTAGTTGTTGTGTTACCACTGAAAGCTCTTAAGATATGAATGCTGCTGAAATGTCAGCTGAATAGAGACAGAAAATGGGATAGAAATGTCAGATGACATGTAACTGGTAAAAGTAGTTTGAAGTTGTGGAGGAGACACCAGATTAAGAGTGTGCTGAAGTGAACACACGAATAATGACACATCTGAATCTGCCAATAGACTTGAGATTGATAGAAAGAAAGAATGGATCAAAGGGAAAACTGTTGTGAGGGCTGAAAATAAATCAATAGATAAAAGAGGAAGGAATAAATGGATGTACTTGCATTCTACTTACATAAATCCTACTTAAAAGGGAAAGTGTGTAGGTTTTTGGCGGCTTCTAGGGTTGCGGTTGCAGATTGCAACCAACTGAATACCCCTCAGCTCATCCCTCCCTTTACAAGACTGTGCCGAGGTAAAACCTTGGTATCTTTCAGGACCTTCTCCTCCATCAGCGGCCATCCTAACCATAAAACTACTGAAGGAGCAATGACTTCCACATTCAGGCAGCGGAGAAGCTTGTCGGACTACGGTGGCCTTCAGGTAAAATAAAAATGGGAGTAGTACTGAGTCCTTGGCTGGAATATTCTTAAATTTCACATCACTAGATTGTTAATACTGATGCATCAATGTGCAAGAAACATTTTACTGATGTTGAGGTAGAGGTCAAAGTGAAAATATAAGCACATTAAAGTAGGTGTAGAAGTAATGTAGGCTTTAATTACTTTACACCACAGGAAATAAACAATTAGTTTATAACTGATCTGATTGGCGGATTCACTTGCAACTCGTCCTAAACAAACAGTTCGTTGATAATAGCGTACAGCAGATAAACCCTGCGGTCTGCGCGTGCAGCGGGATGCCTTTGTTCGCCCCCTTTCTTTTGGTTTCGCCCACACTGGCCTGGCCAGCAGCTCCTCAGCCATTATCCCTCTGCTGCTGCTGCTGAGGGTGATGATGAGGATGATGATGCTCTGCAGCTCTGAATGAATCCATAGTCAATGGCCTGCTCCTGGACGGCTGCGCAATGAACGCATTAGCTTTCTACAGTCCAGTGCCTGGATTGACTATGATTATGGATATCTTGTATTTTCTATGGATACTGCCAACGGTATGGGCTGTCGAAGGTAAGCCGGTGTCAAACTCTTGTTTGAATGTGGATGGATGAATGTGCGGGCACGGAACAGCACAGCTCCATCATTAATGCCAAACACAGACTATACTACGTGTTAACGGCGTTTTACAACAGGGAGGACTGAAGTAGTGTTTGCGCTTCAGTGAAGTAGCTCTGCTAAAGCAGCTCACTGCACTGTGGAAGACTGAGGCTGGAAACATGTTTGAAGGCTTGTCTGGAATTAATCTGCTTCTCTGGCTTTCAGTTTGTATTTGACATCATAAAAGCCGCCGGGAACATTTATCGGTTGCTACTGACGGGTTGTCTCGACTGGTTTGAATGTGATGGGCTATTATTGTTATTATTATTATTATTATTTTAGATCAGGTTGGTCATAATTATAGTGAATCATAGGGAACATCAGTATGTAGCTCAGTAACTGATGTCTGGTATGATGTTGGACTGGTGAAGTCCAGTGAATACACCTTATATAATGATAGACAATTTCTCTAGAACGTTTCCATTCGTTTGCATGATGCAGCAAGGAAAAAACTTGAGTGTTGAGCTTAAAAAATGTCATTCATTTAAAAAATGACATAGCTTAAATGTAAAGCTGGGACAAGGTCATACAAATATGTGTGATACTGTTACACAGTGAAGTTGGATGATGTTAACAGCCTTAAAGCTTCCTTAAATTAAAATGGGCTGAGCATAAATAACATGCTTCTAAAATGATCAGCTGACTCAAGAATGATAGCTGTTCCTTTATTCATGTGTCACATGTCAAAGTCACAGCAGAACATAGTGAAGACCACATCCAGTACTGTGTAGTGAGATACCTGTGGGTCAGGAAATCAGTAGTGTGCCAATGTGACTGAATTTGTTCATTTATAAAAACATAAATAGATGTCTCTGAAGACCAGTCCAGTGGCTGTCAGCACATTATCCTTCCATTCCATTTAGGATTATTAATGTACTCTGTCTGTGTGTCTGCCTGTCTGTCTGTATGTCTGTCTGCCTGCCTGCCTGTATGTCTGCCTGTCTCTCTGTCTGTCTGCCTGTCTGTCTGTCTGCCTGTCTCTCTGTCTGTCTGCCTGCCTGTATGTCTGCCTGTCTCTCTGTCTGTCTGCCTGCTTGCCTGTATGTCTGCCTGCCTGTCTGTCTGTCTACCTGTCTGCCTGCCTGTCTGTCTGCCTGCCTGTCTGTCTGTCACATAGTGGCCATCCAAGTAATTAAAAGTTACCCAACATAATATATATGAAGACCTGACTCAGCAGGTCAACGTTGTTGAAACAGGATTCAAACACCAGAAAGCAATTCACATGGAGATCGGTTTATTCAGAATCAATATCAGATTTCTTTGGGCAAAATATGAACACATTCAATCTATTTGACACTTTTTTGTTGCTCTCAATGTACAATGTACAAATATTGATATCGATAATAGAACTACATATACGTAAGTAGGTGAAAACATAGATGCGTATATAAATTTATATAAAAAGCAACAACATACAATGTCTATATACAAGTCTCTATATAAGTATATAAATATTTTGGCCCTAAAAAATAATGAATAATAGCGTTCTCAATTCGACCTGAATAATCGGGATTATCATTTTAGCCATAATATGCTTGGATTTATATTTGACAATGATGATGACTAGCTGCCTTCACGCAGCCTGTGTGTCCGACCTCGCGGTGAGCGCAGAGAACATTTCCTGTCATGTGAAAGCAGCTTATGTCTCGGGAGGATCTTTCTAAAGTCTGAGAATATTACCCTTATGAAGTCACATGATGTCATTAGAGCAATGGCAACTTGGGATTTTTAGACTTGAAATATGTAGCAGAAATCTTCAGTTACAAACTGTTCCAGTTTCAAAATGTGGATGGGTATCAGTCAGGGTGGTCTAAAGCTAATACTGATTTGCATCGTGGGAAATGTAGGAGAAAGGGTTTTTGGTACTTGATGCACACTAAAAGTCAGAGTACAGTCAGGATATTTCAGCCACCTCTGCTGTTGAGATTTCTTTCTTTATTCTGTCCTAACGTTATTGAAAAGCGACACTATGCTAGAGTACTGAATTCAAGACAAATGTTGAAATTTAAGACACAGCTAGCAAAGTTACTAACTAATTTCCTACTGAACACTGAACAAAACTCCGGCAGGATAAGAAAAAGGACATCGGGGCATTGTTTTAAGATGTGCAACATGTCTGTAATACTTAATACAATAACCCTGCTCTGCATCAGTGCACATGGATATGACACTGTAGTATCAAATACAAAAATAAAACACTACTCCTCGTAGTGCTGGTTTAATATAGAGCTGAACCTTTACCCTTTTTTCAAAACTCTAAATGGCACACATATTTAAAACAAAAGGCTTCATAAAAAATGAAACCTTTATGAGCGTGTAGGAGACATTCTCTCATGTGATAATGTGAGTGTATTCACAGCTTCTCTCTCAGGCTGGAAGCTTAATTGTTTATTTGCCATCATCAGAGGACAGGCTGCTCGAGTGATGATGAATCGCTGGAGGGCTGGAACGTTTTCTCAATCTTTCACAGCCAATGAGTGTCCTTTTATAGTGATGTTAACAGCGTTGAAGCAGTTAAATGTGCTCATATGCTTGTAAGCTCTTTTAACATCCCATCATCCTCAAACTTGATCCCCATTCTCTCTCTCTCTCTGCCAGAAGCCTGTTCTCTGGAAGCATCCTACACTTTCAATCTGGGTCGAGTTTGAATTAAGTGAATCCTAATCTTCCAGCATACAAGGATGTTTGAGATAATAGTGTTCTTCAAAGTGAAGTGGAACACCAACAGCCACCCTCAGTGTTGGACCTCACTGACGCTCTTGTGTCAGAATGGGAGCAAATCCCTGCAGCCAGGTTCAACATCTGGTGGAAAGACTGACATTAGAAGGGTAGCTGCTGCTATAGCACCACTTCAAAGCTCAAGGTTTTGGAATCATATGTTCAGCTCCCACCTATGACTGGAATGTTAGGGTGTCCGCATATCTTTGACAATTTAGTGTGTAACTTCAAGAGTTGGAACAAGCTGGAACAGGCTCAGAAATCATAAGAAAACTCCAACACCGATGAGGTTTTTGTATCCAAAGAGCACTTCAAACAAACTCAAGGAAGCGCTCCTACCCAAACCAAGCTGATACATACGTTTGAAACTAAATACAGTTTATGCCAGATATTTAGTGTTATGGCTCTTTTCAACCAACATTACAAAAAAAATTTCAATCTTTTAGAAGTTTCACAAAAATGGAATAGAAGTGTTCTTGTTGAAGTTTTTGATGTGCCAACAAGCCAACTTTTTATTCAGATTTAATAAACTATTTGGAAGCCAAACTAAAATAATAAACTCTTTTTGCAGAGGAAAACTGTAGCACAACTACAGTAGGTACAGTAGTTCAAAGTTGAACTGCTTGCCTTCATTTTCTCTTCAAAATATATTTGGCTAACATGGAGGTTTGTTTCCAACTTGTCTGACCGTTGATGTCACCGTGCTCCCAGTTATTATTGATCCAACTTATGATAATACATACATGTTGTCGTGGAGCACTTTGTTGTTAAATGTCTTTAATTGTAATGTCTTTTGGTTGTGGTTGTATTTGTCTGACAGTTGCCTCAGACACAAAGAGAGTTTCCGGAAGGATAAATGAACAAACACACTAACTAAGTACAAACTGAAAAGTATATGCCCACCATTATTTCACTAGATTTAAGAGCACAAAAAAGATCAGTCAGCAGACAGGATCCCTCCCCCTGCTGGCGTAAACACCTCCCTCGGCTCTGCTGCCATCTTCCCTTCACTGCTTTATGGAAGCCCCCTCAGACCTGAAGGCTTCAGCAGCCATCACAGGCCATCCTGCACCAACCTTTTACTCTGCCTTTCTCTGCTCTGCTTCCACTCTCCTTTCTTTTACACACACTGGCTATTTTTACCTGGCAGGGCACATTTGCTGCAGCGGAGCACAGATGTTCCCCAAGTGCTCATCAAGCAGAGTATCATGCCTCCTAGCTGCCTCTCAGCTGGAGCTGTATTGCACACAATTGCAATGCCTGTGCTGTTTCTTCCATTCACACTGCGTCGTCTCACCTCCGGACGCTCGCACGTAGCAGGTGCTGTGGTTGCATGATAATTGTTTCCTTCACAACAGGAAGACTTCTCTTTGAATTCATATAGCAAGGCCTGATGTTAAGACTGTACTTCAAGTCATAACACTACATAGTTCATTTTCTTATTCAATATTAGTATTTTAGATTGTTCTACTCATCTTGAGAGATGCTGCTCAATTATGCAACGCAAATTTTCCTTTACAACAACTATTTAAAGTCCAACTGAATTTTATTCATTTTTGCTAAAAAAAAAATCTATATATCTCTTGTAATGAAGTAAATTGTATTTATTTTTCTACACTGACAGCACCCTTCATATTTCTTTTCATTATTACATTACATTACAGTTAATTTAGCTAATGCTTTTGTCCAAAGCGACTTACAATAAGTCCAAGCTGTAGAACAATCGCTTCAAATAAGCCAAACCAAAGTAAGAGCAACAAAGAGAAACGATAGAATAAAAGTTCAACCATTAGCTTCAAATAAGCCAAACCAATTAATAATAATAATTATTATTTATTTTTTTATTGGCCGAGGTGCAGTTTAAACAGGTGTGTTTTCAGTCATGGAAGATGTGAAGACTTCCTGCTGAACTGACATCAGTGAGGAGCTCGTTCCACCTTTTAGGAGCCAGGATAGCAAACAGATGGGTTTATTTGAGGAGTCTCTGGGTCCCACTCACAGTGAGGGAGCAGCGAGCTGATTGGACGATGCAGAGCGAAGTGAGCGAGCTGGGGTGTGTGGTTTGACCGTGGCCTGGATGTAGGAAGAGCCTGATCCATTCACTGCATGGTCGGCCAGCACCAGAGTCTGGAAGCAGATTGGGGCAGCCACTGGTAACCAGTGAAGGGAGGAGGAGAGGTGCAGTGTGGGAGAACTGGCGGAACTTTTCAGCAGGTGTACATTTCTATGAATTTTTGTGATGATGTCAACACTGTCCTTTGTATCGATGTCGGTTTGCACTGAAATAGTTTGTTATATCGTTTTACACCATGTTCTGGGGGAATACTCGATTATGATTGGCTGCAGGGTGATAAAGGACACCTACTAAGTAGTTCCAGTGACACCGTCTGTTCATAATTTTTAATTAATGTGCTGGCTACATAACTTCAGCCTATATGCAAAACGTTAAGAAGCTAACATCTAAATACAACAATGAGTGACTTCAACATTATATTTTAACCTATTTGGAGAATACGACAAATATGAGGACTGAGATGTGGATGAAGAAAGATTGGCCACTTTCTGTACAAATGAGCCACTTTATAAGAGTGGTCCGCTCAAACTCATGTTTTATTTTGGAATGCAGTGAAAGAATGCAATGACAGTTGTGTCATGAACAATAAATGAATAAAGCTTCCACATTTCATATATGAAATTACATGAAAAAAAAAACGAATTCGAAACGAAAAAGAATGAATGAAAAATAATGTTATTATATAAATAATGTAATAAACGATGATGTTATGTTACCAGTGTCAAAGGAGAACCTCCTTCTTCTCCTCTCTCCCTATGCAAGAGAAACACATTTCAGACAGACATACAGCTGCTGGAAAAAGTTTTTCCTCTGTCCTGGCTGATTGTGTCGGAGTAAAGCCCAGCTGTGTGTAGTGCAGAGCCCTCCTGTCCACATTCAGTCACGAGTGCCACACAAAGTCAAGCATGACAAGCACTTTTTTTCTCCCTGTGAATTTTATTTTATTTATATAATGGACACCTCGTCGGCATCATCCGTGACTTAATTCCAACAACCCAACAGGCAGTTCTGAGCACTTCTACTGTATTCTATAAAACATGACATTCTCCAGTGAGCTGCTAACCATGGACGTTGACAGTGTTGTGTCCTAGCCACACTGACTGTCAGCTATTAGTTCAAGGATTAGATGCTTATTTCATGCTTTTATATTGATATTGAAGACTTGAAATTTCAGTTCAACCTCAAAACAATTATTTGTACTTATTCAACACAACATTTGTCCTGTTTTTGGAAAGAAGCCAGCCGGGCCTCAGTACCCTTTGTTGACATTTCTCAGTGGAAGTCAGTTATCTAAGCCAATCAATATTCAGTGTTAGGAGCAGCAGCATGCTCTTTCGCCTCTGGGAGCAGTGATAGAAAACATCGAAGCATCAAAGCAGCCCATGACCCAGTTCTTCACTGGCCCATTGACGCTTCACCAAACGTTGGAACTTGAACTTGAGAACAGAACTGTTAGCATGACAGAGAGACACCACAGTAACATCAAAGGCCGGACTGTGTCCATTGTGGAGAAGCTAGTCTATGAAAAGTAAGTTTTATTTGTGTCTAGTCTGTGTCTAACTCGTCCAGTTACCTTTCAGTTCAGTTCCTAAGATGATAACCACATGCCATCTACAATATTTTTTAAACATGAAATGGAAATGGAAATTGAATCCTCTTTTAATGGTCACACACATGTACACAGTGAAATTTAGACTCTGCATTTAACCCATCCAAGTATTAGGACCAGTGGGCAGCTATTATATTATCAGCACCCGAGGAGCAGTGTGGGGGTCCAGGGTCTTGCTCTACGACACCTCGACAGTGCCCTGGAGTTGGACTGGTACCTCTCAAAGTACCAGTCCATCAGGGACCCAAGCGGAGCTACTTGTGGAGTTAATAAGACATTTTTCTGTCCTGTTACTATGAATGTTTTTATTTGACAATAACGTTGCCAATTGCTTGTAGGATCTTTAAATTTGCAGCATTTAGCTGCGTTTTGTACTTTCCTCCAGAGCTTTTCCCATTATGCACTACCTCTCTGCTCCAATACTTTCACCACCACTTAGTAAGATGTACACATTTTAATAACATGAAATATAAATATAAAAATGTATCCATTTACTTTACATTGATATGCTTGTACAGAAATGCACTTTATTTTTAATATGTTTATTTGATTGCTGTAAAGTTCCTCCAGATTAAGACCTTATAAGTGTTTAATGTCATTAGTGAATGGAACAAGTTTCTTAAGAGTGGACAACAGTTCATACAAGCCCAGTGTTTCATGTTGTATTCAATGTGCTGGAGGAGTCAGCACAACAAAGAGGTATCGTTGTCTAAATACTGAAGTATTGACTGGACACTCCCAGAAGATCAGCACTATTGATTTTCACTTTTCAGAGTTAGACTTATTTGTAAAATTAGCTGACACATGCAGGGACTGAATTTGGTGGAAATAATTATACAGTCTCAGTCTTTTAGTCTCACTTCTGGCAGGCATTATATTTCCCCAGAGGTAAAAGGCAACAAGACACTGAGACTGTGAATCCACTGAAGCATAACTTTTAGTCAAGTATAAATCCACTGAAGCATGTTCTCTCCAGGAGATCAGTAGACATGACATCTGCTCAATCAGTCTCTATCCCGGCTGTGCTATCCAGCAGTCCAATGCCATGACAAGAGAAAATGGATGAGTTATCAGTGGTTGACAGTGCTATAGAAGACGTAGCATCAGAATATCCTTACTATGATTTGAGTTTTTAGAAGCTTTTCCAATTACATTATATGTCATTTAAACTTATGGGAGTTAGAAAAACACATTTTGTCAATTGAGCAAAGTGTGATGCATGTATGAGGTAATAACATTGAGAACCCAAATGCAGAAACTAAGGGAACATAGGTCAAAGAAAAAGGACTTAACTAAACCAATGTTCAAAGGAGCAGGCTTACAGTCAGGGACAAGAAGGCAGTCCAAACAAGCAAACAAATCCAGAGGGGCAAAGCAGGCCGGTCACAAAAAAGCATCTGGTTAAAACACAGACACTGAAGGTGAGACTCTAGTTGGTATACTGTACATCCCAACCATCAACTATTCTTCAAAAGGTGAAGAAGACTGACTCAGGTACTTAGAATGAGTTTCCTTGGTGGTGTGTCACCCTCTGGTACAGAGTGGAGCTCAGACATTTTTAGAAAACAGACTTTGTTGTTCAAGTTTCACATTTTCAAAACCTAAGGTGTGAATGTGATTGTGAATGTGTTTCTCCAGGGTGTTCTCACTCCCAACTGCATCAAACTATGATATGATGACGTCTCTGTGCCTTTGTTCCCATTAAGTAGGAACAAAGGCACAGAGACATCAGGCATGTATTAATAGTTGGGCTGAGGGAAATAAATAATAATAATACTCTAAACAATTATGTCAGTTTCAGGTTTGTTGTGATATGGAGGCAACCAGTCAGGTACAGGAAAAAAGTCTTTGAGCAGTGGTAACTGTTCAGTCAGAGATGTCATTTGCTTTGTGACAAATTTGTCAATTCTGCAAATGACAAGACTTCTAATGCAGGGAATGATGCATCAACCAAGAATCATAAAACTGAGAAAGGCTACCGTCATGATGGCTAAAGCTGTCATTATGACTGATCTCCATTTTCCAAACATTTTATCCCACCAATCTTGCATAAAACTATCCATCCCAGCATTTTTCTTGAGCTCATCGGCCAGTGTTTCTAGTCTGGAAAGAGCTTTGGTAAATGAACCGTCAGTGTTATTAGGGATAAACGTACAACAGGAATCACCAAACATTACACAAACATCCTTTTTCAGCTAACAACATGTCTAAGGCCATACGATTTTGCTAAGCCATCTGAGAAGTCGCTTGCATTTGTTTCCCTAGTGCCATCATAGCATCAGGTGTGTAGTTTACAAAACGCTGTTGGTTGTAGTAAATGTAATTAATCCATTCAGTGTTTTTGTTTGTTTCAATTATGGGACCGGGCCGACCGACCGACCTACTGACCTATCTACCTACCAACCTACCTACCTACCTACCTATATATATATCTATATCTATATAGATATAGATATATATAGTAGGATTTTAAAATAAATCTCCTTTCGATAATTTTTTGCCAGTCTGTGAGATTTCTGAGGGTTTTAGAATAGTTATATTCTGTGCCAGCACCGTTTACTTCATCCACATGACCAATAAAGAGAGGGACCTGCACAGACCTGGTTCCTCAGCAGGTTCACTTTGGGACTTCAGTAGTGCTACAGAGCACAGGATTCGTGTTGAAGCATTCAGTAGAGCATTTACCTGGGAATTGTCCTACTTCTGGTCCATATTTTAATTCTGGTTTCTTATGGTCAAAGCATACATACTTCAGATTGTGTTCCACATGTGTATTAGGTGGAATAACAATCCCATGCTCCTTGAGGGGCATGTTGTGAGGATGATAAAGAAAAGGGTGCAGAATTTGATACGCGTATATATCTCTTCACATGTTGCATAAGTAAGTGGAAGTTGCAGTAGAGCAGGTCTTGCAGACATACAGACATAACATGTGTGGTTGGTGGTAATGGACACTGAATAGTTTGCTAACATCAAATTTGATAAAGCTTATAGTTAAGGCTGGCTCAGGTTTGCCTTAGACCAGCTGCTATGCTGCTATAGGCTTAGACTGTCGGGGACTCACTCCTCTCCTCCTTTCCCTTTCCCTATTTTTCTCCCTCTCCTCTTCTCCCTCTCTATTTATATGCATTCATGTCCCTTAAATGCATGTTACTAACTCACCTTCCGGGGCATCATCTCCGGAGTTTCTGTGTCTCTCATCTGGCAGGTTGCCACTATTAAAGGTTACGTCTGGATCATGAATTGTGGCTGCACATGTTGCTCTGGTCCTGCCTGACGCCCACGTCAATATATATATATATTTTTTGGAGACACCAAGAAGCCTTTACTGACATCCCCCTGGATCCATCTTTTTTATATACGAACGCATCATGTTTTCTGTCGCATAGACTGTCTATGCTGTATTTTTAACTATGTTGTTTGTTCTGTACACACATCACCTATTACAGTCTGTCCGTCCTGGGAGAGGGATCCTCCTCAGTCTCTCCCTGAGGTTTTCATGTTTCCCCTTTAATTGTGAGGTTTCTTTTAGAGAGTTTTTCCTTGTGCTGCGAGGGTCTAAGGACAGAGGGGGTCCTATCCTGTACAGGCTGTAAAGCCCACTGAGACAAATGTATAATTTGTGATATTGGGCTATATAAATAAACTTGATTTGATTTGATTTGATTTGAAACCATAAGTTGTCTACCAGGGTTGAACTGATTAGAGCGCACTTTGTTCTTCTGAGGGTGTGGTTTGAGGCAGTTACGTTTGTGGTGTCAGTCGGTGGGTCAAATAGCAGAAATCACAACAATACACCATATTAAAAATAGGAAACACATTGACTGTCTCATACCACACTCGCCTTGGTGACGGAAGAGATGCCACGGTGAAGGTCTGTGTTCCATTGTGGCACTCCCTTAGGTGACACAAGCTGTCTGCTAGCACGTCACTTGGTGGAGCTTTGGCAAGCTACTGCTGTAGGTGAGCGGTATTTCACCTCTCTCGCTTACTTTTGTTGGTCACCTGAGAAGCAGTGCTAGTCTTACACTTCTGACAAATCCTTAGAGTGTGGTGGTAACTTCCCTAGCTGTCGGCGTTTTGCCTGTGTCAGCCGGTGAGGTATGCGAACAGATGGGATGATGTTGTCATATGGTTCAAGAACCTTCTTGCGGTGGCAGGCATCAACCCAAGTTCCTCTCTCTGCGATCTTGACAGCAGTCTCTGTGATGAGGAGGACCTGGAAGGGGCCAGTGAAGTGTCTCTGCTTTCAGTGTTTCCTCCAGATGTCCTTTATCAGCACCCAGTCTCCTGGTGTCAGGCTGTGCAGGACCGCCTCCACTGAGGTGTGTAGGGCACTTCACCTGAGAATGCAATGATGAGAGAGAGGCAGAAAGGTTTGCACAATATTTTAACATTTCTTCATCACACAAGCCTGTGGTTGGTATAATGTGTCTTTTTGCTCGTATGCCAGTTTGTGGTGGTCTTCCAAACAATATCTCAAACGGGCTGAGTCCATGTTTGGATCTTGCCCGAATGTGCATGTGGAAAAGAATCACATGCATTGTTAACTGCACACACTATTCATCTTTTACAGAAATTTTGAGCAAAAACAGAGAAACCCTTTTTGTACCAAACTGAATTTACAGAGGCACAGATTTCCCCTATGCTAACGTGCTCTCTGGAATGAGCCAGTTTAGCATAACAGTGGAAGAGAGCACGTGGCAAACAAGGTTTATTGTCAGGGCCTGTCCATTCTTGGTTTTTGAAGACAGCTCCAGATTTTGACCAGAGTGCCTTTTCCTGTGGAGATGCAAGAGTTTGTAACACTGTGACATTATAGCAGCAAGATCATGTGATGCAAGTTCCTGTGGGACACCTAAAAGAGGAAAACATGGGGTGAAAGAAGAACCTGAAACCTGAGTCAGCGGTAGTATTGAGAAACTAGATCTGAATGATTAGTATGTGCAGCACATTTCATGACAGAGATGGAGGCTGGCAGGAGGATGGCATCTAGAAGACCTGACACAAGGCGTGAGTGAGCAATGGGTTTACCGGACGATGTTAGGAAATCTCTGTGTTTCCATAATGTGCCAAAATCGTGAACAACTCCAAATGCATATCTGGAATCTGTGTAAATGTTAACAGTTTTTTCTTCAGCCAAGTTGCATGCTTCTGTGAGTGCAATAAACTCAGCTGCTTGAGCAGAGAGATGAGAAGGGAGTTTACCACTAAACAGGAAGCCATGTTCAGTACATACCGCAAAACCCACTTGACCACTGCCTGTGCCAGGGGAACGGGATGCTGACCCATCCACAAACAGCTCCATCCCTGTGTTAGAAACGTCAGTTAGATCAACTCTGGGGGAGCAAACTTGGTTAACAGTAGCCACACAGTCGTGTTCATCACCATCTGCAGGAGTGGGAAACAGAGTAGTTGGATTAAGCACAGTACATCGTTTAACAGTAATGTTAGGTATGTTAAGTACTGTGGTGTGATACCTCAGCCAGCGTTGTGCTGACAAATGTGATGTTTTCTGTGTGTGAAGAATGTAAGACACTGCATGAGGAACCATGAGTGTGAGTTCACCATAACCAACAAGGTCACGTGAAGCGAGCACAGCTTTTTCAGCAGCTGCCACAGCTCGTAGACAAAGAGGAAGTCCTGTGGCTACAGGGTCGAGTTTAGTGGAGAAATAAGCAATAGGTCTTTTCTTATCACCGTGGTCATGAGTCAGTACAGAAGTCACGTAGCCGTCCTTTTGGTCAACAAACTGGGTAAATGGTAAGTCAGGTTTAGGGAGACCTAGTGTGGGTGCGTTTAAAAGAGAGCTCTTTAAGTCAGTAAAAGCTCTGTCACTGTCATCAGTCCAGGTCAGTTTGTCATGTGCACTAAGATTCTTTACAGGAATCATGGAAGAGAGGGGTGCCTCTCTTTCTGAGTAGTGAGATATCCACTGGCGGCGAAATGACCAATGATGATACCATCGCGGCGTTCACTGCTTGCAAGTCTTGCACAAACCTCCTTTCTACAGGTTGTCCCTTGTCGCAAATTTTCTTGACTGGAAAAAGAGGAGTTCTGACTCCGGCCTTCAGGAGTGAATCAAAAACAGGTATAATGCCTTCAAGTGCTTATTGTTTTATAGGATATTGTTTCATGCATGGCCGGAAATCAGACTTTGGGTGGATTGTCAGAGGCTCCGCATTCTTCATGAGACCAACGTCATATTTATGAGCTGACCACAAATAGTGCAGGACCTCAGACAAGTTCTCAATGTCTGTCATGACTGGAACTAGTTCTGTTGTTGGTTTAATTGGTGAGGTCGATGTCATAACTGTTTTGTATACATCACCCGTTTTGCTGTATAGCATTTTCGAATCCCATTCATCAGTGAACTGCATCTGACGATGAGATCTCCATGTCCTTCCACTCCCAGTCAACAGGTTGTACCAGAGACACATGAGGACAAACTCCATCATATAGTGGTTGCTGTGTGGATGAGAGAGACACAGAAGCAGCGGCAAGCTCTTCTGTCCAGAAAACATGCATTATACATGTCTATTCTACATTTCCTGTTTCTTTGCATCAAACTTCCTCAATAATATGAATTTATTCATGTCGTACTGTGCACGTTTTTTCCCATTTCTCCGTCCGAGTCCAGCCTTTCACCCAGAGGGAGGAATTTTTCCTATTTAGTTGGCCTCTGTCCTTGTTCGGTGTCCCGTCAGTAGTCTGATCCTGCCGACAACGCCAATTGTGATGGTCATTTCAAAATGTATCACCTTCTGGTGAACAAATATAGAAGTAAGAGCAAAGTTGTCTTTGCTGTTATTTACCCACTGTCCTGCCTAAGCAACTCTACTGTATACTTGACTTGTGTTTCTGTAGACTCGGGGTCAGATACTTGTATCACATGTTGGTGCAGTTTCTGTCCTTTCAGCTGAAACTGATCGATTCTATTGAACACTTCTGACTCTTTTAAACTCTATTAAATAACACCAAAGACAACTTTGTTCTAACTTCTATATTTGTTCATTTCTTACCAGAAGGTGATTCATTTTGGAATTACCATCACAATAACTTTATTTAAGAATATGCACCATGTGATCACTGTTCACAAAAAAAATAGTTTAAAGTAGATTTTAACAAAGGGTCCCTCTACAACACAAGGCCAAAATATTATCTAATATCCAGAACCTGTTATTTGATATTTTATGTGAGTGGTAGAAATTACTAAACAAATCCTCAAATAATCAAATCACGTATAACCCAATTGGCAGTAAACCTGGAGCGTTTAGGGCCCCTGGGGTTCTGGGGAAGTTGCGTATGTTGCACGGATGGTAATCCAGTTTTGTGTAAGAGATGATGTTGCTCTCACCAGATGGCTGTATGTAAATATCATCTCTACATTGTGGATAGTGAATAATTTCTAAAATTGACTATAACACCACTTTAACATTACAAATCAGGTTACTTTTATTATCACATTCAATAATGTCTGATACCTTTGAGGAAATTTAAGAAAATAATGAGAATAACGCAGGAAACAGGAAATGGCGGGCAGCGCTGTGACATAAAACAAAGTGAATTTTGCTGATGTATCCCTGTGGGTTTAATCCAGCGTGGCATACAGAGCGTGGCGCAGCCTACAAGGATTATGTGTGCTGGACTTGGCCCACTCTCTCCTCCTCTTTGCCCTACTTTTCATTGAATCATGCAGAGAAAGGCAGAACAAGAGCACTCTCTCTCTCTCTCTCTCTCTCTCTCTCTCTCTCTGTCTCTCTCTCTCTGTCTCTCTCTCTCTCTCTCTGTCTCTCTCTCTCTCTGTCTTTCTCTCTCTGT
>CALSCE010000016.1:11466256-11553997 GCA_943593645.1 Bovichtus variegatus | reverse complement strand
GAAACCGGGGAAACCGGGGAAACCGGGGAAACCGGGGAAACCGGGGACCTCTCGACATGAATGAACAAAGACAAACTGGCAACAAGGGACAAACAACACACAGACTATATACACCAGGAAGTGGGAGGGGACAACGAGGCACAGGTGGAGACACTAACGAACACAGTGGAGACACTAATGAACAGAGTGGAGGCAGCTGGGGACCGGAAGTAAGAACAACAGACACGAGAGGGAACATGCAGTTAACAAAATAAAACAGGAAGTACAAACACAAAACATCTAACGAACGGGACGGGACCTGATAGTTGGTGCACCACTGGAATTTACACACTTCTAACCTGTGCTCATTTCATATTGAAAGATTACCATCTCTTTCCCATTTGTCTTTAATGTATTCTGTAGTGTGGGATTTATTTGTCATAAGGCCTTTATAAAATCTAGCCCTTATCAAATTTATTTCAATAATTTTGGGAGACACCGGAAAAAATATTTTCAGTATTATATCATCAAATGTAACTTCATTTCTAATGTTATGTTTGAAATGATTGCGTACCTGGAGATATCTTTAGAAATCTGAGTTGTCAACACCATATTCTTTTCTAAGGCTTTGGAAAACTTTTAGCTGTCCTTTTACTGTAAGGTTATAGAATGTTGTTATGTCTTTTGTAATCCAAGATTTAAAAGATAAAAAATGTTGGCATGAACCCGGGATCATAAGAACACCATTAAATTATTTATAAATTATGATCTAGTTTAAATTCTCCTATCATCATATTCCAGATTTTTAATTGGACCTTAATACATGAATTTTGCACATTATCTTTAAATCTGCCCACATTTTTGTGGGCCAATAATGCATGAATTGTGGGATCATTCTTCATGGAGTGTTAAATGTCTTTCCACCAGGCGTGAAATGTTAATTAAGGGTTTCATCTGGGCTGCAAAAGGGTGATCCTTGAAATAGGGTAGAGCCATTCCTCCTTCCTCTCTTGGGAGTTGTACTGTCTTAAATTGAAACCTGGGTTTGTTCCCGAGCCAATTAAATCTGGAAATTAATTTATTCAACTTGGGGGAATTTCAACAGGAAGTGCTTTCACAGAGTCAATTCTATGACTAAGTCGTCCTGAAGTTTTGTTAAGAGGGGTACATCATTTCTTTCCCCTGGTAATTATACTCTTAAATAGTTCAATAAATTCTGATCCCAATTAAGGTGGAATTTCTATCTGATGTATTTTGGTGGTCAAAATTTGTTGTTTATGTACATTTAATTTATATCCTGCATATCTACCAAATGTTTTGAAAAGGTTCAGTAATTCAGAAAATGTGTTAGAGGGCTTACTTAAGTAGACCAAAATATCATTAATGTACAGTGCCACCTTGTGGTCTTCTCCATGTATGCAGAAACCTTTGATACTTTATATGGCTCCTCAGACAGTCTTATCCACTGTCTTAATCTGTGCTCTAACGATGGTGTTTGAGAGATACTCATTCATTTCCAGGCTGATGGTTTACTGTATACTGTACAAATATACAGAGACATGAGACTGATATCCATCTTTTCATCTCATTTTCAGAAAGAATGCGGATATATTTCAAAAAAATGTTGAACTATTCCTTTAAACCTTTGCAGTTTTATTCAGTGATGATGAGTGGCTTAAAGTCACGCCGCAGTAATCTGTAGGGAAATAAAAATATTGTGTTCCTTGTTAAAGAAATGCTTTAATAATTGAGGCTCAAACAGTAGTTTGTTGATGCTCCTTGTTGGGTTTTATGGCAGTTGACTTGTGTCATTTGGAAAGTATTGCAGTATCTCAGTTTTACATGAATACCTTGAGAAAAAATATTAATTGTTTTTAAGCAAACAAACCAAACACCAACCTAAAGCTATGAAACACGACATAACACCATAGATAACCAACCTGCCCAAGTTTTAAATAATGGAGACCTTTAAAGACTGATTTGTTTCTCCTTGTTAATTAACATTTTCTTCAAAGTTTTACAATGTTGACAAATGTAAATAAATAGAACATGGGGCCCTATTCACTCTCACACATAAGCTTCCTCAGTTGGCCACCTCTGAATAAAGGTATGGCTGGTGATTTTCTATATTCTTCATATTGTCAACAAATCCTATCAAAAGACCAAACCAACAACATGAAACGCAGGAATAAGATATATTAGGCTTTGGAGAAAAAGGTAATACTTCTTAATTCATTGTTGCTTTTGGTCTTTTCATGGGATTAGTCAACACGAAACATATAGAAAATTGCCTGCGTTACCTTTGAACTCTCAGCTGAACTGTCACAAATGTTTAAAACCTCAAACCTTTATTCCTCCCGCAAAAATCATGAGAATGAGAAGTTTTTGTAGAACCTCAAATGTGTATTTTAGGTTTGTTGGGTAGCTCAAGTCTAATGAGTACATGAGACCAAATAAAATGACGAGTGCATTTGCAATGTTACAGAGGTTGTGAAGCACTTCCACACTTCAATGATTATTCCAACACCTTCCAGCTCATCTGGGGCTTCTGCACCTTCCTTCTTTATGGTGCAGGTTCCCAGGACCCTCTGATCTATAGTCTGGTCGTCCTCAACATCCTAAAAAAACAGAACAAATAAACCTTCAGCCAAAACATACACACTGCTAAGTGACATCTATCCAGCCCCCAGACTACTACACTGGGTGAAGCTTTTTTTTTGTTGACATTATCTACTGTTGGTTTCTTGGTATCTGTTGTCAACCATGAACATGAAAATGTCTTTACAAAATGTTACATTTGAGAAACTCTCCATCCATAAATTATACCTCCAAACAACAAGTCTACAAACTGCTGTTAATAATGTTAGTGAGAAGGGATTTATTATCTTCCAATATCTCTTTGAAGAGTTTGGTCACATTAGTTTGTTTAGAATGTTGTTTTTACAATTGAGTGAAAAAAATCAGCAATCAGCATTTTAGTTAAAATAATGAAACTGACTGCATGCAACAAAAAAAAAGTTATTTCTCTAATGAAACACACGTGTAAAACTTATGCTACTGGTTTAAATCTGCCTTTGAATTTTGCTATTGTCTAGGGCTAAACGGCTGTCCAAAACCAACTTTAACTTTCTTGCGACAAAAACACACACTGATCCTCTGCATACTCTCAATGCAGAGATACAGTTGCCACTGACATTAGCAGCATAGCCTACGTATTCATTTGAACTTTGTATTGACAGATACTATGTGTTAAAAGTATACTTATCATCAGGACAGGTCTACAGCTATCTTTGCTCTTGTTTTTGCCCTGGACAAATTCAAACAGATACAGCGCACGTAATATTCAACAGGTTTATTTGCCTTCAACCTGACAAACTTTAGGCTATACAAGCACAAACATTTTAAACCCAACTGAAATTAAATCCATACGTTTTACATGCTACAGCATACGTGTCTGTTGTGTAAGGTACATGTGATGTGCTCTCCCTTCTGGGAAAAAAATGAGTCTCATTCAAACAGTGTCCTGCTTCTTCCTCTTCTTCCTGTTCCTCTCTTGACTAGCTTGCTTGGTAGCTAGCTAACGTTAATTATCATGTGCTCAGATATTGCCAATATTTCTGTAAATAATGTACACTAACACCATCAATATCACTTTATTCTGTTTTAGTTAAACCTGCTAAAGTGGACTAAGTATAAAACACACACATATATTAATTCAATTGGGTATAGGTGCATTTATTTAATTCAACAACTCGCAAACACTTAGAGTATTTACACTACTTATCAAGCGGAAATGTCTGGGTCTGAAAAGTTAAGCCGATGCGGAAGTACCTCAAACTTGCATTTGTCTCCAGTAGCCAGCAGGGTTGCTAAAAGGAGTCCAATTATATAGAAGTCTATGAGAAAATGACCCCACTTATTACTTGATTTATTACCTCAGTAAACACTTTCCTAATGAGTTTTTGTTCTCAATCTCTAGTTTCAAGTCTTCTCCAATACAGCATGATGTTCATTTAGTAAATTATGGTCCCATTTTGTGTAAGATTTAGGGCGGGGCTACCTTGGGATTGACAGGTCGCTGCCTCAATGTTGTCCGGTTTGGGCGTTGTCTGTATTTTTGTCTAACAACTTTACCTCTTTCACAGTGTATTTTCAGTCGATTGATGGTATTCAAACTCAAGGCTTCAAAACAGTAGTACACAAACCAATGGGTGATGTCACGGTGGCTACGTCCAGTTATAGAGTTTAAGCTACTCATATTTATATAGTTCTATTGTTGAACTACATGTTTGTACCTGTTTTTGTAGTGTTGCATCATTCTTTCCTTCTTTTTTTGCAACGGGGACCAGGAGAAGCACATTTCTGTTCCTTTACTGTACTGCACTGTATACAGATACAGCCATGTAGAATGTCCCCTCCCTGTCGTGGCCGACTCGCAACGCCCCTGTGACGCATAATGTTGAAACCAGTTGCAATGGTTTATCTATCTACCAGGTGGAGCAGTGATGGAAGCTGATGCAGTTTACTGCAGCTGAAATAATCAGTGTTTATCATATTTGACGTGAGGAAATGTGCTTCCTACACAGAGCATACTTTTAATGATTATTATCATATCATAATCATATTATAATGACCAGGTCATGACAATATTATGCTGAAGCTTTTTTTTTGTAAAACAGCGATACAGATTGTTGTTTTTATGCATTAAATAGCAAGACGCTAAAGGAGACATGCCTCTAGTTCCTGTCTGATAATACCTCTTTTTTTTGTCTATGAGAAGCTCTAATAATGCGTTATTCAACACATTTACCTGAAAATGAAAGCAATTGGAGTGGGAAGCGAATGATATACAGTAAGAAATAACTGTGTGCAACAATGCATGCAACGGCACTCATCTGAACAGCTGATTTCAGCAGTACAGTAATAGGCCAGGACAAACTAACAATGAGTTTTAAACAAAGAAATATTTCATTTTGTAGGAGCCATGAATCATCTCACAAAGGAGTGAACTTTGTTGTAATATTAATAAGGTTTGTGATGGTTTATATTTTGGCATTGGTCAGGGTTTGTAATATTATCATTTATTGTGTGATGGCAATGCGTTGGTTGAGTTGGGTCAGATGGATATGGGAGGCACTCATAGTTAAAATAATCATCGGTGAGTTGTTAGGACTCAGCCTTAGTTGTAAGTGGACCCAAGCGCAGACTCAGACCCAAACCCAGGTCAGGCGGAGGAGCAAGTCCGCTCTGGAGGTCGACCGGACGGCGAAGGCGCTCTGGAGGTTGGCCGGACGGGCGAAGGCACTCCGGAGATCGGTCTTAAACCGCCTCATCTTGCCAGGGGAGAGCGGAGGTCAGTGCAAAGCGCAAGCGCAAACGGGAACCGGGGCATTGACGGGGACCCGGGAGCGGGCCCTGACAGGGGGAAGCCGCTAAGCCCGGGGGAAAGCTCGGACTCGAGGCACGGGGGCCCGGGCGAGAGCTCGGACAGCAGGCACGGGGGCACGGGGGAGAGCTCGGACAGCAGGTACGGGGGCATGGGGGAGAGCTCGGACAGCAGGCACGGGGACCTGCCGCTCCATGGGGACGGACTGCCGCTCCACAGCGACGGCAGGATCAGGGGACTGCCGCTCCGGATACAGGAGGCTGACGGTCGGACCTTGACTTTCGCCTACGGCACCTGGGATGGCTGGATCCTTTCAGAAGACGAAAAGCCATCTGAAAACTCCGAGGCCCTCCCATGGCAAGTCGAGATCCGAAAAAAGGGTTGGAGGCTGGATCTGCTGGGTCCATGTTGACCAGATCGTTCTGTTACGACTCAGCTTTAGTTGTAAGTGGACCCAAGCACAAGACACAGACACAGGATGTGTCTGTGTCTTGTCAGTTTGTGTTCAGATAAAAAACTGTTTTATTGCCTGGGAGATCGGATTTCCCTGAATGCAGTGTGGATGAACAACCTTAAATGTCAAGAAAAAGAAAGAGGGGAAACAATAGAAATAAAAGAAATGACTAATGTAAGTTATTATTGTATGTTATAACCTAATAATTAGAGGCTGATATGTAGGAGCCATGAATCAACTCAAAAAGAAGTTAATTGTAATATTGATAAGGTTTGTGATGGTTTATATTTTGGTATTGGCCAGTGTTTGTAATATCATTTATGATTTCATTCATCATTTATGATATTGTGATCGCTATGTGTTGGTTGAGGTGGGTCACATGGATATGAGCGGTTATTATATAATTATAATTAATAGTTAATATAATCACCTGTCAGCCTGTATCGCTATCAAATCAAATCAAATCAAGTTTATTTATATGTCCCAATATCACAAATTATACATTTGTCTCAGTTGGCTTTACAGCCTGTACAGGATACAACACCCTCTGTCCTTAGACCCTTGCACCGCACAAGGAAAAACTCCCTAAAAGAAACCTCACAATTAGTGGGGGAAATATGGAAGAAACCTCAGGGAGAGACTGAGGAGGATCCCAGGACGGACAGACTGTAATAGGTGACGTGTGTACAGAACAAACAACATAGTTAAAAATACAACATAGACCATCTATGTGACAGAAAACATGATGCGATCGTATATAAAAAGATGGATCCAGGGGGATGTCAGTAAAGGCTTCCTGGTGTCAGGCAGGATAAGAGCAACAGGTGCAGATTCGCGATCCAGAAGTAACCTTTAATAGTGGCAACCTGCCCGGTGAGAGACTCAGAGACTCCAGGGATGATGCCCCGGATGGTGAGTTAGTAACATGCATTTAAGGGACATGAATGCATATCAATAGAGATGGAGAGGAGGAGAGCGCTATCGTTATATATATAACTTTATTCTCCCTTCCTCCATGTGGATGTATGATTTATAAACTTGTGTTTTTTGTGTTTGTGTTGCTGAAGTGTAAAGCATGTTGTGCTGCATTCTGTGAATGATAGGTACTATATAAATAAAGTTCATTCATTCATTCTCTTTAACCGAGACACTCCATATAAACACATGATTCAGACAACATAGCATTGATAGAATCTCAAAACGCATTTTAATGCTGAACTTAAAATATTGCAAGCTGAAGCCTGAAATCATCATATCAAATTTGATGTGAGTAAGAGTAGTTCTCACAAAGCATATAAGCAACAGTGTGTGGTGGTTAGGCTAACCCTTTCAGGTCATGATAACATCATGCCAAAGATTGTTTAGTTTTTATACTTTTAATGATTATTATCATATTGTAGGCTAATGTTCCACTTAAGAGTCGGAGACAGAGAAACTTCATGCATTAACTGTTTTATTAAAACATACAAAACAGTTTTGATAAATCACAAAGATGTAAAAAAATTTCTCATAGCAAAACAGCGATTTCACACAGAGCTAATGTCAGCTGATACTCAAGCACAAGACTGTGACACCATAGTCTACTGGTCTCTTCATTAGCATTACAGTGTGCTTTTTGGTTGCCCTTAATGGGCCATCAGCCATCTATAGCCACGGGTCTCCCTGCCCACTCTTGTTTTTGTTTTGTTTTTTACATCTCTGAGACAGAATATTAATGTTCACCTAGCCTTTCCGGCTATAACATACAACCTATGTTGATTAATACTGAGTGCATTACTCCCACCCATGTTAACTTTGGGCAAATAGACACTCTGAGATGTTTGTGACACAGCAATAGGTTCATTATTTTAAAGTTAAAGTACAGCTTTAGATGGGTAAGTTTAAATGTCTGGATTTATTATGTCTATGTCAGTCTTGTCAATTACTTGAAAAAGTATAAAAGCTGTTGAGTTGAGTACACATGAAATTTATTTCAATAGAATTACCCCTCTGTAGTATATAAGAAGTATTAACATGATTTAAATTGAAATGTTTTTTCTGTTTATCACTATGAAACAGTTCCGAAGTATTTAGGTTGAGAATACAAATAGCTCCAATTGCATCAAAGAGTACAAAACTACAGTACTTGAGTAAATGTATTTAGTTACATTCCACCACTGAAAATCAGGGTTTATGCTGTTAAAAAGATGTAATTCATAACTATTGACAACTGAGGGGCGGCAAACATTAACAAAGTTCCAGCAACTACTGTGTTCCTGGGTAACATGGCTCTTCAGTGTATTTTAGCTGGTTTATGTGTTTTTGTGAAGGAAGCGGCACTTCATGGTGGAACCCTGCAATTGAATGAACAGCCGTGTTTACAGTGGAATCTAGACAAGCCCTGTCAGGAAACAGGAGGAGGGGGGCAGAGGGATTTGGTAGGCAGTCAGCTGCCAGCCAGCTGGCCTTCGGCTGGGAGGGGAAATTCTAGGTAGCTACATCTGTACGGATGGATGACAATAAAGTCTTTCTTATTGTATCTCTTATTCAGTTACTTCACAAGCTCTGTTGATGCATACAGTATGTACATGTTTAAGCTGAGCACACTTTCAATATCTTCTTCAAGTGACCTTGTGGCTGAGGAGATCTGTTCACTACTGTAAACTTTTTCCTGCATGGTCTCTATTACCTTTTAGTGTTGTTGTTTGATTGGAGGGATATTATAATTTAATTCCTGTTTATTTTTGGTTGACATTGTTGTCAGCGTCTCATCTTTCTGATTAGTCCACAGACAAAAGCAAAGGCAAAATGTGATACTTATAGGCTACAACCAAGTTCACTGACCTAAAGTGCTGTATATGAATAAGAATTACTTTCCTGGTACAGTGACTACTTTTCATACTAAAAGTGCGGACTTTTAAACTATTTAATATCTATGTGGATTATTACATTCAAAGTGAAATATAATGCATTTATAATGCTCCACGTCTACATTCATGAACGCACCTAATGCTTTCTGATCCACTATATCAAGTCATAAAACATTAGAGATGTGACTTACGGTTCTGACTACTTATGCTCACCTCTACGATCAACTATAGTAAGGAGTCATAGTAGAATATAAGAAAAAGGAATAAGAAAAAAGACCACTGTTTCCCTGAATGTAAAGCTTGAGCTATGATAAGCTTTAATTATGTCTCAGTATGAAGATAGTTTTTTTTACCTAATACTTACCTACAATTTATTTTAAAGTCGCAGTGTCGAACAGTAAGCATCTAACATCATACATTCAGAAAGAAAAGAACACTAATCAACTACAGCTTTCTTGTAGTTTTCCTTTTCTTTCTTTCATGTCTTTTGTTATCCACAGTGTCCTCAGCTCCACATGTTCTGACATGTTTTATGAACCAGTGAGTAGCTGAACTGACAGCATCTGAAGGAGTCCCAGTACATGTCACTTCAATGAGATGACCTTTATGAAATGCAGATGTTCAGGCTATCATGACTAAAGATATACTCTGCGGGGAAAACACAAAGATAGAACGCTCGGACATGTTATTTTAGGATCTGACTAATACTGATGGTTCTGATACTAAGCAGCGAATAGCTAATATGAGGAAAGTCGACACTATGGACTTCTTTTTCTCTTGTACCTTGCTGGTCTCATGTCTTTTTTCTGTCCTTCCTCTTTTCTCTACCACTGCTGCATATATCCCATACAGCTTGTGTATCAGGCTCCTTCAAGGCTGCACAGGGAGACCACAAATGTCTGCAGTGCCCCATTAATAGCCGAACCACCAGCGAAGGAGCAACTAACTGTGTCTGTCGCAACGGCTACTATCGCACTGACTCCGACCCTCAACAGATGCCCTGCACAAGTACGAACGGTCATGACAGCATATACAGACAGCAGCTTAAATCATTTGATATGTTTTGAACACCTGTCCAACTCTGAAGTGCACAAACACTAATTATACATTAGGCTGTTTACAATTATGTCAATGCTTACTCTTAATAAAATGAGAACAAAAATTAAGCCTTCTGCTTTGCAAGCATGATATCATGCAGATAATTTTCATTATAAATCCTGTGTCACACATGCATAGTGTAATAGTTTATATTTCTGTAGTGGCTGAGACTGAAATATGGAAGGCCCAATAGTATATAAATTGAAATCCAGCCGTCCAACTATTTTCGATTGTCCAGATATATCATTATTCCAGTGTGTTCTGTCTGCTCTTGGTGGAACCTAGTGAGACATGCCCCGAGATCCGTCCTAATCATAAACACAAACTACCTCAATTGACTCCATCCAAGGAGCAGCTGTTCCTCTAGAAGATCCTTCTAGATGTCTATACTCCTCTCCCTGCAAAGGAAACTCACTTCAGCCTTAGATTTCACTTCTGGAATCTTATTACCCTTATGACCATAGGTGAGGATTGGTGCAGCATCAGCATTGCAGTCCATAGTACCACTATACCAGACATCCTCCACACCATCAAAATCTCAAACTGAGGTGTGAAACACAACGCCGGCAGACCCCAACACCCACTGAGAAAGCACATGACTTTATGACAATTCCAGTTACCTTACAAGGGTAAAAAACTGGTCCACTATTCAATGACCAGGAGAAATATTGTCAGAGACATCTCTCTGGTCTATACTGTAAGAGCACAACCTGCAGAAACTTAAACTTCATCAGAAGAAAATTTGAGGTGTCATATTAAGGGGATTAGCTTCACAAAACAGGTTGAAAACAAAAAAGATTAAGCAGGTAGCTGTAGTGAGGCAAAATAGAAGCAAATGGAGAATAATGAATAACTATTGCAAGCCTGCATTACAATTACAAAAGCCATTTTTGAAGTACAGTATTAATATAATTGTCTTCTCTCCGTTACTGTTCCAGCTGTTCCATCAGCTCCACAAAACGTCATCTCCATAGTGAATGAGACCTCTCTGAGGCTGGAGTGGAACCCTCCACAGGAGGGCGGTGGCCGAGAAGATGTTGTCTACAACATTATATGTAAGAGCTGTGGCAGTGGGCGGGGTGGCTGCACCCGCTGTGGAGACAATGTGCAGTTTGTCCCACGTCAGCTGGGACTGACCGACACCCGCGTCCACATCAGCGACCTCCTGGCTCACACCCAGTACACCTTTGAAATACAAGCTGTCAACGGAGTGTCTGACCAGAGTCCTTATTCACCACAATACACGTCTGTCAACATCACCACCAACCAGGCTGGTGAGGCTAACCGAATGCTTGAGATGGCTTAACTTCACTATGAGTGATCATGAGTCGGTCCAACGGTTATTTTCTCTACACCCTCTAACTTTGATTCACCTTCTTTTGTTCTCAGCACCATCGGCAGTGTCCATCATCCACCAAGTCAGCAGGTCCCCGAACAGCATCACCCTGTCCTGGTCCCAGCCTGATCAGCCGAATGGAGTGATACTGGACTATGAACTGCAGTACTATGAGAAGGTGCATCAATGCTGCTGATAATGAGTCTGTTACAAATCTAAAAGACATGCTACCTCAGTCTTTTCCACAATGGCTGATACAGACAAGATGACTCTTACTGATTTGACAATCTTACTGCTCAAGTGACTTAATTATAGTTTAAAATTATTTTAGGAATCACCTCAGACAGCATTTGTCACAATCAAATCAAGTTTATTAATATAGCCCAATATCACAAATTATACATTTGTCTCAGTGGGCTTCACAGACTGTACAGGATACGACACCCTCTGTCCTTAGACCCTCGCAACGCACAAGGAAAAACTCACTAAAAGAAACCCCACAATTAGAGGGGGAAATATGGAAGAAACCTCAGGGAGAGACTGAGGAGGATTCCTCTCCCAGGACGGACAGGTGACGTGTGTACAGAACAAACAACATAGTTAAAAATACAGCATAGACAATCTATGTGACAGAAAACATGATGCGATCGTATATTGAAAAGATGGATCCAGTGGGATGTCAATAAAGGCTTCCTGATGTCAGGCAGGACCAGGGCAACAGGTGCAGCCACGATTCATGATCTAGACGTAACCTTTAATAGTGGCAACCTGCCCGGTGAGAGACACAGAGACTCCGGGGATGATGCCCCGGATGATGAGTTAGTAACATGCATTTAAGGGACATGAATGCATATAAATAGAGAGGGAGAGGAGGAGAGCGAGAAAGATAGGGAAAGGGAAAGGAGGAGAGGAGTGAGTCCCCCGACAGTCTAAGCCTATAGCAGCATAACTAGGGGCTGGTCCAAGGCAAACCTGAGCCAGCCCCCCTGAGATCCTTAAGATAAACTGGAGCCTGACCATTAATCGCTTTGTAGGTCAGGAGAAGGATTTTGAATTCTATTCTGTATTTTACCGGGAGCCAGTGCAGAGCAGCTAATACAGGAGTACTATGATCTTGTTTCCTGGTTGTTGTCAATACACGTGCCGCAGCATTTTGAACCAACTGAAGAGTCTTAAGGGATTTTTTGGGACAACCAGATAATAAGGAGTTGCAGTAATCCAGCCTTACAGTGACAAATGCATGGACTAGTTTTTCAGCCTCTTTTTGAGACAGGATGTGCCTTATTTTTACAATGTTAGACAGATGAAAAAAAGCAGACCTTGAAATTTGTTTTATGTGGGAGTTAAAAGACATATCCTGATCAAAGATAACACAGAGATTCCTTACGGTGGAGCTGGAGGCCAAGTTAATGCCATCCAGAGTTACTATGTCATGAGAAAATACGTTTCGGAGACGTTTGGGGCCAAGTATTATAACTTCAGTTTTGTCGGTGTTCAACATTAAAAAGTTGCAGGACATCCAATTTCTTATGTCTTTAAGACATGCTTGAAGTTTAGATAATTGATTGGTTGCATCTGGCTTGATTGATAGATATAATTGGGTATCATCCGCATAGCAGTGAAAGTTTATGGAGTGGTTCCTTATAATATTGCCTAAAGGAAGCATATATAAGGTGAATAAAATAGGTCCAAGTACAGAACCTTGTGGGACTCCATGACTGACTTTGGTTTGCATGGAGGATTCATCGTTAACACGTACAAACTGAGATCGCTCAGATAAATAGGATTTAATCCAGCTCAGTGCGGTTCCCGTTATGCCAATGAAATGTTCCAGTCTCTCTGTAGTAGAATGTCATGGTCAGTATCAAAAGCAGCACTGAGGTCTAACAAGACAGGAACAGAGACAAGTCCTTTGTCTGATGCCAATAGAAGGTCATTGGTAATTGTCACCAGTGCCGTCTCTGTGCTATGATGAATTTTAAATCCAGATTGAAAAACCTCAAAGTATTGTTATGTAGAAAATCACACAACTGTTTTGTGACTGCTTTCTCAAGGATTTTAGCGAGAAAAGGAAGGTTAGATATCGACCTATAGTTGGCTAAAACCTCTGGATCAAGACTGGGCTTTTTAAGAAGAGGTTTTATTACAGCTACTTTAAAGGATTGTGGTACATAGCCAGATAACAGAGACAGCTTTATCATATTTAATAACGAGGTGTTAATTTAGGGTAAAACTTCTTTAAGCAGCTTAGTTGGAATCGGGTCTAAGAGACAGGTTGATGGTTTAGACGACGAAATTGTTGAATTTAGTTGCTTAAGGTTGATCGGAAAAAAGCAGTCTAGATATATTTCAGCTGTTCCAGCTGTTTTTAAGGTTCCTGTATTAGAAGCTAAATCATGACCAATTGAGGAGAGGATATTTATTTGATTAATTTGGTAATTATAATTAATTATAATTTTATGGTTAAAGAAGCTCATGAAGTCGTCACTACTGAGCGATATAGGAATTGAAGGCTCAGTAGAGCTGTGGCTCTCTGTCAGCCTGGCTACAGAGCTGAAAAGAAACCTGGGGATGTTCTTATTTTCTTCTATTAATGAATAGCAATAAACTGCTCTGGTATTACGGAGAGATTATTTATCAAGAACATTATCTAGCCAGACTAATTCTTCCAGCTTGGTAGAACACCATTTCCTCTCAAGTTTTCTTGACTTTAGTTTTAGTTTGTGGGTTTGGGGCTTAAGCCACGTGTCGATGGAATCACTTCCTTAAATTTAGCTACAGCACTATGAGATAGACATCGAGTGTACACTATTTCGCTTAATGGCTTACAGTCCAGTAGCAGGACTTCAAAAGTTATTAAAAAATGGTCTGATAAAAGAGGACTATGTAGACAGACTAATAAATGTTCAATTTCAATACCATATGCCAGAACAAGGTGCAGGGTTTAAACAGTGAGTTAGTTCATGTACATTCTGACTGAACCCAGTTGAATCTAATAATGAGATAAATGCAGTATTAAGGCTGTTATTATCAACGTCCACATGAATATTAAAGTCACCTACAATAATTACTTTATCTGTTTTAAGGACTAAACTCGATAAGAATTCTGAGAATTCAGATAGAAATTCAGAATACGGAGCAGGAGGGCGGTACACTATAACAAATAAGATTGGCTTTATTGTTTTCCATGTTGGGTTTGAAAGCGTAAGAAAAAGGCTTTCAAAAGAGTTATAGTTTAGTTTAGGTTTAGGATTGATTAATAGGCTTGAGTCGAATATGGCTGCAACTCCACCACCTTGGCCTCGAGGAACATGAGTATTAATATGACGAGGCGGAGTGGATTCATTTAGACTGACATATTCTTCATGTCTCAGTCAGGTTTCAGTGAGACAAAAATATATCAATCTAATTATCTGATATAAGGTCATTTACTAATCCAGCTTTAAATAACAAAGACCTGATGTTTAAGAGTCCACATTTAATTTTGCACTTTTGCAGCGGTGGTGTTAATTTTTATTCGGTTTTTATGTACAAGTTGATTATATTGATTTCAGTGGTCGTGGGGCAGACACAGTCACTATGGGGATTTGAGTGGGTGACTGCCCAGATGGAAGCACAGAGCAGTGTCTAAGACTGCAACTCTGCCTCCTGGCCTCAACTCCAGATTGTCATGGATTAGGTCCACTAATAAATGTACTAATATTAGTAGATATGAGATCCTCCTTCCAAAGTAGGATGAATGCCGTCACTCCTAATGAGACCAGGAGTTCCCCAGAAAGTCCGCCAATTGTCTACGAAGCCCACATCATTATCTGGACACCACCATGACAGCCAGCGACAGAATGATGACATGCGGCTAAACATGTCGTCACTGGTTAGATTTGTCAGGGAACCAGAGAAAGTCCAACATTGTCTTTGCAAAACTACACACCGACTCCACGTTCATTTTAGTGCACTCCAATTGACGCAATCGGGTGTCATTACCCCCAACGTGAATAACAATCTTACTGTATTTACGTTTAGCCTTAGCCAGCAGTTTTAAATGTGCTTCTATGTCGCCCGCTCTGGCCCCAGGGATGCACGTGACTATTGTCGCTGGTCTCTCAAATCTCACGTATCTCATAATTGAGCTACCGATAACCAGAGTCCTCCAATGAGGAGGGTTTCTACATTTTTGATTCTGATGCATGCGTTTCAGAACCAGGCAGAGTGGAACTCATCTCTGACGAGGAGTCAGACAAACACTGCAATCATACGAGGCTTGAAGGCTGGAACTATCTACGTCTTTCAAGTTCGGGCTCGGACTGTTGCTGGATTTGGACGTTTTAGTGGCAAAATGTACTTCCAAACCATGACTGAAGGTAGGAATGATAATTACATTCACTGGCCAACTAGATTTGCACATTTGTTCCTATGGTGCATCCGAATAGGGAAACCAGCAATGGATCACATCCCTATTTGAAAACTGAGGCACATTTCTTGGATTTATATATTTTTACCTGTAGAGGAATATAACTCCAATATCCAGGAGAAGCTTCCCCTCATCATCGGTTCCGCTGCTGCAGGGGTTGTGATCATCATTGCCATCACTGTCTTCATAATTGTCTGCCGCAGGTGAGCCAGTAATGTTACAGGCCATGAAACAATGTGTATCTCCATGTAAGTACCAAACACCATGTACTGTTAAAGGAGAATCACTTAAAAGGTGGCTGCTGTTAGATCAGCTAGCAAACTAGCCATTTATTTGTTAATAGTCAAAATCACAACAGTGCATAATGTAAGTTTTAAATGAAACTATGGATCTGTAAGACCGAAGGATGATCATCACTGTGGTCTTAAAAAAAATTATAGCCTTCCCTCTACCTTCTCTCATGACTTTATGTAAACAAAGTCATGACCATGACCCCAGGAGTCCGAGCTAGCCCCACTATAAAGGGTCAACTTCTGGCTCGTGCTCTTACCTTGAACACCTCAGAGTGTTCAAAGTTACAAGGACAGTTACGGTCATCCTTTAGTCTCACAGATCCATAGTTACACTCTTAACTTACGATATGTTTCGACCTCAGTCTGCCTCCACTACGGTCTTAAAACGATTACTCATACCCAAAGGGTTGCGAGGAACAGAAGAATCAAATTGTCAGAACATCGCTGGTCAACAGGCATCAGAACAGCAGTGCTTACAAGCAATCTGCCCTCCACCATAAACAATCATTACTAACAGAGAAAGAACATAGCTCTCCAACCCGTTTAGCCGAGCAGAGAGCCAAAAGAAAAGCTCTCTTGAGAGTTCAATACAAAAGGCAAGTCCCAGATTGGTGTGCGCAAGGTCCAGCCTGGACATAAGCTACGGATTCTCTTCAGAAATTGACACACCAAAGGATGTCGACCCAATAGCAGGCCATAGGTTCCTCCATGATACACTGAAATGGCTGTGGCATAAACCCTAATTGTAGTGGCTGCCTTGCCTTGGTCCAACTGAGACTGCAGGAATCAAAGGATAATCACAGGCTAATAGGTCAACATCCATGCCAAAACAACAGTCAGAAAAAATTCTCCACCCGAGGGAGTAATTAGCTTGAGTACATGGAGCTCTAAGCATTGCCTCATGGACAGTATTGTCTAACTGTTGAGAGACTCCACAGAGGCCAGACCCACATGTGCAGGGCTGTTGGATTTGGATGCCAAATTTGAATCAGTTTCCAACGATGCAAAAAAATTGACCTGGGCTGCCCCGTATCGAGCCCAGATTGGGTCACTACATCCAGGTGTAACCGGCAGTCTATCCTGTTTGCTACACCCGGTAAGTGGAGTGCCCTCAGATAGGTCAGTCGATGCCTTACCCATGTCTGGAGCTCCCTTGCCACCTGTAGACAGAGGAGTGACTTCATTCCTCCCTGGTGATTTACAGTATATGGTACACTGCAGAGGTGCTGTCTGTGCTCAACCAACACTTGCTTGTGAAATATGAATGGCCCTGAGAGCAAGATGAACGTCCCTCAGTTTGTGCACATTCATATGTTCTGAAGACCACGGGGGCTCTTACATGCCCCTCAATGGCTAATCCTCAGCAATGCATCTGTTGTGATCACTGATCTTCTTTGAGGAAGGTTCCCCAGTAGGGTTTCTCTGAGAAGGAAGACCCTCTCCCTCCAAGGGACTGGGGCCGACATTCAGGACTGTGCCATAAGCAACCTCATCCTCCTGTCCTTTTTTGGATGGAGATAAAAAAGGAAATTAACCTATATGGGATACGCCCTCAGTAGGCCCAATGGAATCCCCACTGATGCTGCTGCCATCATCGGAAGTGACACATTTTCCAGACTATCTTCCCCTGGGGAGTGAGATATGCATTGATTGCCAGAGAATCAAAGTGGAGTACAAGAAAGTTTACCTGTTGCCGAGGCTGCAAATTGGGCTTCTTCCAGTTCACTGTGAACCCCAGGGACTAAACATGAGCCAGCACACACTCTTTGTCCTGGTTTTCTTGATCTAGAAGGGGGACACAGATGAACCAATTCCAGATATGGCAGGGGGGGGTTAAAGATCCTTGGAACCCGAAACTCAAAAACTGGTCCTGGAAAGCAAATTAAGTAAGTAAGTAAAATGAAGCCATGATGCCCCCAACAAAACAGGATATGGCCACAACACAACGCCACTGACCGCGAACAGCTGTAAAGTGTAAATCAAGCCCACACAAAGAAAATGGTCTGTACTAGCAAGCAAATTGTATCAGGCACAACACTAAACCCCAACAACTATGAACAGTGATATGGTGCAAAATAGGGGCCGCAATACTTACCAAACTTTGCAATGAAAGGATATTTCACTATGTATCACTGGTGGATAACCTGAAAGAAACAGAAATGACCACAAACACTGTGGAGCCAACGCGAGCATGCTATTAGCTTCTCGCTAATAAAGAAAACAACATAACGGTTAGCTAAGCACTACCTCCTAGTACACTATTCAAGAAAACAACCACAATTAACAGGGACATGAGGAGAAGAGTAAATCAGTATGCTGGTCTCTGAGGCGAGAAAGGCAAAGAGGACGAGCCGGAAGGTCTCAAAAGGAGGTGGAAGGACCGCCATTTTTCTATTAAGACTGTAGTGATGGTAAGAATGAGGTCGAAACAGATCCAATTTTTCAAGAGTTTCATCCACATCACACAGTCTTCATCAGTGGATGGAGTTGCACAGTTCATAGAGATGGATCTCTTGACATGCAAGACTCTATGTTTTTGTCCCAAACAGGAGAAGTTCTGACAGGCCAGATTCAGAGTACACAGACAAACTCCAACATTACACCAGTGGTCACAGTAAGTAGCACTTTTTGCTGCACACAGTGCGTTGGTTTCTGATAGACTGACAGCCGTTAGCACTGATGGCTATGTAGCAGGTCTGGGTTTGGGAGAGCATGTAAAATATGTAGGACCTTTTTGCTCTATGCTGTTATGTTTCAGTTTTTCGTGTATAAAGCTGTTGTTGTGTCTTTTATCTTTCTGTTAAAGTGTCACCTGGAATGAAAATCTACATCGACCCCTTCACATATGAAGACCCTAATGAAGCCGTCAGAGAGTTTGCCAAGGAGATTGACATGTCCTGTGTCAAGATTGAACAAGTTATTGGTGCAGGTAAAGGAAATTAAGTCAGACATATCAGACAAAGCAGGTGAAGACTGAACAGAGGTTTTAACAAGAGGACATTTTATGGTACTTATTAGAACTCTTTGGTAGGGCTCTGAGGGTACTTAGTACATGAGGGCATTCCTTGCAATATCCATGCAACATGTCATATTACTGTCCAACAGGATAAAAACACAGTCTATGAATCATTCCTGTGAACATTATGTCATAGAAAACTATGATAGTGGTACTAGTTTGGTTACTTTGAATTTCATTCAGGCTTTTAAAGTCCAGCGCACTAACATGATTTCTTTACCTCTGCTTATTTAAAATGTAATTCACCTTCCACTGACTTCCTTTCAGGTGAGTTTGGTGAGGTATGCAGTGGAAACCTCCGGCAGCCTGGGAAAAGAGAGATTCTGGTGGCTATTAAGGCACTGAAGGCGGGCTACACTGAACGGCAGAGACGGGACTTTCTGAGCGAGGCATCCATCATGGGCCAGTTCGACCACCCCAACATTATCCACCTGGAGGGGGTGGTAACCAAGAGCACCCCTGTGATGATCATTACTGAGTTCATGGAGAACGGATCCCTCGACTCATTCCTCAGGGTAAAATAGACACACTGATTAATAACAAAGTTGCCTCCCAGCCACTGATCATGATCTATTCATGCATTGCACTTCACCTGCTGCAATAAAAAAAAATTACAAAGCAAAGCACAGACTACAAAGTAAGTTTTGAATATATGTGGACTTCTGCTATTGGTCCATAAGTGCCTATATTACACAAGGGCTAGTGGAGGTCTGGGGTAATGCCTTAGTATTAGTATTGCAATATTAATAGGTGATATATAGAAAATAAACTATTATTATTATTATTATTACTGTTACATTAAAACATTTTTTTTTAATCTATTTTAAAGAAATATTCCAGCCATTGTATTTGAAACAGGAACTAATAAATGAAGAGGTATTATCAGCTGCCACTGAATTACCAAACTGGATAATGTTATGTATTAAGGCCCACCTGCAGGGCTCTGTCATCTCTATGTTGAACATACATTCCTGGTCATTATAACATTTTGGTGACACCATATCTCTAGCTAGCTCCATTTCTGCTTTTACAGTTTAGCTCAAGACACCTTACTCTACATCTTGCCTGTATTCTGGAATCAAATGTTTCTTCTGGCTTTCTACGGTTCCCTCTGGCTCTTTAAGTTAACTTCCACAGCCATCAAAATGAATCCATCTCACTGCATTTTAGAAATGTCACCTCAGCTCAGAAAAGTCTCTTGTTTTCTTACTAAAACAAGAAAGTCAACTGTGATCAACTCTGAGGTTATGGTTCCAATTGAATTCACACTTCAATCCCTACAGGCTTTCGGCATATCACATACACGTCCAAGCAGCTTCCCCATCTGATCCACTGTCCGGACACATGGCCACCGATTCTGGTTACTCTTTCACTTCGGCAGGTTTATACCATGTCCGCAGTCTCTCGAAATTAATTCTGCAGTCACTCACTATATATCCAAGCCGCCACATTAGGAGTCACACATCAATTAATCAAAGTTGTGGCCATCCAGCCACTCTGTATCCTCAAGAAGGCTTTTGGGGGTCTATTGAACCCAGAAGCCAAGGGAGATCATTCCTGTAGCCTTTCCCACACCGCAACCATCATCTTGCTTCACCATTAGAATCTGCCAGGCACTAGTTTTACATTTCATATTCAGTAAACATTTGAGTGAATAATTTGGGTTCATTCTGGTGATCAAGGAAAGGTCATCTTGCATAAATAATCAAAGCAAATTTCATGGCCATTTAATTTTTCTTTATGATTGGAGGAAAAAGAGTTCTTGCAAAACAAATCTGAAAAAAGTCCATGTGAAATTGAAATGTAAAGGCCAATGTCATGGAACTATATATCCATGACTATGGATTAGACAGGAAATATCTCTCTTTAAGGAGATCTGATTGCAAGCCAGACATATGTGGTTGATTTTTTGTGGATTTGTAGGAATTCAAATATACAGTCCTATTATCTAGCACACGTAGTGTTTAGTCATTTGCATTATTCATGACAAAAGACAAACGTATGATCTTTTTTTTTTCTTACAGCAAAATGATGGGCAGTTCACAGTGATCCAGCTGGTAGGAATGCTGCGTGGCATAGCAGCAGGAATGAAGTACCTGTGTGACATGAACTATGTCCATCGTGACCTGGCAGCTAGGAACATCCTGGTCAACAGCAACCTGGTGTGCAAAGTGTCTGACTTCGGTCTGTCACGCTTCCTTGAGGACGATACTTCAGACCCCACCTACACCAGCGCTCTGGTGAGTCTTCATCATAGACTAAAGGGAGTTTATTCAAGTGTCTTGTCTGACCATGTTACTCTTATTAGGATACCTCCTAAAAGGCACTGAAAGTACATGGCAAAACGTTTTCTCTTCAGAGCTTTCACAACGCTGCTGAAAGTCAATTTTACTGAGAGAATTCCTCAGGTAAGATAAGTGTCTCTTCAGGGTTGTTTCTATATTTGTCATTGTGTTTTTGAATTCATTTCAAGTGATTGGTTGACAGGTAACAGTCTGTGTTGGTGAATGTGGAATAAATACTAAATCTTTACATAGGAAAATGAAAAGAACTTAATTGTGTTAGATTAGAATAAACAGTGTAAATAAAATTATAAAATTAGATTACTTTTTAAATAACATTATGAATTAATTATTATAATAATGAAAATTAAAAGGAAAAACAGGAAAAAGAACAAATGAAATAATAGTCGGGCCAATCGGTCAAAAGGTTTCTAAAAAGCATCAGTAATGAGGTGATTCCAGTCTTTGTCTTTCTGTACCACTGTAGACTTTAACATTGGGTTTTTTTCCAGGGAGGGAAGATTCCCATCCGGTGGACGGCTCCAGAGGCCATTCAGTACAGGAAGTTTACCTCCTCCAGTGATTGCTGGAGCTATGGCATAGTCATGTGGGAGGTGATGTCATATGGAGAGAGGCCCTACTGGGACATGAGCAATCAAGATGTGAGTAAAGCCCTGTAGAACAGCCAGCATTTATATTTAGTACATGTCACAGAAATGCCATTAAAAGATCATAGTTATGTGCATTTAATGATGGACCCTTATAAAATCAAAAGTAATGATAGTGTTAAAAGCTGTGTAGAATTGTATGAGATTATAGCATTTTGTGAGGGTAAAACATAAGGGGCTTTTAAATTATTGCCAGAAGAAAGTGGTAATGACTCAACACTGTTTTGTAATCGAAGTAAAAGTTAATTATAAGTGTAGTTCAGGGGAGAAACAGCAACCACGTTTGTTCTATGTTTTGATTGAGGGGGAGTTTCAGGTCCCGCCCCGTTCGCTACATGTTTTATGTTGTGTTTGTACTTCCTGTTTTATTGTGTTAACTACGTGTTCCCGCTCGGGTCTGTTGTTCCTACTTCCGGTCCCCAGCTGTCTCCACCGCTGTTCATTAGTGTCTCCACCTGTGTCTCGTTATCCCCTCCCACTTCCTGGTGTATATAGTCTGTGTGTTGTTTGTCCCTTGTTGCCAGTTCGTCTTCGTTCATTCAGGTCGAGAGTTCCAGCGTTGTTCCCGTTTTCCCGTTTTCCCGTTTCTTGTTTCTTGTTTCCTGTTTCCTGTTTCCCGAGTTCCTGATTCCCCAGCTTCCGTGACCTGACTCCGTCTTCGCCTGATCCCTACCTGTTTTCCCTGCATGTTCTGTATGTCCCGCTGTTTACCAGTCTATCGAGTTTACCACCAAGATCCAGTAAAGTATATTTTCCTCATCATCGTTCTGTCTCTGAGTCGTGCTATTGAGTCCCTCTCTCCGTGTGTACTGGTTGTTCCGTTGCAGTACGAACTGGCCAATAACATGGACTCAGCCGACTCCGAGACCGTTCATTCGGCGATCTGCGCTCAGGGCGCTCGCCTCCACACTCTGGAGGAACAGCTGTTTGCGTAGGAGATCGATCCCTGACGGATGGTCAGACGGTGTTCCAGAGTACCACCAATCATCAGGTGGACCAGCTGACCAGACATCCCCAACAGCTGGGGACATACCTCCAGGCCTTACTTCCTTCGACTACTACACCACGGGAGCCTAGCACTACGGGTCAGTTAGCAGCAGCCGCTCCAGCCATCATCCCGAGTTCTACTCACCCAATAATTCATCTCTCCCGACCTGAACGTTTTGCCGGAGATTCGAAGAATTGCAGAGCGTTCCTAACGCAGTGTGGCCTGCATTTCGAGCTTCAAGCCGCTTCTTTCCCGACAGAGCGGTCCAAGGTGGTGTACATAATCTCATACTTATCCGGACGGGCCGAAGCATGGGCGACGGTGGGCCAGAGAGGCACCCATTTGCTAGTCTTTGAGAACCTTCACAGAGACTTTGAGGAAGATTTTCGATCAGACGGCTCCGGGTCGGGAGGCGGCCCGCGCACTCACTAGTCTTCAACAGGGTAACCGGCAGACTTCTGATTTACACTGAGTTTTGGACATTGGCAGCCGACAGCAGTTGGAATGAGCGGGCATTATTCGACACCTTCAGAGGTGGATTGTCGGACCGCATCAAGGACCTACTACGTTGGAATTACCTACTGATTTGGACTCCCTTATCGCCATGTCCATCCGGATCGACAACCGACTCAGTGAGAGAGAACGGGAACAGAGACTGTCAGCAACCGCAACCCGTGGAGACGACAGACGGCCCGTTCCCAATCAAGGTTTAATCCAGGGTTCAATGAGACCCACGGAGACAGAGCCCGTTCTATGCGGCGGCTGTAACTGAACCTGAAGCGCAGATGCAGGTGGGACGCACCAAGCTGTCTCAGACAGCGAGACAACACCGGATGAGGGAGGGCCGCTGCATCTATTGCTCCAAGTTGGGACATTTCGTGGCTAGAGGTCCACTAAAAGACCATGCTCACCAGTAAAGGGGGCACTGGTGAGCCGAACAATCTCCAAGGGAAGACCCTCTCGCATTTTGATGCCAGACTCATCTCGCCATGTAAATCCCTTCTTCATCCTGCTTTGATTGACTCCGGAGCGGACGAGAGTTTTATGGATGAGGGATTGGCGAGGAGCATGGGTTTAGGTTTACACACGCAACCCGAGGTATTGGAAGTCAAGGCCCTGGATGACCGACTACTGTGTCAGGTCTCCCACATCACTCACCCTGTCCAGTTAGTCATGGCAGATGGACATTCAGAGGAAATAAGTTTCCACGTGTTCAACTCTCCTTCACACGCACTAATTCTGGGATTTCCATGGCTCGTCCAGCACAACCCACATAGACTGGGCCAGCAGAGAAATACTGGGATGGCACCAGACGTGTTCCACCACGTGTTTTCCGGTCAGCCGGAGGCGCGATCTAGGGATCACCTCATTCGACAGGGAGAGCCCAGAGAAGGACTTTCTGGATATGACCAAGCTACCGGCATGTTATTTGGGACTTAAAGAAGTCTTTACTAAGACTCAGGCCACAGCGCTACCACCTCCTCATGAGTACAATTGTCCGGTCGATCTCCTTCCAGGGGCTACTCCCCCTAAGGGTCATTTGTATTCCCTGTCCGCTCCTGAAAGGGAGACCATGAGGGAGTACATTGAGGGAACTTTGGAGGCCGGGATAATTCGTCCTTCTGCTTCACCCGCTGGAGCAGGGTTCTTTGTGGAGAAGGACAAGACCCTATGACCCGGCATTGATTATTGCGGTTTGAATAAAATCATGGTAAAAAAAACAGTACCCCCTCCCACTCATATCTTTGGCATTTGAACTGTTAAAGGAGTCAAGATATTCACCAAGCTGGACTTGCGCAATGCGTATCATTTGGTGAGGATAAGGGAGGGGGACGAATGGAAGACAGTGTTCAATACCCCCAATGGTCACTACGAGTATCTGGTCATGGCATTTGGATTGACTGGCTGAACGCCCTGGCTGTTTTCCAGGCCCTGGTTAATGACGTTCTCTGGGACAGGCATAACTGCTTTGTGTTTGTGAACCTGGACGACATCCTCATCTTTTCACCCGATGAGGAGACTCATGTTCAACACGTCAGCCAAGTACTACGGAAGTTACTTGACAACCTGCTATTCGTGAAAGCAGAGAAGTGTGAATTTCACGTCAAGACTGTCTTTCTTGGGATTCATCATCTCGGAGGACAATATCCAGATGGATGAGGAAAAGGTCAGTGCGGTCACCCAGTGGCCTACCCTCACTAGTCGGAAACAAGTCCAGAGGTTTCTAGGGTTCTCAAACTTTTATCGTAGGTTCATTAGGACCTACAGCACAATCGCCGCACCCCTACATGCCCTAACGTCCCCTGCTGCCCGTTTCTCTTGGCGCAACGGGACTGAGGGAGCGTTTCAACAGCAGCT
The DNA here is from genome assembly GCA_943593645.1 of Bovichtus variegatus. Lineage (NCBI taxonomy): Eukaryota > Metazoa > Chordata > Actinopteri > Perciformes > Bovichtidae > Bovichtus > Bovichtus variegatus. The sequence continues at coordinate 11,528,879 of CALSCE010000016.1, read as the reverse complement.
TATTATTATTATTATTATTATTATTATTATTATTATTATTATTATTATTAAGGCTTAGGCCTTATCTCGCCTTTTTGACCCCGACCCGTACCCCAGACTACCGTCTTTCGTACTGCCTCCGTCTCGGGTGATGGGAGCAGTAACCTGGGGAATCGAGGAAGGAGGGAAGACAGGCCAACACGGAGTTCCAAATAACCGCTTGTTTGTTCCGGAGCATTTGTGTTCACAGGTGATCCACTGGGCCCAGACATCCCTGGTTTCCTGCCATCCCGGAACGTCGAGGACGTTATTTGTCATCCATGAAGAGGATGGTTAGGGAGTACGTGGCGGCCTGTCCAGTTTGCGCACGCAACAAGTCATCCACGGTCAGGTCTACTACGTCCATTGCAAGTACCACATCGCCCTTGTGCCGAGATTTAGATGGACTTCATCTCCGGTCTGCCCATGTCGGAGGGCCAATCCACCATCCTGACTGGTTGACGGGTTTAGTAAGATGGCACATTTTATTTCCTTGCCCAAGCTTCCATCGGCTAAGGAGACAGCAGAAGTACTCCTCACACAGGTATTCAGAATACATGGTTTACCGAAGGATGTGGTATCCGATCAAGGATCTGGAAGGAGTTTTGTGAGCTGTTGGGGGCCAAGGTCAGCCTGACTTCGGGGTAACATCCCCAGTCGAATGGTCAGTCTGAGAAGATGAACCAGGAGCTGGAGACATGCCTACGGTGTCTCATCTCCCAGAACCCTACGACCAGTGTGCGTATGGTTACCAACCACTGCTGTTCCCGGACCAAGAGGCGGAATCCAGTGTGCCCTCAGCCCAGGCTTTGGTTTGCCGATGTCACCGGCTGTGGAGTCAGGCTAGGCAGGCTCTCCTCTGCAGCTCCGCCAGCTACAAAAGGATGGCCGATAAGAGGAGAGTCCCAGCACCTGCGTACGTTCTGGGACAGAGGGTGTGGTTGTCTATAAAGGGTGGAGTAAGTTGGCTCCATGTTTTTTAGGTCCGTTCCCTGTGGCCAGAGTCATTAACCCCGTGGCAGTGAGACTGCAAGTTCCCCGGTCCATGAAGGTGCACCCCACCTTCCACGTCTCCCGGGTGAAACTTGTGCAAGAGAGCCAGTTGGTTCCCACAACCAAGCCCCCATCTCCCCCCCGGTTCTTCGAGGGGGGGAGGTCTACACAATCAAGCGTCTGCTGGTGGGCAGAAGGAGGAACAGAGGACATCAGTATCTGGTGGATTGGGAGGGGTATGGTCCAGAGGAAAGACAGTGGGTGGCGGCTAAGAACATTGTGGACCATACCCTAATCCGGGAGTTCCATCTCTAGCATCCTGAGCTGCCTGGGATGTCAGGTGCCGTCCCTAGAGGGGGGGGGTGGTACTACTATCAGGTCCCACCCCGTTTGCTAGATGTTTTATGTTGTGTTTGTACTTGTTTTATTGTGTTTACTACATGTTCCCTCTCGTGTCTGTTCCTACTTTCGGTCCCCAGCTGTCTACACTGTTCGTTAGTGTCTCCATCTGTGTCTCGTTATCCCCTCCCACTTCCTGGTGTATAGTCTGTGTTTGTCCCTTGTTGCCAGTTCTTCTTCGTTCATTCATGTCGAGAGTTCCAGCATTGTTCCCGAGTTCCTGACTCCCCAGCTTCCTTGATCCTGTTTCCGTGACCTGACTCCGTCTTCGCCTGATCCCTACCTGTTTTGCTGCAACGCTGAGGACCTACCCGTGCATCGACCCTGTTTCTGTGACCCGACTCTGTCCCTGGACTTTCCCTGCATGTTCTGTATGTCCCGCTGTTTACCAGTCTATCGACTTTACCACCAAGATCCAGTAAAGTATATTTTCCTCATCATCGTTCTGTCTCTGAGTCGTGCTATTGAGTCCCTCTCTCCGTGTGCACTGGTCGTACCGTTACAGGGAGCAGGTCACAACTCAACTAACAACCTGTATCATACAGTACAGGCTGCTGCTATCCAGCTACATCAATTTCAACGCAACAAAATGGAGCACTTTGTAGCTTAAATTAGAGAAAATGGTTAGAAATATGGTAACGTTAATATAGCAAGTTTAGCTATCTAATATTTAATGATTCATTAAGGATCCCCATTAACTGATGTCAATGGCAACAGCTAGTCTTCCTGCGGTCCAAAATCCAGTACATCATATTCATCACATACTTACTGTATACAACATCACATTTGTGTTACGCTACATTCAACTCATGTGCACCTCTAATTGTGTTACATTAAGAAAGTGATCGTTCAAATGTTCTCATCCGTTCATTCCGTTGTACATTTTGTTATATCATCTTTCATCTATGAAATAGCCTCAAGGGCCATCACCAGAGAACAAGACGGTATACATGACCAACACTGGACTATCGATCAGCTGCCTAAATTATGCATTCTTAAATGGTATGTGAATAAGGATTTGCTATAGGATTGACATATGTAAAGGGAAAGCTATTCCAATGAAAAATGACTTTCTTTTTTAAGACATAAGTGACCTGATTTGGCCATCATCTGCTGTGAGTAAAACGACTATGAAAGTTACTACCACAGACTGACGTCACCAATTGGTTTGTGGATTATAATTTTAAAGCCTCCACTTTGGTGTTTCGGCTGTCGTCATCTTGGTTTTTGGCCCTCACCATCTTTTACAACCAGAAGTGACATGAGAAGGAAGCACTACTGTATGTACAACTGAATGCTATCTACTGAAGTTAGCATGCTAACAGCTAGCTGCTCCGTCCAGTCTGTAATACCACTTGTTCCTCTAGAGGTGATAGTGAGTCAGTGTAGCGCCAATCTGCACTCAGTACAGAGAAGAAGAGAAGCTGCACCAACTTGCAATAATACATCCATGGACTGTTTGTTTATTGGATTACATTCAAAAGTGGCAAAAAACCCGCACCCTCGTCTTAACATCCACCAGGAGGCTGTTTCGCCTTGCAATTTTTTTTTTTTTAAATCAAATTAATTGAAATAATAGAAATGATAACCAAGAAATATTGCACCATTATGAAAAATACCTCACGTGTGCAGATATGTCAGATGAAAAAATTAATATCAGTTTCAGTTGCCAGTCTGTCATTCAGTGCCTCCAGTACAGTGTTAGGTCTTGGTTGTGTTAAGACTTAAACTGCTAAACTAGCTCTGTAAAATTAGAACATTTTTAGAAAATGTTTTTATGTTATGTAATTACAAGATATAGAAGTAGAGATTGCCCCAATCTCTACTTCTATATTGAAGACAGTGGTTGTTGGTCGCTGCTGTGGCTCAGGAGTTAGAGTGGTCATCCACTGGTTGGAGAGTTAGTGGTTTAATCCCTGGTCCCTGCGGTCAACATGTCAAAGTGTCCTTGGGAAAGATACTGAATCCCAAACTGAATGAATGTTTCTGATGTGCAGGTGGCACTTTGTATGTACGGTAACCTCTGACTCTGGCAGTGTGTGAATGGGTCAATGCTGACATGTGTTGTAAAGCTTTGAGTCATTGCAAAGATTGGAAAAGCGCTATATGAATGCAGTCTATTTACCATATAAACTAAGTGACATTTGTATGCATTGGTGACCAGCTTGCTTTCTACTACAACATGTAAAAAAACCTGTTCTGTCAAAAACGTCTCCAGTCCCAGACCTATCTGCACTACAAAGAGTAGAAACCAATTTAGTTGAAAATAACTCAAACAAGCACAAAAATGTCAGTTTTGTCTCATATCAAAGTCACCATATGTCACAAGTTATAATGTGGTTTATTTAAAAAAAATTTAAAAAAAAAACAATCAAACAACGGTTTCATTTTTGTTTCAATTGTGGTTTTAATTGTGTCTTAACTGTTGAGTGTTGTTCTGAATTAAATCAGATTCTACTCATGTTCTCAGATTCAACATTAGTTTTTATATAAATTATTATAGGTCATCAATGCCATAGAGCAGGACTACAGGTTGCCGCCCCCTATGGATTGTCCTAGTGCACTGCATCAGCTGATGCTGGATTGTTGGCAGAAAGACCGCAACAACCGGCCCAAATTCAGCCAGATTGTCAGCACCCTAGACAAGATGATCCGCAACCCCAACAGCCTCAAGGCCACGACACCACTGTCATCAAGGTATAAAAAGGAAAGGACCTCAATCACTTCACACTGTAAATGACCTACACCACTCACAAATCAACTTTCTTACAGGCTGTTATGTCTTTCTCTTGTCTTCTTTCTGTCCACCAGTGTTCACTTACCTCTGCTTGATCGCACCACTCCAGACTTCTCCTCTTTCAGCACAGTGGATGAGTGGCTGGATGCCATTAAGATGGGCCAGTACAAGGAGAACTTTGCCAACGAAAGCTTCACCACCTTTGATGTGGTGTCTCAAATGACCATGGAGTATGTTAGATACTTTTGATATATCCTCACTCTTAAGAAGAAAGATCACACAAAGAGAGATGTGGTGATGATACTGATCATTGTTATTTAGTTAAATGTCATTCAAAAGCTAATGCAGATGCCTGGGCTTCTAGTTTGTAGTAGACTAATGTCAATCTATTTTCAAATTCTAGAAAGACTTTGGATCCCCAACAGGAAAGTCCCAGTGAAACAGCATTTAGTGAAATGGCATATTTTGGGATTGGTCAAAAAGTGGCACTGGCATAGGGAATACGGAGTGATATAGAGGACTTTTGAGGACGAGGGAGAAACAAGCCCCTACAACCCACAAGCTAATGGACTAGAACAGTTTTATTTGTTGAGAGGGAAGAGAAAAGAGAGGGATTTTAATATGCAAATACCCAAATTCTATTTTTTTACATATATATAGCATATACTAAGTGAAATTATAGTTTTATTATAAATATCATGATATAGTTTATACTGGATTAGAACTTGGAAAATATATTTTCCTTAACAAAAATATAAGCAGAAAAAAAAAACTACTAAACTAAAATCATATTCAGATGAATTAATAGGGATGGAGAGTAAAGAACAGATAATGTTGTTTTTACACCTTCATTACAAAGAGTACTGTCATTTACTGTCTTATGTTTGATCGAGTTTCAGTTCTGAAGTCGTTTTGGGAGAACATTATAATTACACAGCAAATTAAAGTCAAAACATAACTTAAATAATTTTCCCTAAAAATATTCATAGGAGTTTTGTCAGCCTTAATTACAGTCTACATATTTTCCAATCACAGGGTGAAGGCAGCCTGTAATTAGCCTAAGAGGCTAAACTAAGAGCAAAACACCGAAATGCATTCAGTCATTTAGACTTGGATAACAGCATCCAAAAACCTAGAAGTTTTGAAGGATTTCAAATGTCAGTCTTGTGGTATACTGAGGTGGAACTGACAAATTGTTTCTCTTCAGGGACATCCTCAGAGTGGGAGTGACGTTAGCCGGTCACCAGAAGAAGATCCACAACAGTATCCAGTCCATGAGGGCCCAGATGAACCAGATCACTTCAGTCGAGGTGTGATCTCGCAGAGGAAACCCAGCAGCCACCATCCTTGCATTCTCCCTGGATCCCTCTGAGGACACATACTGTGACTTCAACCCCCCCATCCAAACTCTCTCCAGAAGGTTTTATCATTCTGCAGCACCACACAGATGTTTGGTAGTTTTTTTTAGTAGCTACTGTATGTGCAGGTAACAGCGGGGTCTTGGGGGTTGTAGTTGACCATAACCACAGCCAGCTTCAAACTGCTCAGTCCATGTCTATTTCTTTGGACACCTTGTGTATGGAGTTTATTCTGTCAAATGACAACACACCATACTTGGCTCAACTACCACCAAGTTAAATTATTCAGTGAGAAATCAGTTTCCAAAGTTTAGCCTTGCACTTAGAATTTTTTGTACAAGACTTACTGTTGGAACTGAAAATGAATGAAAACGAAAAACAGCAAACAACCTAACACAACCTACCTTATGGGCTTAACGCTGCTAGTACCCATTGTTTTTTTTACTGGAGAATTTAGGTGCTTACTGACAGCAGGCTTTTACTGCTAGTTCTGCAATACCGTAATGTTGGTCTTCCAGATTTTGACTGAGAGGCCACAGGGCACAGTGCTGGTAACCTAGTTTTCTTAGTTAACTATTTTAAGTTATAATCCGTAACGTTTCATCATATCAACCCACTTTTGGTACTCTTAATGGCTGTCTGTTTTACAGAAATTAACATAAAATGTATTTGCATGTATTTTATGTAACTATCTTCATATAATGTTTTATCATTAGTGGAATACCGAAATCCACACATGATTCAAATAGCGTGCCATAGGGTGGCATTCTTGCCATTACCATTAGTATCTACATGTGGCACTTAAAAAAACAGATCTGAAATCCTTATGATTATAGCTTTAAATAACAAATTAATTAACATCATATCTAAAGCTGATTGGCTTACTTTCTCACCTCCACATACCTGGCCATCACTGTATGCTAGTGTAAGTCTCTGGTTTGAAACATTACTAAAACAACACATTAACACTAAACTACTAAATCTAAAAATACAAAATGTAAGAAAATAATTAAAATACACATGGGTTAATGGCAGTGGCCAAACAATATCCATCACCACGAGGGCACATTAGGTCAAAAAGACACAGAAAAGTGGCAACAGAAAATAGATGTGCAAACCAGCAGTGTGCTCTTTCCCTGTGTTGGTGATGGCAGTGCTGCTGTTGTGGAGGAAGCAGCAGCAAGAGCTCGCTCTTCAAAAGCACCTGGTTTGGTTACAATCTTACTCTACTAAAGATGCATTTCCACCGCATGGTACAGCTCGACTCGACTCACAGAATTTGTTGTACTGAAGACATGACCTGGCACCAGGTACTATCCCTAGTGGAAAACCAAATGAGCCGGGTCGAGTAGAGCTGTACCATGCAGTGGAAACACGGCACAAGAAAATAAAACATAAGTTGTGTGCACTGGTAAAGTTGGAACACAGTCCCTGGTTTCTGTTTGCTTCAGTTTGACCCCTGTTAACATTGCATTATTGTTACTCAGACAGTGGTTGTGTTGGGTTTTATATTGTGTTTTTGTTTTTATTGGCTCCCAGACTGGAATGAGGTGAAGAGATTTGCCCTTTAAAAGGGCTCTTTAAAAGGTCACCACATATTTCAATGTTCCTGCTGTCAGAAGCTGCAGATGTTTTCACAGGACATCTTAGACCACCTATCTGTCAACCCAGAGACTTGAATGAACCTTGAACATGAATCCTGATTGAGCTGGTAATCTGAAATTGACATTAAATGGCATGACTAGTGACATTTTCAGAAGCCATTTGGTTGATTTTTTTTATTTTTTACACACATCTTCCTAGAAAATAACATTTTAAACCTTGAAATACACCTCAGCCACCTGAAATGGACCATATGCAAATGTTGATTGGACCAAACACTGTCCGTCATTCACTGTGATTTCACTGTCCCATTTACTGTGAAGCTGTACTGTAGTTACTGTACAATCTGCGTCTGGAAACAATACATTGTAATCAAAGTCTTCTCAGTGCTGCATGTGTGTTTTGGAGGTAAAGAAACTATGCTTCATGTTTTACTAGAAAAATCACAGTAAAATCACAGTCGTCATCTTGTACATATCAATATACTTTGCTTTATTTTGGCATAGACCCCATCAAAGAGCTGTATGGTGTTTCTTACAGTCCAGTTACCACTCCACCACTAATGTGCAATCTTTGTTTGAGTGTTTCATTATCTAAATATATCCAAATGCATTGCACTCACATACAATGCCTCATAATTACAAGAGTCGTATGTCATCTAATGCCTGTGTGTCTGATCCTATGTGTTTGTTAATATCAGCTTATGCTGATAAAAGACAAAACTGAAGGACTGATATCTCTGTTGAATCACTTACTCCACATTCATTACACTCAACAACAAAGCATAGCTTTTGGCATTTAGCCAAACTTCTGTGTGCCCATTCTTAACTGGGACTACCACAACAATGTACAACATCTAGGGCTGCATTGAATAAATAAACTATTGATTAAGAGATGACAATCTCTTATTTTCTTTAAAATTACAGATATTACAGTTTTTTTTATCTATTGCCTCAATTGGAATAACAACGTTGTTTGTCAGTAGCTTTCAAAACCAGTCACTGTTACAATCCATTCTAATATGACTGCTATGGTTAAGGTTTGATTAGGTTTGGTCTGCTAAAACTGCTTGGTTAGGGTTTTGGTTAGGGTTTGTGACAGCGTATGGTACTTCCGTCTTTGCTTGTGACAGACGTCATAATTAACTCGGCCATTAGAGCTGTAAACGGAGAGTGTAGAATGCATTTGTCCAAACAGTTAATGCTGTTGTTTTTCTTGTGAGGAATTCTTTGCGAGAAAGAAGGCATTATGACCTCTTTCAAAATGAGTGTTTATCCTCTCAGGTTTTCTGTAGGGCATACAGGTCCTGTGCTCCATATAGACCCCCTTTGACTCTGCTCTGATTACCGGTCCATGTGCATAATCCGCCCATCTGCATATTCCCTTTAAAGTTTAAAATGATCCAGCTGAGGTGAGATAGATGCTGAGTACTGTACCAACAGACGATTTTAAAAAAACATTCTACAGGGAACCGGATTTTTAGACTTCACAGAAACAGTAAACTTGCAGAACTTTTTGGTTTTTAAAATTGTGAATTTTGATAACTGTACTTTTTATAAATGGTATGCGGTTATGACAATAATTTTACTTCACAGTAGAGATAAAATAATTCACTCCTTGGGTATTGTAATGTCTGAGTGATTCCTTTTTGGCATCAGGACATTTGGCATGATAAAACGCTTTCTTCGACTGTACTAGCACAAAGCACACAAGTCCTTACTAACCCCTAAACCCATTGAACCCGGTCTTGTAAATTGTCAGAATGTCCTTGATTCATATGAGGTGCAACAATCCTGATTTTGTTATAGCGTCCAATAGAACCACCAAACCCATCAGATTTCCTCACGGCACACAGTTGCTGTTTTCAGATTCAATGTTATTTGAAAATCTGGAGGGAATGCATCTCTACCTTCCATTCTTTATGAGTTAGTTGTTCTTTATGATCTGCTAAATAAATGACAATTTGTAAGGTGTAATACAACAAAAAACAAACTCTCACTTGAAATGCCATGCAGGTTTGAATTTGTGTTATTGTTTATTTCATGTGTTTTGACCTACTTGACTCCCTCTTCTGATTGTTACATACTGCTGCACAGTAAGGTCATACGCTGGAGTTTGAAGAAATTCACTGAACTGCTTTACTTGTGCAATATTTAGCAGTGCAAGTTTGTTTGAACACATTAGTCAAACTGTGTCAAACTTCCTGAAGTCACACCACTGCAGTCTAAAAAAGGTCCTTTGTTCTATTTTAAAGGTCACATTCTCCTTTTACCTTTGATATTTAATAAATGCTGTTCAGTCAGGTTTTTCAATACCAGTCTGCACTATTTTGTCATACTATGGTCCTATATGTTTTACAGATGCACAAAGACACTGTACTGCACTGTAAATATGCATGGTCTATGCACATTACAGTGTTCTCTGCTGATCCTATTCAAACTGGCATTATTTGATGTGTTCTTTAATTGTTTTAATTATTCAGAACTCTCTTACAAATGTGACTATATAATCCAGATTGCTTAGTTGCTAGGATTGTAATAGTTGTGCTCTGATATCTAAATAAATGACACAGAAGAAACTATGACAAACATCCATTACCCTAAAGCATCTCTTATCGTGTAAGAAAAGCCAAACAATTAGGTCTCCTAGAGAGAACAAAGGATCAATCAAAGTCTCAATGTGGCCCTCAGTGACAGCGCATGTGCTCCTTATTTCAGTCTGGATGAATGTCTACTATCAACATGGGCAAAATTGGGTTGCACTAACATCGCAAAAATTAAGGATTTTTTTCATTCATTATATATATTCATTTCGGGAAAACAAGACGGTAAAGTGAACATTTAAAAAATATATTTTTATTTGGGATTTATCTCAAGTGTCAAATGTCAAAAACAAGACCTGGTAATTATGTAGCATTAAAAGATGATACTGCAAGACTCATGCACACATGCAAGTCTTACATTCCCTCCACTTGATATCATTTCTATTTTTTACATTTTTTTTAAATTAAATGGCCATGTGTGTTTAGAGCCAACCACAGATGCATTGCTTTAAGCACTGGCTGTCTCATCTCTGTATGTGGGGTCATTCACAAACACAAAGAAAAGAAAGGACCTCACTTGAATATGACCTTTCTATGTACAGTTTTTTTGTAAGTGTTTCAGTGAGTAGTGCCGTGCTCTGTCCTGGCCCTTGTGTGAGCTGCACTGTGGCAGCTTCTCAGTACTAGCATAGAGCTGAAATGTGCCTGGTTCTGGCAACAGGTTTTATTAAAAATGTTCCTGAAAAATTCTACACAGTTTGACTCTAAAGGAACATGATGGGAAATTAGCTTATTTGCTTTCTCTGTGGGAGTGAGATGCTCAGATTGATCTCAACCTCATGTCTGTGTGTTAGGTACAGAATTGAACACATATATATATATATATATATATATATATACCATATATCGCAAAAAATATATATTTTACGTGTCTTTGTAAAAAACAAATATCGTTCAGAGATCAGGTTTTTTAAAACTCTTTAGCCCCCAAAAACTCCAAACGCCGAACCTGGCAACCCGAATGTGACAATATAACAGCTGGAAGCTGCACAAAGTCACTGCTGTTATCCATCAAACATTTTCTCAGCACGCAACGGCCCCTGAAATGGACGTTTTTACATTTCTGTCTGAGTACGGATTAAACAAGCAGGATACAACATGTTTATTAGTGAGCTTGACGGGTGTCGGTAGATGGATTTTTTTTAATGATTGATATCCATCTTCGCATCTCACTCTTTGAAAGAAAGGGAATATGCTTTTTTCACATAATGTTGAACTTAGTCATTATTTATACAATTTGAAAATGTCCAACTATGACAACTATGGTTGAATAAAGAAGACACACTTCATGTTGAGGGTAGTTTCATACTTCAACACATTTCTGGACAACCAAACTGAAGGCAAATTGGTGGCTTCCAACACCCCATATAGAGCAGTTTCTTTTACAGTCTGTAGGTTATGTTAAGTCTCTGAATCCAATATTTCAGCTTTATGGAGTACCTGTCCCCTTTGCTGCATAATCTTCCTATCTGCCTGACCCGGAGTGGCCCCTGAAAACATTTCTACTCTGCATAGACAGGAGTTTTAAATATATTTCCCGGACACTTTTTGGTCCAAAGCACATGACACAGGGGTTGATGTTAGATTCCAGAGGTCACCCACAGCCAAAACACGCCTCTTTTCTCAGCCCTTACCACTGTGATCTCACTTGGACTTTTGTTTTTCTATTTTATGTATTTCTGTATAAATGTATATTTGATGGTATACTTGTGAATGATGTATCAGTTTTAATTATTTGCAATACTGTTATTGGTTTATTTTGTAAAAAACAAGAAAATGAAAAGTAAAGAAAGAAAAGAAAACACAACAAACTGAGTTTTGTAGCAACTGTCTTCAATAAAAAACTAAAACAATGGTGACATGATGGTGACACGCAGCATTTGATTCTTTGACATGAACTGACTTTATTGAGTTCTGCTTGGAATATGAGCAGATTATAATTGGACAAATGCTCCAAAAAATGTATCATCGGTGATTCTTTAATACTCCAAAATAAAAGATGCTATATTCCATTCAACAGTATATATTTTCTTTAAGGCAGTGCAATTCAAAAACATATGCAGATAAAAAGTCACTGAGTTTCCACTGAACACAGAAATACATTCACTCAGATTGTGATGAAAGCTTTGCACACGAGAGGGAAGTAGAAAATCGAACTGACTTTATGTTCGTTATTCATGGTTTATGTTGGCCCCTCAGTTCAGACACTTGCAGAGTACATAATAATGCATACATTACAATGCATACAGTTTCTGTAAACATTCGAAGTGCGTTTCATTATGCTTTCTCATAACAGCAGTAGACTTGGTAAATCGTATATGGACTAGCATTTATATAGCGCCTTTCTAGTATTATGACCACTAAAAGCACTTTATACTACACGTCAATATTCACCCTTTCACGCACACACATTCATACACTAATGGTAGAGGGTGCCATGCAGGGTGCCAACCTGGTTATCAGCGTCTAATGTCAATTTTAAACACCCTCACACACAGATAGCACAGCCTTCGGGAGCAATTTGGGGTTCAGTATCTTGCACAAGGACACTTTGACATGTTGACTGCAGGGGCCAGGGATCGAACCGGCTGGACGACCCACTCCAGCTCCTGAGCCACAGCCGCCCTAACAAGTAAGACAACATGTTTGCATGCTTATTTATTTGGATCCCCATCAGCAGCTGTATCACACAGTATCACACATTCTGCTCCGTATAAGAACATTCACGTGACAAAACAAATCAAACTGCTTACACACGACTCACAGTTACGTAAGGACAATATACATATGATATACAAACAATATATAATTGCATACAACATTAGATACAACTCAAAAAGGTCTCAGAGGTTAACACGCGCACACAATACTTTTTCACAACAATTATTACTGCCACATTAAAAGGATATTATGAAAATAAATATTAAGTACTCAATAAATGAATATAATATAAGGTATTTATAATACATTCAGTATTCAAAATGGTTTGACCACTACAAATACCATACTGCAAAAAGCCAGGGTGTCACAAGTGGTCAGAGCCTATATCTCCCATATGCAAATGATTTGATTCATTTTGATTTTGATTTAAATCCAGCCATCCAGCCATTTTGAAGATACGACCCTGTCCACTTTCAATACCCAGGGCCCTGCAGTAAGGTATGTAAAGTGGACAAAGTCTGTCCACTTTACATACCTTACAGTGTTGTAGTTCTCCAGATCAGTCTCAAGACAAAGAGGACCAGTCAAAAGCACAATTGCGGGGATATCACTAAATTGCCACTGTCTGATTTATTTGTTATCATCATTACTGTGATTGGATGTAAACATGCCTGCTTCAAATGCAACCAATAACTTGACTCATTTCTATTTAGAAATGTGGATTACTGTTAATGTCACCCCTCCCCGCCCCCCTTCACACACACTACAATACAGAAAATTGTATTGTGTTAGGTGGCTGGTAAAACATTGTATTTGTTTGTTCAAAGAAAACAAAATTCCCATAGATAAAATGTATCTCTGCAATGCCTTTTGATTATGTTATCAAAACATTTCTTGTGTACACTTATTCATACACACAGTATATGCTAATAAAATAAGTGAATGAAGAGGAATTTTCATTTGTTTTCTGTGGGTGTTTTTTTTTTTGGGAATGTGAATATTTCAGATCAATTTGAGGAGTGCCTATGGTTTGATTGTCCCACATTTTATTGTAAGTGTGTCATGCAGTGTGGGACTCGCACTGCTTCGTCTTGACTCGGTCTCGGTCCTGCCTTGGTCTCAAACCCTAATAGTTTTGCTCTTCTATTGGATCCGATACACTCCTGTCTTGGTCATAACTTGGTCTCGGTTTAGGTGGTCTTGACTACAACACTGACTGTACTATATCATACTATATTATGTTAATAATATGTTATATGTTATTTTTTTTAAATGTGAACATTTTTTGTAGTTGCTTGTATTGTTTTGTGCATTTCTACCATATATTTTCATATATAATCAGAAGAAACGTGGTTTAGAGATGAATCATCTTTTTGATGCAACTATTTATTTAAATGCTGAAATGCTACAAAATATAAATACAATAAAACCCTCCCGTCCTTTTCTAAATAAATCCTTTCCTGGGCTGACATGAACTTCAAGCAGTTAGCGGCAGGCTGATGGCTGTGGATGGGATGTGTAGTTTATCTTCAGTAGATGTAAAGCACTTTGATTCAATCAAAATCATTCAAACATTCACACACATTCATACAGAGTCAGAGGCTACTGTACAGGGTGCCACATGCTCATCAGTGATAACCACTCACACACACTCTGTTGGCCATCGGGAACAATTTGGGGTTCAGTATCTTGTCCAAGGACACTTTGACATGCTGACTGCAGAAGCCAGGGATTGAACCACTGACCCTCTGACTGGTGACGACCTCCACCTCCTGAGCCACAGCTGCACCATTGAAGTTACATTTTTGCTGTAGAAAGTAAAAACAAAACTCAATGTATCGCACATAATCTATATTAATATATAAATGTAGTTATTTGTTGGATGCATCATTTTGTTGCATGCTTTTGATTGTTGTGAAGCATGCAAACTGTTGGATTAATTTTTCACTTTAATTTGGTTGCCAATGTTTGTGCCTCCTTATGCAATATTTCAAGAAAAAGGATAACAATGGAAAGGTTCTCATGCTCTTGTTTACTCATTTACAAACACTAGCAAAATACATACATTTGTCTTTAATTTTCTACACCTGAAAGGACTAAATTATTTCTTTAATTTTTCAGAAAGTAAAGACACAGTTTTTTCAACAGAACTGTAAACATGACTTGGTCTCCTCAGTCGTACCAAGCTTAGAACAATGTGCCGGTGTATTGGACCCTTTTCCCCCTTGAAGTGGATTGGTGTGAGATGTAAAGGTGAGAATTTTGTTTTGTTAAATAAATGTGTCCATGAATGCTTTACCATGAACATCATTATTACTGTGGTCTTTTTCTTTTTCTATCAGAATGATATTTCAGGGAAAGGTGATAGTTTAGTGTAATTCTCACACAGACTGTAGAAAAACAAATAATACTTCATACGTGCAAAGACATTTTCTACAAATATATTTACAGAGGGCAACAACTTTCTTGTGGTGATTATTACTGTCTCTAAGAGTAAAAATGGTGAACCTTCATATGCATGACTTCACATATTATACACATTTTTTTTATTACTCAATGGTAATGACTTCATGTTCATTTTTTGTAATGCTCTGTCTAGTTTGTGTCTGGCACAAATCGTGTTATGTTCAAAACATGAACACCAACCTTGAAACCATTGGTAAGTGTATTTGTGGAATTATTGTTTATGTTATGTACCTAAAAAAGCTCAATGTAGTGATTCCTTTTCTTTGTGACATCATCAGAGGAGGAATATGTATATCTTTCAAACAGTTCATGGGAAAACACAACTGATCCTTCAAAATATGGGGGTGTTAAATTACTGTCATTTTGAAGTGTCCTGCAGTGAGTCTGCTTCAAAGATTTTTTTAAAAGCAGACTCTTGCTAGGAATACTGAAGAAACATCTGTTAAGGATCGAACTGAAGCTTTGGAAGACCAGTGCATACAGTCTTCAAACACATTCTCTTCTATAAGCAATAAAACGTTCTGCTAGAGTGCAAGTGTGGATGTTGCTCAAGTTTTGGCACTCCCAAAGGACTCCAAAAAACGCAAGAAAATGCTGATCAAACTACGGAACAAATGGAACTACAAACACAATACAGAGGTTTTAATGAGTGGGGCTTGATTGCTAAACCTCCAGACTTTGTATCTTTGAAAAGATTTGTGGCGACATGTTAAAAAATGTTCTTCAAAACCAGTGGAAGCCAATGCAGGGTCGAGAGGTCTTGTCTTCGGCCACAATGGCGGAGTCTGCGCTGTGTCAGCAGATATCCCAAGGTGTTTGGAAGCTGTTAACAGTGATGAAAGATGATGACATTTCAGCTGGCCCAGTCATTTTTCAATAAACATGGATAGGATCCCACCAAATATGACTATATTCGACAGAAACTCAAAGAAGTTGGAAGACTTGTGCTAACACTGCGCAGAGAATTTTCAACACATACTCTTGAGGCTGCTGTAAGACCTACGCATTTCCATGTGGTTATCCAAGCTGCCAAGAAGGTGTCTGGGTTTGATGAAGAAAAGCACTGCTGCCACACTCCAAGCCTTGCGCTTAAGTTGGGTCACTCATTGCAAAAGATATGTGACATCATCAATTCAAGTCAAATCAAGTTTATTTTTATAGTCCAATATCAAATGACACACTTGTCTCAGTGGGCTTTACAGACTGTACAGGATACGACACCCTCTGTGCTTAGACCCTCGCACCGCACAAGGAAAAACTCCCTAAAAGAAACCTCACAATTAAAGGGGGAAACATGGAAGAAACCTCAGGGAGAGACTGAGGAGGATCCCTCTCCCAGGACGGAGACAGACTGTAATAGATGTCGTGTGTATAGAATAAACAACATAGTTAAAACTACATTATAGACAATCTATAACAGAAAACATGATGTGATTGTATATTTAAAACATGGTTCCAGGGGGATGTCAAAAAAAACTTCCCGGTGTCTCCAAAAAAAAAATATATATATATATTAACTTGGGTGTCAGGCAGGACCAGGGCAACAGGTGCAGCCACAATTCAGGATCCAGACGTAACCTTTAATAATGGCAACCTGCCCGGTGAGAGACACTGAAACTCCGGGGATGATTCCCCGGATGGTGAGTTAGTAACATGCTTTTAAGGGACATGAATGCATATAAATAGAGAGGGAGAGAAGGAGAGAGAGAAAGATAGGGAAAGGGAAAGGAGGAGAGGAGTGAGTGAGTCCCCCGACAGTCTAACCCTATAGCAGTATAACTAGGGGCTGGACAAGGCAAACCTGAGCCAGCCCTAACTATAAGCTTTATCAAAGAGTAAAGTCTTTAGCCTGCTCTTCAATGTGGAGAGGGTGTCTGCCTCCTGAACACAAACTGGGAGCTGGTTCCATAGTAGAGGAGCTTGATAGCTGAAGGCTCTGGCTCCCATCATACTGCTCTAATAGCAGAAGACCGTGAGCTGATTAAGTCAACCCAGATTTTCAAAATATTGTATACCACAAAGTGTTCTGAACTTGTCTCGCACACAGCTTTGACCACCTTGGATGAAGGACACTTTAACAAGCCATCCACTGCCTTTTACAAAAGACGTGCAACGTCTTCACCAACATCTTGAAAAGACTGCAGGTTTAGGATCCGGGCAGTTGGCCAAGACGCCATCACCACAGGTCTATATGCTGAACTTTGCAAAGCAACTTTGGCAAAAATAATACCATTCAATCGAAGACGTAGAAGAGAAGTTCCAAAAATGAGAGGTTTCCTCGAGAGGGACACAACTGACCTATACGAGGATGTTGCCGTTGGTCTTTCAAAATTTGAACAAAGACTTTGAAAACATTTCAGTCTTGTGGAAATTAGGGGTAAAAGAGGGCATAAAGTTGCTGTGCTGCTATCACCATAGCATGGTTGATGCCTTAACACACTGTATAAGCAAAAGAAAAGAATGTTGAGTTCCAGAAGAAAACTATTTTCTGTTTGCAAGACCTCATTTTTTGTCTCCTTACAGAGGACAGGACTGTCTAATGATTTATGCCGATGCTCGTGGTCCTGAACCTCAAGAACCACGAGTTGGACCAAGTTGCCGACTTCCGAGGCCACAATATACGCGTCCACAGACAATATTACTGGCTTCCAGAGGCTACAACCCAGCTGGCCAAAATATCAAAACGATCTCCCTTTTCCAGATGACTTTATATATCTCCTAGCCAGTTTCTGAAGATTGTTGTAAATTACAGTTTACATTGCTTTGGAGATGTAGATTTATAATCCTGCCAATTACATAATGGTTGAAATGGACAGGTTTTTTTTCTCTTTTGTAGCATTTAATGAAAATGCAGACTTTAAAGACAAAGAGGCCGGCAAAAGAAGAGATGTGCACGAGCAACCTGGTAAATGTACACAACACATACACAAAAGACTACCACCAAGTCCCTTTGTTGAGAGTGGAGGCTGAACTCCGTTATAGTGTATTGTGAAGCATTTTGTGTAAAGCTAGTGGTAGGATTTTCTGTGAAACTAGATGATTTGGGGTTATCGTAAGCAAAAACAAACAGGCAGAAAAGAAGCATTTGAAAATATAGTTTTTAGGAATCTGTATTCTGTGGTAAGAAGTCATTTAGAAACTTTATGAGGACGAAATAGATTTTTACATGTTTCACAAAGTTTCACAGCAGGAGAGCAGCTCAGAAAGCAAGGACTAACATTTGTCTCATTAATTAACTTAAAGCAGCTAAAATAATAAAGGCAATGTTACATTACAACCAGAAGAATGATCCAGATGAGCTCTGCACTGTTACACATTTTAGAAATGGCGAAGAGAGAGCGTTAGCATTTGATCACTACATAATATTGTTCAGTACCATGAGTTACGGAAGTACGGATATCAGAATTGGTAGAGAAAAAAGAGAAGAGATAAAAAGTTGGATCAGTGCATCCCTAGCCTATAGCTTTGAAGTTGTAGATTTAGTAAGTGGGTTTCTATTGACTCTTTTTTTCTATGTTATAGCGTCTCCTGAAAACGCTGTGGAAAAGGATCCTAGAGGACCCAAAAACAGCAGTGGTCCCAAAAAGAGGTTGCAGCAATGATGAGACATTTAAAGTACACATCACCGAGGGGAAACTAGCCACCATGATCGAATGCCAACAGTGCAAGACCACGGAACATCCTGCAGTGGTAGGTCGCTCTGTTCACAGTTAAACCAGGGTTACACAGTTGAGCTTATCTTTATTCTTTTACGTACAGGAGAGATTTTATGTCTGTTTTATTTTCATCAGGAGAAAATTACGTCATGTTGTGTTAAAAAAAAAAAAAAAAAAAAAAGGATTAACCTGTGCTCCTTGTTCAATGTGCATGGTTCAGTATGTTACAATGTGTCAGCATTTACAAAATCATGCTGGATCTAGATTTACAGGACAATTCACAGTGAGACAGGATTACACAGTTGAGAGCTGATCTTTATTCTTTTACATAAAGGAGAACTTTTATATCTGTTTTATTTTAATTAGCAGAAAATTTAACTTGGCTCCTTGTTCACTTATTGTGCATGGAGTAATATGTCATTATGTGTCAGCTTTTGCAAGGTCATGCAGGATGTAGATGAGAAGTCTTATTGCACTTTGTATTTCAGTGACACACCAGTTTGGGCACTGTGCTATAGAATAGTCCGAGTATATGTCGGTGATGTCATCGCACTGAACAGTGCCACATACAGTATGTATTCTAAGCAATGACTTTAAAGTTTAATCACTTATCCGTGTGCCTGTGTTTATACATGAACGATGCAAAAAGAAGTAACACAGACAACAAAATATGGAAGTCTCTGAGTGCATGGTATTAAAATGTGGATGTACATTTGCATTAAAACAACGAATAGATGGCAAACACGAGGCAGTCAATAACTATATAAAACACAGTAATAAACTACTACTTAGCTATATATATATATATATATATGTATATATATATACTATATATGTATGTGTATATATGTATGTATATAGTATGTATATATGTATGTATATGTATACATGTATGTATATGTGTATATATATAAATGTATATATATATATATATATATGTGTATGTGTATATATATTTATGTATATACATATATGTACTGTATATATGTATATATGTTCTTATATAGTGGGCTATATTGTCTATTTAAATATTACTTCACAGATTAGTTTGGTTTGTCTTTGCAAAGCACAGTGCTGTTGTGTAAAACAATTTGTCCTTGTATATTAGGTGTGTTTTTATGCACAATCCCTCCACGTTTGTTAAGCCATGTTCAATTTAATCATGTTGGACCCTTTAATGCACTTCAGTGACATGTTTGTGTGTTGTATAGCTACTGTCCTCTCAAATTGAGATAGTCCTGACAATGTCTATTTGTGTCATGGGCGGGGTTTATGCATCTAATTATCTGCTCTTACCATATTCCACTGTAGCCATTGCTACTGTCGTTTTGGCTCACAGCTACAGTAAATCCACAGATACTGTCTGTGGTGCCTATGATTTGGATTGTGATTGTTTGCTTTGCTTCATTAACTTCTATTCTAAATTCACAAAACTAATTGTGCTTGTTGTTGTATAATGCTAACCATTTAGTTATATCTATATCAGATGTGAGTTTTTTCCCATACATATGGATAATGGCCTCAAAACTCCAGTGTTGGTCATGCTCTGATACATACAGTGTTTTATTAAACCTATAGCCTCAAAATTGGCTTTAAATTCAATTGAACAAAAATGATCATTTTGATATTACCGTTACACACAAAGCTTCATAAAGGTAATATTTCTTGTAGTGTCAATGTGCTGGATTACATCAGGTGGCCCAGCTGTTTATGAACAGCCCCTTGTGTTTTGCATATGAATGATACATCATAGCATCAGCCTGCAGGAAGCTGCAGTGACAGTTTCACCTCCAAAGTAACACTTCCAAGCTCTGTCTGCTCCTGGCAGATGTTTTGGAACCGTTGTCATGGTGACAGGGTGAGAAACTACCTCTTTTCCATTCCCATCCAGTGAGTGGGAGTCACTCAGATGGTGATGGAATCCTCGTCTTCACATCTGCCTGTGTGAAGAAGGAGCACTTACATCCAACTACACTGACAAGATTACAGCTAGTGAGGAGCAGTTGGTTTACCACAGTAGCTGAGTGATGAAGCGTGGAGGGCTGTCCCTGCTCAACACTAACACACGCACACATACACACAAACACGTCACATGGCTCACCCCACAAACCCCGCCCCCTGGTTCGTTAGCCTCTATTTACCTCAGTGTTAATCCTCTCCCCTTTCACACACACACACCCCCCCTCCCTGCTCTCTTGCACACTCTCTCTTTTGCTCCTCCCCTCTCTTCCCTCAAAGCCAGCAGGCTGCTTTTTGATCCAGACTGCTTGTTACATGATCGCCTGGA
Source organism: Bovichtus variegatus (assembly GCA_943593645.1). NCBI lineage: Eukaryota > Metazoa > Chordata > Actinopteri > Perciformes > Bovichtidae > Bovichtus > Bovichtus variegatus. Next base: position 11,508,100 of record CALSCE010000016.1, on the reverse strand, counting down.
ATACAACGCTCCCTCGCACCTTGATGGTTTTTTGGGGTGTTCTCGCTTTGCAGTGCAGAGAGCATGGAAGGATGACAGCACCACGCTGAACCTACATCGTCTGGCCTTTCCTTCCCCTTCCCCTCCTGTGATCTTAGTCTGTCAATCTGTCCGTCTCCCTGACCTCCCCTTTCACCCCCTGTGGAGACCCCCTCTCCCCATATCCTGCTTAATGCTGCCGCCCCCTCGACAATGATAACATGCATTAACTGGCTGCAGCCTTTCCTTGCCTTGATCTCCTCCACCTTGCTTACGCAAGGCCACAATTGTCCATCCAGCTGTTTGTGTCCAGACCACAACACTGTGGACTGCACCGGCCAAGGTCTAACCAGAGTCCCAGAGTCCATCCCTCTGGATGTTCGCCGTCTCCTGCTCTCCAACAACTGGATTCTGTGGATCCCTTCTGACTTCTTGGTCCTTTACAGCGATCTGGTCTACCTGGACCTGAGGAATAACTCCCTCTCCAAGCTGGAGCCAGGGACACTGAGCACCTCCTCTAGATTAGTCTTTTTGGACCTGGGGAGCAACAACCTAACGGAAATCTCTTCTGGAACATTTGGGGAGTCTGGGAGTCTGATCAAATTACGACTGGGGAACAACCCGTACTTAAACATGGTAGGCAGGGATGCTTTCACAGGGTTGACTTCTTTGCGGGAGCTGGAGCTGGAGAGGAATGGTCTCACAGCACTGGACGTAATGGTCCTGGAATCCCTGCCCTCCCTCCGGATGCTGCGTCTGGAGGGCAACCCCTGGCTCTGCAACTGTCACTTCGCCAAACTGTTTGTATGGCTGACAGAGAACCGCCACAAGCTCCCAAAGGGTAAGACATAAGCTGCTTAAAGTCTTGCAGTCTTTGTCCCATATCAGAACAGAGGAAATCTAATGATTTCCCCAAGATACATTTACTCATAACATTTGATTGATCAGTTGCAATGCCAGACACTATGGATGATTAGAATGCATGTATTGCATACAAATATATTGGAAAGTGTTATTCTTCCTAGTCAAGACAAGATACAAAACACTTTAAAAAAAGAGCCAATGTCCTTATTTTCTCTGGACTGAGAAACTTAAAGGTCGGTGTGGCAGAGATGAGTCGAGGTCTTCATCTATTAACAGTCCCTGCAAGTTGTATACCACAGTTAACTCTCGTTGTATTATCAAACCAAAAAAAACAATTACACTTATCAATTAACTTCTGAGGGGCAACTTCTATTTAATGTGAAATAAAAGAAGAAGTCATTTTTTATTTTCTATTCATTGGGGAAACTCACTTTTTCACTTTTCGTTATTTTCTTTTTCACACATCGAAGGCCTGAAATACACACACATGCACACACAGGAGGAGAGATGTGAGAGTGATGCGGCTGCTGCATAGCACAGCAACCCGAGCAGTTAGGGGTTCAGTGCCTTGCTCAAGGGCACCTCTCCATCTACCAGTTTACACTCCGTACTCTACACTCTGGTCCGTGTTGGACTTGAACCAGCCACACTCAAATTTCCAAGTCCCTACAGACTGAGCTCAATGGATGGCTTTTCCCAATTACAAACACTCAAGTATGTCTTCACTAGCTGGAAAAGAGTTACATTACTTTGACCTCCAAGCTTGTATTGGAAATTTCAACTGCATCTCACAGCTTTCATCATCAGTTGGAGTTTGCTCAGTTGTCATGACGTGACATAAGTATGAACATCAATTACATGATAACAGGTGGCCATATATGTAAGAGATGAAGTAGTGACCTGTTTAAGTCTGGTGTTCACACAAACACAACTGAGACACATTTTGTAAAACTTTTAAATATTTTATAGGCTGTTGGGTAATTTATTGTACAACAATATGTACAACAATATATCCTAATCTACAAAGTAACTCTTAACTGTAGCTGCCAAATAAGTGTAATGTCATAAAAAGTTCAATATTTGCTTGAAATGTCATAAAGTATACATATAAAGTAGAATAACATTTTAATACACAAGCAAAGTACCTCAGATCGTACACTACAAGCAATAGTTTAGAAAATGTTCTTAGTTACTTTAAACTACTTATAAAACTTAAATATACATACATTATATTGACATTTAGCATACAGTACAATGCAGTCTATAGAGTACATTGCTATATTAACAAGATAGTGTAGGTGATATTAAGAATGTCCAGGGTCAAGAATCTGCAACCCTACAATTGATTTTGGTTTCAAAGCACTTTGCAGTTAAATTGACACATTTTCTCAAAAGCAACTTATCATTGCTACTTTTTTCGTTGGGGTCACTTCCTGCCTATAACAATGACCCACTTTGGTACAGTGACAAAGTGAAACAGTGCAAATGACACGGCCTGTTTGTTTTGAACTGGGCAACGGTGGTTCCTGAGCTTTAAATAAGAATGAGCTACAAGTCAACCTACATACAATCCTTCACTGTTTGCATCAGTCGAGTCAACGGTGAACAAGCAACATGCATTATTCAGCACTACAGCACAACTTAATCCGTGACACCACAACACTTACACCAGCTATCAATGTCTAGACTCCTTCCTTTCCTCACAACAAAAAGACACTCATACACAGCGAAAGCACACATTCGCACGCACACGTTAACGAAATGGCTTTAGGAATTGAGCAAATAAACATGGACATTTCTTGGATTCTGTGCTGAGCCACTCTGAGAGGATGTTGTCTTGCAGTCATTTTGTATCCATGGATCAACAGCCCTGGGTCAAAAGGGCCTTCCGACCTTTAAATAATCTACTGGCATAAATTCTCATAATTTGTGAAAACTTTATATAGCATTTATGAGTCACATAAAAGCTGGTTATTTTTATCTTCCTAATTTTCCTTGACATTTCCTGGTGGTGAACAACTTTCCAAAGAATGGTCTGGTCTGTCACATTTACTGTGAGATCAAAAGTTTAACCTCTAGCCAGCCCCTCCCCTCTCAGCCAGTAAACTTTCAAAATTCCCACGGGGGGTGGGAGGGCGTTTGCAGATCATCTTGTCCTGGGCACAAGTGAGACGCGCTGATTCTGGCTATTCTGTGTGTCTGTGTGTGTGTGTGTGTGTGTGTGTGTGTGTGTGTGTGTGTGTGTCTAGTCTCGTCTAGCTATATACTGTATGTCTCTGTATTACCATCTTGTGTTCCTGTCGACATGTGTATGTGCACACCTATCCTATGTTGGTACAGTATCTATTTGCCATATACAGCATGTATGTGTGCATTTGTGTGCACCTGAATACATACATTTGCAGATTCCATTAAACACGTCTGTATGCACACTGTGTGTGTGTCGCCAGCATCTGATTTCTGCCTGAGCTTTATGGTAAAGCTTTAGAATGTGTGTGTGCGTGCATGTGTGTCAGGGTGTGTGCGACTGTGCGTGTTTGTCTGTGTGAGTGAGTGAGCAGGAGTCTGGCTGCCTGTTGTAGCGCCATGTGACTGGAATATCAGCAAGTGATGAGGTCACTGAGTCCCTTTTTTATGTAGAAAACCCCTTCTGGTCTTACAGTGACTCAGACATACAGAAACACACACACACACACAGACGTGCACACGCACGAACACATATAAGCACTTGACAATGATGTCTAGTGACTGTTGGGTGCAGCAGTGCTACAGAGGAATCAGGATAAAATGGAAGTGCCTTCCTCTACACAATAGACACAATGTTTTCAAAGTGTTACAGTGCATTGGTACCAAAAACACAATATTTGGATTCTATTTCTTGCTTTAGAAGAGCAATGTTCATTAAACATGCCTTACAAAGACTATAACAAATACACATCTAAAATAAGAGTAAGAGTGACATTTTGATGTTTAGCCTTTGGGTTAAAATAGCTGGATTTCTATTGGTGCATTTAGGGGCTACAGCTCAGTAATGAAGTCCTCACAGGTAGCTTCCATAGACATGCTGTTGAAGGCAACACCAACCATAACACGGACTACAGCAGCAACGGACATACCAGCATGGCTGGATTACTAACTGGGATAAGCATGCAATTGTCTGAACGGCGCTGACAGCTCTGTGCTCACTGTGTGTCAGCGGGTTTGTGCTAAATAAATTAAAATTTTGTTTGGGAATATGTACCATTAAAGCAGTATATGAAATTACATGAGTCCTAAGCCTGCATTGATTGAGTTTTTGGCCACTTGGGGGCAGTGGAAACAAGCTGTAAACACAACGCTGATATTTTATCATCTTACAAAGTTAATATATTAATATTAACATGTTGGCAGACTGTTGCTTATTTCCACATCTAGCCAAAGAGAAACATTAGCTTTTATTTAGAGTTTGTTTGTGCCTACATGATGAATGTAAGTCAAATATTCACTCTCTTTCATTTCTGCCTGAGCGTAAAGCTTTAGAATACGGCCCAAAACGTACAGTAAAAGGTTTTGTTAATTTACAGTGTACCAGTGAAAGACTTTTATACCGAAAGTATTCTTTTAACAAACAGGTGCCTATTCTGTTATGGGGTACAGTATGACCTACAGTAGGTGTTGGCAGATGGATCCGTAAATATTGATACTACAGATTTCTACAGATACCCTTGAAGATTGATTCTAACGTCAATAGGATACGATACGAAAAGGGATAAGTTTCTTTATTCTACACCATTTGTATTTTTATCAAAAAGTAGAACTGTCCATGCAAACAATGTTCACATGTACTCTTTGCTTCTCAATGCTATTGTAGTGTTATGTGCATTTAAACAGCACATGCAACGTGACAAACATTGCCAACAGTTACTCCAACCAACAAGTGATGGCTGAACAAAAGAGGAGCATCCTTTGGAGCTATTTCACAGCTGTAAATGATGGTTGAGGGTACATTGTTATTTTGTTTAGTTATTTGCACTAAAAAAAGTTTTAAATGTGTGTGCTTTGTTTATTCAGAAAGAAAAAACGTTTTCATGTTTGCACATTCAATTTACTATAATTAGATCATTTATATTTGTTGTTTTCCTTTAAAAACTGTCCTGTGTTTTTACGCCCACCCCTAACAACAATCTAGGGTATAGAAGGAATTTAAAGAGAACTTATACTGTAATTTATTTTAACTACTGGGTAATGGGCATGTGCAGTTTGCTGTCTGTACTTAATGAGAACTTAAAAGCAACAGGGTACATATACAATGCACAAGGAGAGCCAGCAGCAGTTTTTTGCATTACAATGTTATTGTAACAAGGTCTCCCAGTGTTTATACTAAGCTTTACTGACCACGTCCTGATTCTAGCTCTGTACTTAACACACAAACATGAGATTAATATCTATCTGTACATCTCACTCTCTGAAAGGCCGCAAACCTCGTAGTATGTATCAACGATGGATTAGTTTATGAGGTAGGATGCTTTTGAAATATTGATTATGGCTGTTGAGGTAGAAATATATATATATATATATATATATATATATATATAATATGAGTCCTGTGGAATGAGAGGGCCCGATGGAGCACTCTCAGTAGCAACTGCATTCACCTGTGTTTGCACTTCCCTCAAGGTGCAATGTGTAAATTTAAGTTTAAACATTAAATTAATTAACTAACATGATCAACAGAATGTGAAAAGGTAACAATGTTGACGTTATTTCAAAGACACACATGGGGAAATATGTAATTCTGAGCCACCTGCTCCAAAGAAATATGGGGCAGCATTTCACCTCTACAATATACAATCTAAATTTACAGTCATCGGTTATTAAAAAAAAGAAAAAAGAAAAAAGCCTACATATGTTTTCCTATGTTTAGATTTCAGTTTTAGTAATTTGGTATATTTATGGTGTATTCTAGTTTATTCTTTATATTGTGTATTGTAGTGTTTTGCCCATCTATCTCTCTAACAGAGTCGGCCAAAAAGCACTGCTGTTTTATAATCTTCCCCTTTAGCAGCTTATAGTTTTCTACTTTAGCCATCTGTCTGATTACTGTGGCACTGGCAGCTGTACAGTCTTTGTAATGTTTGATAGTTTGCAAGAATGCAAATAACCTCTCTATTAATCACTGAGTAATTATCTATTACTATTATTAACTTTCATTTTAGTTTTAAAAAAGCATGCCAAATTTGATGGCTGTCTACAAGTGAAGTAAAAAAAAAAAAGTGTTTCAACAGCAGAAGTCGTTTTGAGAAGAAGTCATTGTTCTGACCCTCACATTTATATATATATGCTATTAAATTGCAAAGGTATTCGTAATTACTTATACAACAAAGCTGCAGCTATGATACATGCATATGATATTATCATTTATTGTGCCACCTTCTGGGCCCAGGCCAACAATACAACCACTTTACAAACTGTTGATGAGATCTTAAAGCTCCGAAACTCATACCGCTATTGCAATATTATCGAAAAAATACAAATTAATGAGCTTTGAATTATAATTTGTTTTGACCAATGTTTGTTTACTTGATAAGATACTGCATAGTTTAGCTGCCCCACCCCTTAAACTATTTATTTGAACAGCTCATGGTGAAATAATACAAAGAAAAATCATTAGCAAGGGGAGACTGTTCTATAAAACATTGTTCAACATAATTTGCTCAAACTGCTCTTTCAGTTACATCAACAGAACAGTGGAATGCTATCCCTACAACTATTAGGCAGTGTATTAGTTTTACTCAGTTAAAAACTAATGTTAAAAAATGGTTGAAAGACCAGTTCTGATAATGCCTCTCTGAATGTATACACACTGGTCTGTCCTACAGGTGTATTTATTAATGCTATGTGGAATTATCATTTTTATATTTTAGTTTGTGCACTGTATACACGCCCAGGAACAACAGATGGATATCAGCATTGTGCTATATTTGAGTCAATACATTTATTTACTGTTCCTGCTATATAAATAAACCAATAAATTAGAATTGCCATTGACTTTCATCAATATCCGAAATCAACATAGTTGTTTTCTCGCCTCAGAAATCCTCAAAAGTTACTTTAGTGAGGAAATAGCAACAGAATTGTAAAAAACCTCCCATTGTTGGCCTGCCTTTAACTACTCGCTTGAATGCCGAAACAAATGCTGGGATACCTGTACCGATAAGTTCACACAAGTTACCTTTCGATGCATCCTCTGTAAAATGGGCGTGTCGAGAACTCAAATTATGGGAATTTTAACCATTCTTGGCGAGATGTAAACTTGTCTATTAGGACAGTACTTGGGCCACAAAAATATGATGTTTCACAAGGACACAAGAACACAAGTACAGACAAGAACACATATTGAGAAAGGGCCCTTGAGTCTGCTCGAGTTGGGGCAGCATACTCATATTTCCATTGATTAACATTGTCTACCAATGAAGGAAAGCCATGTTTAGACCATCATTTGTGCAAAAAACGCACCTTCTCAGGGTTATCTCGGGAAATTAAAGTTGAACCTAACTCAACTTTTGTGTTCGCCAATCAAATGTGCAAGCTGTATAAATGCAGTCCATTCCTGTTAGGTTATTTTGTGGCATCAAACACAATAGAGGGGAATCAAATTGTGGATGTTTATGTGGCATGAACTTTAACCATTAGGCCACTGGGCACCCCACCACTTGCACTATTGCTCTATTTGGTCTGAACCACTATTAATCTAACCGCCAATAATCCTTGTAAATGAGTTCTGAGGCTGTACAGGCATAATTTTGAGAATGTCCAGTGTCTCTGTCACTTGTTGTTGTCTCTCTTCCCAGGTATGGAGGGGATAGAGTGCTCCCTGCCTATGGATGGGCGTCGTGTTCCACTAAGTTTACTCTCTGAAGACAGTTTCCGTGAGTGCCATGGTGCCCTCACCCTCACTGACTACCTCATTGTCATCTTCTCCGGTATCTCTGTCTCAGTTGCTGCCATCATGGCCAGCTTCTTCCTCGCTTCCACAGTCCACTGCTTCCAGCGCCTCAGCAAAGGCAGCAAAGGAGATGAGGAAGAAAGCAACGACTGATGGAGGAAGGGAAATGGATTACAGCACACACGTGTTTCATACAAAACCTTTTTCTCAGAACTCAACAAAACATGAAAGTGAGGAGGGGTAGTAAAAGGTGACAAAGGAAAATTCCACATGAAGCAAGCTCTTACAATGGCTAATCCAAGATCACTTGAGCTATACTGAGCTATTGCATTCACTGAATGTAGCCATTTCTACTACTGTGTACAGTACTGACAGTAGAAACTCTGGTCAGTGCAATGACTTTTTGTTCGGAACAGAAGAGCTGTAGCTTTGCACACCAATTACGCTATTCTAGAAAAATATATGCATTCCTCATTATTAAGCCTGAGATTGGTAAATGTATTCGCGATGGAGGTGAAGGGACAAACGTGAGCACCGCAAGGGATAAAACAAGCAATGGTCAAGGAATTAGTAACATAAATCATAGTCAAAGTCAGTCAAAGCAGCTGAGCTTTTCTTTTTAAAGTAATTGTAAAAAAAGTGTAAAGTAACTAGAAAATTCTTGACGTTTTAAACCAGACCATAACCAGAGCGCAGAGGGGTACAAAGACGTGGTTTGTGTCGAGTCCGCGGGTTTTCAGAGGTGCAGGTCTCTTACTGAGAGGGTCCACTGGTACAGCTGGTGGGGAAGTGCCTTGCTCAACAGCATCTTGGTTTTTAAAAGACCAGTTGTCAGGATTTGGAAATTAGCTTTCTGAAATATTCAAATATTCTCATTTACTGATTTGTTTGATTTTATTACAGTAGCTTACTGAAACAAATGGTTTATTCTGCACCTCAAGATTTACTCAAAACTGAGCCTGGTAACTCAGCACTTTGGCAGACTGAATTGTAGTTAACAGCACGTTACACAGTATGAGTGTCTAACTTCTGTCCATTTTACTTACTTTACACATGGCACAAAAACATTCATATTCTTTTTATCAAGAGGTTATTCAATTCAGCATGTCTATGGAAGCTACCTTATAGCTATTTTATACTACTACTAACCTTGATATACTGTACATCCGGTATTAAAAAGCTCAAGCAAAGTTAATGTCCCCATAAAAGTCTTTTTAGGAGCTTGAGGGTGCTTCGACAAATTTCTAAATTATATTTCATATACTGTATATCTGACAAATCAAATTGTTATTTTGTAACCTTGCTGCAGGAATTTTCTCTCATTTAGACACAAGAGCCTTGGTGAGGTCCAACGCTTGATAATGGGTGATAAGCCTGGCTAACAGTTGGTGTTACAGTTCATCCCAAAGCTGTTGGATGGGGTTGAGATCTGGGCCCTGTTCTTCAAATGGAGCTTAACTAATAGAGACAAATAAAGACTGGATAAAGTTATCTTGCAGTGCACTCTTATTGTGAACTCATTACAAGGTTTTGACAGTCAACTAATCAGATCAACTATCAAACAAAGGCTAAATGGTTTCAGAGTTAAAGCTATAAGCAGAAGTAATTGGCTGATTGCTGATTATGTGATTGGAGTTACTACATGAGGTAGCTGTGTTGAGAATCATCCCAGCATGCATTGATGGCATATAGTCATTCATAAATCTGATTCTATGTGTGCCTCTGCATTGTTACAGGTGCCATGTTGTTTTACATAGTGCTCCACAATGTTTCAAAAGGTGTCCACACTTTGATGACTGTTAAACACTTAGATATCCCCAGTGGCTGTGGTCAGAGTGATGTTGGTGGCTGACTGCTGAGGTTTCTCCCCCATAGACATGCAAAAGACTTTTAAGTGATAATCATAAGCCTGTCATGAAAATTAATCCTTCTTAAATTCGCTTAACCCTCCTGTTGTGTTTGGGTCAAATCTGACCGATTTACTACTTTCATCAATCATAAATATTGTGTTTTACTGCTGATCCTTATGATATCCTCCACAGTAGGCATTTGAACATATACAATTGCTGATCACCACTTTCATTGAATTTTGAGTGGTTTAGTCAACTTTGTTACATCTATGGTGTTCCCAGTCAAAATTGACCGCCCTAAGAAATGGGTAACCCTAGATTATGTTCATCCATCAGATAAAACACACACACACACACACACACACACACACACACACACACACATACACACACACACACACACACACGTGAACCACACACTTCCGACTGAACAATTAGGTGTCTTTCCCTCGCTTATGTGCCTATCCCCTCACATGAACCACACCTGGCAGACTAAATGTATCATAACATATATAAAGTTAGTTTGATAATTACAGATCATGGTGATTTTTACTGCATGTTCTCATCTAAAATTATAATTATATCAACACTTTCATTATGAATCTAAGAAAGCCATTTGTATCACAAAATGAGTTCATCTATGGGGTTCACAGTAAAATGTCTGGGTCGTCCAGCTAACTGTCAATAAGGTGCACTTTTGCAGGTTTGGCTTTAAAGACTTGTTGCTCTGACAACAGTTCCAGATTCATTTTAAACCAGCTTCAAAGAACCAAAAAGTCTAGAGTCATGTCAGATTGTCAACACTCTAATCTGGATTACTCTGTTATCCACATATAAAGAACAGGGTCACAGTGCTCTGTGAAGGCCAATCAAGTCCTCTTAATTATGTTTGTAGTGACCATTTATTCCAAATCAAACTGGCAAAAGCATTTCTTTATGGAGCTGGCTTTGGGCACATAGGCTTAGTCATGTTAAATCAGGAAAGGAACAAACAAAACCTGTTACCACAAAGTTAAAAATTCACTGTTGTCTAAAATATCAATGGCTAATATGGCATTACAATTGGATCCAAGGAGCCGTGCCCAAACCCAGAAAGGAAGACCCAGACTAAAAAAACAAAGTATGTGGAAAGAGGTGTCAAAGTACCACAGATGGTCTCTTACGGAGGTTATGAATGTTGGACATGTAGAGGCTCTGTCAGCCTGTAAATACTCTCAGTCATATTCTGTGCAGTTATTTGGGAGTCAACTAGATTTGTAATCTCCAATTTGAAAGGGCTTTATGTGTTATGATTACTGAGGATTATCAGGACATCGCAATGTCTGAAACAAAAGGTGTGGGTGACAGAGGATAACAGAAAAGATGTAATAAAGATATTTTGCTTTGAAATGTGAATGTTGTTCTGTCTGATGAAACTGCATCTGCAGGTATATGCTAACCTGAGTCTGTGCCAGCTCTGAGGATGTTATTCTACACGTATAGAACAACATACGCACATATACATGTATAGATTGTTTCACTTACCTTTAGCTGTATCTTTCTATGCAGAGAGTTTTGATTTAGATTTCTTAGACTCCTGTAAACCATTTCAAAGTATTTTACTGCTATTAGTACAGTGCACACACATACTGTATATATATATATATATATATATATATATATATATATACTGTATATATTCCCCAGGAATGCACGTGACTATGGTCGCTGGTGTCTCAAACTTCACGTATCTCAGAATTGAGCTACCAATAACCAGAGTTGGCTTCTCAGCGGGTGTGTCGCTGAGTGGGGAGAACCTGTTAGAAACAGGAAGCGGTTGGTGGTGAACTGTGGGCTTCTGCTTACACTTCTTTCAGACAGTCACCCAGTCTCCCGGCTGCTTGGGACCCGCCGGGGGACAGCTAACAGGAGCTACCTCTGGTCGGCCCGCACCGGCTACAGGGGGCTTGCTAACAGCTACACTGACAGCTACTAACCACTGACTTTCCAATAGACCCAGAGTCCAGAGACACGTATAGGATTGTGTTTTCATTCACTGACGATTTAAGCTAGCTGGTTTTGTTTCTATGGTTACCTCACCTGCTTGCCTGTGCCGCTTCGTAGAGCTGTTATCTCATTGGATGCGCTTTTAAAAAGGTCAGTGGCAATCAAGGTCAAACTTTAAATAATTTGAATTTCGCTCTCTCTATAGGAAAGCGACGGCACAGCCAACGCAGAGCGGTTTTACTGCTGATCATGTGAAAGCAGCTTAATCCAGTGCAGTGTTTGTGCACTTGACTGTGTAATATTGACAGTGCAAGGAACAAAGAAGTTTCTCATATGGGAAGTTAAAATGTATCAGGTCTGATAATGGTGTAGTTACCTGTCAATACTCACCAAAATAGGTTTAGAGAGTATGAATAAGATTATTTTTATCTTGTTGTTTTAAGTTTTTCATTTTAAAAATCAAATTTTATTTATTCTTGTATGTAATTCATGTGTGTGGACTGCAAAAATCAGTTCTCACAGTTAAGGGAGGATATCTACCGCCTAAAGTCAGAACTTCGATGACAGGATCAGTTGATTGAAAGCTCCTATGGTTGCTCTCATCATCGCTGCGTAAACTTCAACCCAACCTTTGGCCAGTGCTAGTCGGGTAGCTTCTCACTCCACCAACAGGATGAACTGCCATAGGATGCTTCAGAAGGTGTAAAATTCACACTGTTTCCCTGATGCCATTGTCCCCATCATTCTGGATAAACCCCTGGATCTACTACCGTCAATCCTGACCTCTATTAAAATAATTGCAGTTCATGTGGTGACAAATGACACAAACTGTCAGGAGTCTGAGTGCACAAAAAACATTTTTAACCTATTTTTTTTACGTTTTTAAGCAACTGGGGAAAGTGTCTTTGTATAAGGCCCCATCCCAGCTCTCAGTCGCATAACTGGCTGTTATAATATACTCCTCAGCCTTCACACGCAGCTCCACCTGCCAGCATGACTTTTAACTTGACAATTTTAACCTGTTCTGGAATCCACACTCTCTTTTCAAATAGGACGTCAGCTAACCTTCAGCATGCGGTGCAGTCCCTCCCATGTGACTGACTATTCACGTCTCACCCACCTTGAAACTTGGCTTAACTCTGATGCACCTGCAGTCCTCATTGAGAAAGCCCCCTCAAACTGTGACTTCTACTCTTGTAGAAAAGGGAAAAGGGGAGGGGAGTTAGCTACTATTGCCTCTAAGAAATTACATTTTTTGCTACTGTTTTCAAATGCCAGTCTCCCTTAATCACTATATATAGTGCACCAAATTACTGTCCCAAGTTTTTAACAGATTTGTCAGAACCTACTGTTAACACAATTTATGATAACATTCTTGCTGTTGGTGACAAAAGGTATTAATCTATTAGAAGATCTTGGTTTTCCACAACATGTCTGTGGACCAACCCACAATCGTGGCCATACTTTAGACAGTAAGGGGCTAAATGTTAAAATGTGCTCAGAGATGTCCCTCTATCAGATCACTACTGCATTGAAGTTAGTGTGTTAGGGCCAATGCCCCAGGTTAATGCTGAACTCACTGTAAAGAAAAGACATCTTACACCTGAAGTTGTTAGGACTCAGCTTTAGTTGCAGGTGGACCCAAGCGCAGGACACAGACACAGGATGCAGATAGTTTGCGTTTAGACAAAACCAGTTTATTGACTGGGAGCAGGATGGAGCACAATGTGGCAAGGATGGCTGTAGAGACAGACAGGCAGGCAGGTGAATGGCTGGAGAGGCAAGCAGGAGCACTGTAGCAGGAGAGAGAAAATTGGTTCGGCATGCACTCGGTAGTTGCCCTAGTTAACTAGAATTTAACACAGAGGTAAACTACTCGCGCCCAGGACGCGTACCACTGTCGATGGTGAACGATCTGCTGAAGAGTGGAGGACAGTCCAGGTTGGATATGCTGTCGGTGATGAGGTGATTGCAGCCTGTTGTGCTCAATTAGAGGAGGGGCAGGAACGACACACCCACACAAACAGACTGCTGGCTGTAACAGAAGTGGCCGAAGGTTTTATTATGCATATGATTATGTTGTCATGTGTTGATTCCCTCGTAAATGAGTTTAATACAAAATTACAGACAACAATTAACCTTCTAGCACCACTAAAATTAAGAAAAATCCCAATTAAATCCCACTTTCACATATCCTAGTTATTTTTCGTCAATACTAAGAGCAGCACATGTTCAGCATACTTCAGAGAATAGATAAGTAAAATTAAAATCAATATTAACCAGACATTGTTGTATCATGAATTTGAAAGCACTAAGACATAACATTATACTTTGCATTATTTTACTCTGGTGGATGCGGAGGTGATTAGAACCACTTGCTACTACTACACAGTGGAGTAATGTCTACCCGAGAAGAGAATGAAGCCACGCTCTGTCTGCGTGTGTGTGGTAAGCCAAGCTTTTCCATGCTTTGTTACAAAGCGGGGCCGGCCGTGCATGCATTTTAGTGCATGTGTGGCATGCAATGGCCACTGCTTCATACTGCGAGGGAGTGGAAACATACCGCCCACTCTTCGGGTCCTCTTCAGGTAACATCGTTAGATTCTGCATATACTACTATCCATTGCTTCTGCAATTGCTCATATTCATCGTATTCTGCCTTATACTAATTGCTAATATAACTGTAATTCTGAGAGTGAGCTATGTTAATCAAACATATGGTACATATTCATTTTTTTCTCAAAAATGCTGTCAATTCATTGTCATCTGCTAATTGCTACCATCATTGCTTTATTTAATTGCTTCGTATTCATTGTGCTCTGCTAAGAACTACATGTGTATTGCTTCTGCATAGCTCACATTCATTATATTTTGTAGGTGGCATCATATCCATTTAATTTAGTGCTGCAATATTCATTGTCATTTGCTATTGCTACATATTATTTGCTTCGTGTCATAGCTTCATATTCTGCTAAGGCACCCTATCCATCGTAATCTGATATGTGGCAATTAAAATCTAGTATAATTAACTTCAAATTAGTCCTTTCACTGCTCATCCTCTGCTACACTTCCGACATTCGCCCTGATATCGCCGCTGTTCTTGCAAGCTCTTTGAAGGCGTATTTCCTGGTAAATCAGTGGTGTTCTCCATTATGGTTGTCACATTTGACCAATTCCGGTCATGCCGACATTAGCTTTGCACATCTGCGATCGTTATTCATCATTTCTGGTCTCATGGTGACCATAGCCCTGCCACATCTGCTTTGGTTTATTCACCATTTCTGGCCACAGCTGAGTTTAGCATGATTGAACCATCATACACAGAATAAGGCATATGCACATCACCCATGGTCATCGTGACCACATGCATCATTCATGGTATATCAGTTTGGTCATCGGACCTTCATTTCTGTTTGCATTTTATTTAAGTCTGGACCTTAATTTCTGTTTAGTCTTATGACCTTTGACCTTTAATCATGCTGCTGTCAAACTTTGAATCTGTCATCCTCTCTGCTGCCGTCAGCTGTCATTTCAGGTGATATTGCTGCAGCCCTCCTCCACCCCATTCACCTCCAGTCATCAGATCCAGTGCATCAGAAGTCCACTCGTCATCAAATCCAGATCTTCAGCATTCTCTTCATCTCATCATTCTCACCATGTCTAGACCTCATGGTCCTATTCTAGAGTTTCCTATTCTACTTATGGGCTCACCTCCCCCTTATGAGGGTGAGGTTAAGGGGAGGACCCAAACGCAGTACAAAGGCTTAGAGTGATAACAAAAGGCGAGCTTTATTTAACAAAGCTGAAATACAAAATACCTGAAATACCTTACCATTGATCCCAGGGAAGTGGACAGAGGTTATATCTCCAAAGTTCCTTAGGCTATGAGGCTGAAACTTACAGGGTGGGTCCAAGTTTCAACTTAGCCTGTGAAAGATACAACCCTGTCAGGGGCAAACATGGCCAGGGAGCTAAGAAGGGGGTAGTTGGATAGGGCAGAGGCAGGCCAGGGCAATTCAAGGGGATGGCTAGGAGGTGGACCAAAAGTTCTGACCAGGAGGGTGACCAAGAGACGAGACCAAAGGTGTGGAGCTGCTCTGGGGTAAGGGCAGAATGTCTACCAGACGAGCGGGGCCGCTTTGGGGTAAGGGCAGCAGGACGACTAAACAAGTGGAGATGCTCTGGGGTAAGGGCAGGATGACGGCGAGATGGGCGAAACAGCTATGGAGGCTGGGCAGGATGTCGACCGCACAGGCATAGCCGCTCAAGAGTGTGACCAGATGTCCAGGGCCGCACAGGAGGTTGGCGACGGATGAGCCCCTCTGGAGGACAAAGGCTGAGGTGGGACCACCAACGAAGTCGGGAGAGTGCAGGAGGAAGTCAGTACCGCTGCAGCTTGACAAGTGGAACAGCAACAGGGTACTGCCGCAACTTAGCAGGGGTCTCTGTCAGCTCTGCAGGGGGAAGCAGAGGATCAGGGGTCTGCTGCGGCTCGGCAGCAGGATCAGGAGTCTGGGGGAGAACTGGAACAGGGGACTCGGCGGGAGGCACTGGGGTCTGCCGCAGCTCGGCAGCAGGATCAGATGACTGCCGCAGCTTGGCAGGAGAATCTGGGAACTGCCACATCTTGGCAGCAGAAACAATGGACTGCCGCAACTCGGCAGCAGAAACAATGGACTGCTGCAGCACGACAGGAGAAACAATGGACTGCTGCAGCTCGGCAGCAGGATCATTGGTCTGCTGCAGCTCGGCAGCAGGATCATGGGTTTGATGAATGCCAACGGTGGCTAGCTGACAGGAAGGAAGACTGTGAATGAGACTGGCCATCGGGGATATTGACAAGTCTCTGATCCACTCAGGCAAAACACTTTCACTTTCCTGTGAGCCAATTTAAGAGCAGCCTGTTGGTCCTTCCTACAGGGGGCTCGTTTTCATTCTCTAAAAAGACATACTGTATTAGAGCGTATTAGAAAGATCATAAAGTTTGTCCTCAAAAAGACCTGGTGGGTCCATTTTTCGTCGATTCGTACTATCAGGGTGAGGTTAAGGGGAGGACCCTAACGCAGTACACAGGCTTAGAGTGATAACAAAAGAAAGAACAAACCAGGATGGAACGATGGCAAAAGGAAACACCAGGATTCACAGAGGTAAACACAGCATGACCGAGCACACCAGGAAACATAGAAGACGAACCGACAAGGGACAATGAGACAGACAGATGTATATATACACACAGACACTAATCACATGAACAGGACACAACTGGAGGAGGCAGGCAAAGACACAAGGGCAGCAGGGTGAATGGACACAGAAGGATCCAATCAGGGCAAAAAATCACAGAAGGCGGGAAAACACAAAGACAGGACGTAAAACTAGACATGACACAAGGGGAGTATACTTTACGAAATAAAACCGAAAGCCAGGATCATGACACCCCTAAAATATATGTAATCACGATGGGGTCAAAACATCAAAGACTATTCACATTTCTCATCTTGTAGACAAGTCAATACATTTTGACTCTCCTGATTGAAATGAAGTTGAGTTGAGTTAATGTGATGGATGATGAAATATAATCGCTAAGAGAAAATAACACATTTACCAACTTGCCTGAGGGTAAGAAAGCAGTGGGGGGTGTATTGGTAGATGCAGAACAATTTTGATGGGTGTGACAAAGACAAGGCCTTATATGTAGCCAAAGTAGTCAAAAGACCAGTATCAGTGAATGGGAAAATTGACAACGAGTTGTACTACAGGAAATGTGTGTGACAGTGTCATGCTCTCACTTAGATAGAAATGACAGAAGAAGAGGAGGTTTGTTGGAGAAAAACAGTTAATTCTCATCATCTTAGACTTTTCAGGCTACAACAAAACAATCAACTCAAATAGGCTATCCCTCAATGTCCAGAGACAGCTCTGTGGCACACACTTCCCTCCTCCAGGACTCTTCTGCCTACTGCAAGAGTCAAGAACCAGGATATCACCACGCTTATATTGTGTGACTGATTACCTGATTCTGTCCAGCTGTCTGATCTCCACCTGAGTCACTTCCATTTCTCCATAGCCAGCGCCATAACCACACCCCACTGCCACAGCGTCTAAATGAAAAACTAAGGCTGCAAGTAGTGGCGTTCCGAGCCGTGCCAAGGCTTTGCCGACTAATGCTGGAGCTTTTCTGTGAACCGCGTGTCGATGTTTTTATCGCTTCAGACCAATGACATCATTGGTGACATCCAAAGTCTCGGTGCCCGTCGATACAATGTGACCTCTGAAATCTCTGCCACTTTCCAGTTTTAGAACACTAATGTTGCCCCTGTTGTTATTATTGAATAATGATACAATAATTGCCCAAATAATTTATTTACACGTATTGGATGCACAAGACAATTACAGTTTATTATACAGCTATGTTTATACAATCCTAATATATTTACTAGAAAACAGACTATATTGGTATGAATGGACTACATGGAAATTGATATTTGCTTCTCATTGTTTACAGTTATTACTAGCTTTTAGTGGCACATACTACAGTATTTTAAAGTTCACGAGTGAGAGATAACATAACTGCCTTATTTACACGTTCACTAACAGTTTTGTGTGCACATAAAGACTCATCGAAGGATCATATATACATTACAGATCATATATACTGTACACCTTTCAGGTACACTTCAGCATTTCATCTTCCCATCACAAGTCATAAACAAGTGACCCATAATCTCTCTTTACTTTAAATTAAGTCTGTTTAACACTGACAAATAGCAAACTTAACACAATACAAAGTCCAGCACTGCGTGATGGGAAATGTGGGCCGTGGCTACACACATCCTGGCTAGAGCCGCGCTGTGCATCTAGCAATGAGCTCATCCAGTCAGCACACGTACAGCTCAGCTGATCGGAGCTTGTACCACATAGAAATAGGTTAAACTGTGGACATTCCTTTTCTACACAGTGCAGCCAAACAATAGGCTAAAAAATACTATTTTGTTCAAATGAACAGTTTATTTAGCCCTCTTCCTACTACTGTGGGTGAAGAAAGAAAGCACTCATGACAGCGTCTTGACAGCACACTCTGCTCCGCCGTTTGTTAAATGTAGCGTCAGATGTAAGAGACAGACATAGCACAAGCCAAATAAGATGGGTCCTTTGATTTCACGGAAAACCAAAAAGCAGCACTGTTGCCCTGTCCACTTATGAGCAACTACACAAGACTGTATAGCGAGTAACCTAGTAAAGAATGTACCTAGTAAAATTACTAGAGGGCATTGATGCACACACCAACTAAGGTTTATGAAGATAACCAAGGTTCAATAACATTAGCAAAGACCAGATGCTAGATGTGAAGATGAAACTTGCAGCACAATTTTGGTTGATTTAAGCTTGTAATGTTTTTGTGTGCAGATTAACCATGTATGTAAAACTGCATGATGCAAGCTAGAGTCCTTATGATGTGTTTTGTTTAAGAAGATAACAATGTGAGAGCAAGTGACATACATACATATATGAATAATATGCTCTCAATTGGGAGAATAACTCGTTACTATGTGTTGTCACAGTCAAACTTCAGTTAATGCTGTATGACAGACGGTGATCACAGGCAATGAGGGGTGTGTATGTGTGTATGTCAATAGGCATGTATCAATAACATTTTTCTCTTTCGAGTGAGTTCCAGTCAGAGCAGACTGAAATATTTCAACTCGCACAGATACGCGAATGATGCAAATTTCACATATTTTTGACTCTATCCATGTCTTTGCATTGACTTTGTGTGTAATCGCACACCATTACATATCACTTGTTACCATGAGGTTTCCTGAACACTTCCATGCTCCCCAGAGTGTCCCTGCGTTTGAGTTTATTATCTCACTTGGATAAAAAAGTGTTGTTTGACAATAGTCAAACGGCTTCTCTTACCACTGCTTTGCTCACGATACCCACCAATTCTTCTCACTTTGCCATTCTGACGCTTTGATGGAGGCGATGCACACATTTATGGGAACCATAAATTGAGATTATTCAGTCTCTTCAAAATGTCATGGCAATCCATCCAATAGTTGTAGAGATCTCAATATGGCCCAAAGCAGAGGACCCACTGACATTGCCATGCCTAAAGCCACACTTCTAGAGTGGCGAGAAAGAAATCGGCCAACTTTGAATTTTTTTCTCAAGGTAACTCATTTCTATCATAGTTGCTGCATATTCTGCCAGTTTATGAACCACGCTCATATCATCCTTACACCCAACGTGGGACTAGCATCCTTTAGGTGCTGGTGGATGTGTGGATAGGATGATGTCATGGCTCATCCAGATGTGGATGTCTCACAGTGGATCCGTGTTCATGTTTATCCAGTTTATGTCCCTTCCAAGTTACCATCAACCCTCTGGCATCTTGGTGTTGCAAATTCCTTTTTTATGTCAGTGCTTTTTTGCCTGCAATGTCAAAAATGACTTCCTATTTACTATGTACTGTAGTGGACTACTTCTAACATTTGAATTCATTTTAATTTCATGTCATTGTAACAAGACATGTTGGTTTTGTGCAATACCAGAAAAGTTCCATGATATAAGAAAGTTGTTATAACACAAAGCTCCTGTCCCTCCCAGCTGGTTGTGGTTGGATTACACTGTGTGGTCTGGATGGATTAGTGTTCTCACTGCGTTTAGCGGAGCTGATAAACTGCAGAGATGAAGCCCGGCAAGTAATAAACATTGCTTCATCAGAAACAGCAGTTCGTACTGTGGTAATGGATTTTCAGCAGCAGATAGTACATTAAGATATGGTCACAGTAGAGAGTACTCTACCGAGCTATGATGAGTTCAAATTAATGTTTTCTTCTAGTATTTATCTAGATTATATTAAGAGTTGTAAGACATTACAGAAATACTATCATTTGGAATAATACCTACAGTTCACTGCATGTTGCTACTCTACATCCTGAATGCAATGTACGAACTCTACCGCAACGTAATGCAGTGGCTAACTGCAGTCCCGAGCCCGAGGTCTGAATATCCCTGGCAACAGCTGTGGATGTAGAAAAAGTTGTGCCAGGTTAAACTTTTTTGCTGGATGACTCTGCGTTGGCAACCCTGCTGGCCCGATCAAATTAATGTTTTTTCACACAGTCCTGTTGTGTTTGAACACACCCTTTTTCTTGTTTCTTTATTAAACCAAGCAAAAGTGTTGTTGAGATTAAAATCCAATAAATTGTCACACACTAAAAAATAATAGACATTAGTTGCAGTTGCATGTTGAATAGCATTTATACTCTCAAATGGCTTCTCCAGCCACTGCCATGATGAAAGCTAACTATTCTTCTCTTCGCCTCCATCTGACACTAAATTGGAAGCAGCAGCACTAATTGTACAGCATATATCTAAGAGTGGATGTCGAAGCAAGACTGGACAAGACTGACCTTGTGTTTCTTCAGGAGACGTTCAGGGCGAGACCTGTCCATCACCATTGACAATACTGTGGTTATACCAACTTGGACAGCGTGGAACCTGGGAGCGACTCTGGATGATGAACCATCAGATTAATTGGCAGATTGCCTGGAATGCACTTTCAATTCCACCATACGGATGAAGATTTGCCCCTGGGTAAGAACAAATAAGAGGTTGACATGTTTCATGTCACATGGATTTTCTATATTGTATTTTTTAACTACGTTGTTTATTCTGTACACACGTCATCTATTACAGTCTGTCCGTCCTGGGAGAGGGATCCTCCTCAGTCTCTCTCTGAGGTTTCTTCCATGTTTCCCCCTTTAATTGTGAGGTTTCTTTTAGGGAGTTTTTCCTTGTGCGGTGAGGGTCTAAGGACAGAGGGTGTCGTATCCTGTACAGGCTGTAAAGCCCACTGAGACAAATGTATAATTTGTGATATTGGCTATATAAATAAACTTGATTTGATTTCATGAAGAGCTTTTTGTCTTATTTTTCTATTTCCGAAATCTCAGAGACAGATATCTCAAAAACCTGAAGGTGAGAGAGAGAACAAACATCTTTCTTTTTAATTTAGTTGAAATCACCCTTTAAGTGTATGTTTTTCTATAAATATTATTTCATTTATAGTATTTTGGGCGTTCACATCTCAGGTATTATTGTGTTCTTATATTCGGAAATAGAGACGCATAGAAATCAATTTCGGAAAACTTCTCCTCATATTAACTGTATGTATTCCATGATGATATGGTACGCATTGCAAAAGTACTCAGCTGAGGACCACCCCATTTCACTGTTCAACAGACCACATTTAAGTAGTGACTCTGTCTCACAGATCCATAGAACGGCCACGATCTCTTGTTTACAACATATTTATACCCGCTGCCTTTCAGGTATAGTCTTCTCCCATTGGTTGGCTGGATTGACCTCTAAGTTACTTAATTCAATAACATCTTACATATCACATCTTAATAAGGCACATTGTAACAGTTTACATATTGATTATTCTCACAGTATCACTCAGTGCACATGCTGTGAGCAGCAGGTCTCATTACTACAGCGCTTCTTTGTGGAGGAAACGACGACATGTACTAGACATGTACCGGAAGTGCTTATGTGGTGTTTACGGTCCTTTATCCCGTGTCTGGCACCTCTGGCCGTGCACGAGAGTTAGATCATATAGGTGATAACTTCCCAGTGGAAAGTACTGTCAACGAAAGCTTCCACCTATATAAATAATATAAATTACAAACATGCTCACCGCTATCAGCTAGGAAAAGCTACATATCAACTAGATAGCCGTCGGATAAGTATCTCAACAAAACACTACTCAACCCTAGTTTAAGTTTGACAATATAAATAATACTTTACATTGGATGTTGTCAGCTGCCGCATTTCCTTGTACCAGATAATACAGCTTTTAGATGGTGAACGTTTATGATGTCGGCTAACATTTAAATGTGCAGTTCATTGCAAGTTTTCCCGGTTTGAGTGAACGCTACATGATAGGAACGGTTTGTTTTCGTCACATGACAGGAAGTGTTGGACGTTCATCGCTATTAGGGAAGTGTGTTTATATACGACACAAGTCTGAAGTCTCGAAATACAACAATCACCCCTTTATTCTGGGAGGATTGAGTGTGTTTTCAAAGAAAACGGGGTTGGTGTTGTCTTTGAGTCCGATATACCGCCAGCTGTCTGTTTCTGGCTGGTAGTACTCAACCGTCGCAAGCTAGTTTTAGCAAAGTGGCTAGCTAAGTAGGATCACAACCTTGCCCTGTCCGTCACACAACCACCAGTGTTTCGCTGTGTGCTGATGGTGACAGCTTTTCAATAAACCCGTTGTCATTTTCACTGTTAGTTAATGTCGGAACACTGCCTTGCAGTCCACCGTGTGCAGTCCATGTAGGTTAAGGACAAACTGTCCCTGTATTCCTGTCCTTAGTGCTTTTGACAAGACATGTCCTCCTACTGACAGTGGCGTTTGACTGACATGGACTCAGCAAAGCTAGGTCGATGAAGAACTACAGCTGTCGTCTTTGGCGGTGAGTCAGTAACACTGCTGTTTGTATATTACGTTGAATCTCGTTGGTTTATGTTAACGTCAGTATGGTCATGTTACGATGCTAACTTTAGTTGAGAATCTTAAAGTTGCTCTCGAAGGCAGTCTTTGGTAACGTTAAGCCCTCGGATGTGATCAGACTCTGTCCCTGCTCTGACTCTAACTAGCTAACTGTAGTCACGTTAACACTGTCATTGACGACACGACGTCGGAAAGCTTTAGTCTGCTGTTTGCCGCCTAATTGTTGCTAATTAAATTAGCTGTCTAGATCATACAAGTAAGAACACCCGTTTGGAGGTTACGTTATAGCTGATTATTAAATCTTGATTTAAAGCGTCACACAGAAAATGTTATGGCCATGTTCAGCGTTAGGACATGAGCACGAGACGACAGCTAGACTGGAGTCTTTGGTGTCCTTAGTCAGTGTTAGGGATGACATTACTGCCAATATCGGTGTCAAATGAAAGAGGTAAGTGGTGGTAGTCTATTAGTCTAGTGGTCAGGCTTTCAAATAGATCACTAGAAGGTTGTGAGTTCAACACCAGGCTGCCACCATTGAGCCCCTGCTCCAGAAGACTGTCCCTGGACTGTGACCTGTAATGTAATGGAGTGTAAAAGGTATGAGCAGTGTGACGTTTTATTGATGACGTGTATCAAGAGACTCACACTTATAAAAGTCACACTGAAGCTCACTCATGGCTATGAACAAAGTAACTTTTTAAAGTGCTCGATTTAAGAATGGACTTTGGTGTAGATGATTGCTCACCCATACGGGAGAAGAGAATGTATTTGCCTAATGAAGACATAGTTCTAACTTACTGCCGTTATGAAACCACTGTATGTCTACAGATTAATAAAACGTATGCCCTGTGTTTATTAGACATTGATCAGCTCTCCCGTGAGGGCTTCAACCGAGAGGCTCGTGCTTTTAGTCGTCAGAATTTCCTCCCACACCTTGGAGTAGCTCCATCATCCCTGAGCCAGCAGGATGTTGGAGGGCCTTGTTGCCTGGGTGCTAAACACATACCTGGGAAAATATGTGAGCAACCTGAACACGGATCAGCTCTCCATTGCCCTTCTGAAAGGTAATGACGCATGCATCTATCTTTCTGCTCACTTTTACTGCTCATTATTTTACAAATCCTGCTGCAATGTTCTGAATTAGGGATGCACTGAATGTTACATTCTGGGCCGATACCGATGTTTTTAAAAAAAACAATTTGGCCACAATTTTTGTAAATGTTAGTTATTTAACCCCCTTTCTGTGCCAAGGAAACAAATACATCTATTATAAAAAATAACTGAACTGTTTAAAGTAATTCAGCTCTCCATTACACTATCATTGAATGAGCACAAATTTAATCATATAAATCTATAAAACAATCTTTTAGCAAGGCCGTCTTTCACGTGAAAAATATTCTCTTTTTAAATAACTATCTCTAGCCTACTAAATATACTGTGAGTGTTGTGATGGTTGTTTTGATTCAAATGTTTCGATGAACATATTACCATAATCACTTGCATAGGGGGAAAATAATGTTTTTGACGCTTATCCAAAAGGATTTCGAGAGACTATGGGTTGGACCTCGGTTCTATCAATGTGGTGCACTTTTGAGAGCAAATTTAAGAGGTTAGGTTAGGTATGAAGAAGCTTTTAGCTCTTGTATCGTTTTCTGTTTAATTGTGCTCTATAACTAATTGAATCATAAACACATTGGTTGTAAATAATATATAAACAGATCTAATCTACTGCCCCCTCCCTAGTCTACCCCACACACACACACACATACATGCTCTACACTGCACACTCATTTAGCTACCCACTGTCTTTTCAGAAAAGCACTGGTGATGTCACTGTAGCAAATGGAGGAGAAGCTTGTTTTGGCCGTGTCTGTCGATCCTGAACTTTATATGTCAGACACACACTATCATACCAAAGAGCAGAGAAGCACATTCGTTGGAGCAGTTCGGCCAGCGCCTGCTCAAGGTTGCTTGTGAGAATTGTGTTTTTGTCCTGCTTGGTGATGAGCTTATTCATACGAAGCGTTAGGGCACGCATCCTCTTGTTGCTGCTCATGGTGAAAGAAGTAACGTCAAACAAATGGATAGTAGAACAAATAAATGATAAAAAGCAAAGGGGCAATGCTAGTTTATAATACCACGGCAAACAAAGTGGGATATGTTGTCAAGATTTTGTTGTGATCGTCATCACAGCATCTATAAGACACATCTAACTAATTCTGTGTCAGTATAAGTCACATCTCTAATGTTTCATGACTGTTGATATAGTGCATCAGAAAGCATTATGTGTGTCAGAGTGGAAGGCATATGAAGAATATCGTTGTACAGGGAAACTTGTTTTTAACTGTGCATATGACAATAAACGCTTTGACTTGATATGCATGGTTATGAAACATGGTAAACGAGACTGCTCCCTGTTACAAGACGGGCTGCTGTGGGTTAGGGACATCGGCCGCCACCTGCTGCGCTCTCACATCATGCCAGAGTCATGTCCAGCCTGTGGCTTCCTCTCCGATCAGCAGCTGGTTACTGTTGTCTCAGTCCGACCGCAAACAACTACAACTAAAACTTCCTCCCTCCCTCCTCTGTATGACAGTTCGCTTGCATAGATTCAACTCTTGGGTTAAGTAATCCCTCAGAATGTGTTATACTAATGGTTGATTCTATTATTTTGTCCACCCCATTTATATCAATAAGGGACAGTATAACTCGATATAGTACAACAGCACTACAAAAAGATCGTACAGAATCAACAGGTCTCTAAACCAGTGTCAACACAAACTGAACTCGAGAGCCTTCATGAAGGGAGGAGTTATTGAAGATGTCTTGTATTAGTCTGCATTAGTTTTTAGTGAGGTGTACCTAATAAACTGGCAGCTAAGTGTACGCTCTTGTAGGAAGGAGCTGTGTTAAGACATTTATAGTGTGATCCGGTCACTGTGTAACACGGTGTCCGTTTCCTGTCGCTCCTCAGGTGCAGTGGAGCTGGAGAACCTCCCTCTCAGGAAAGATGCCCTCCGAGAATTTGACCTGCCGTTTGAAGTTAAAGCAGGTGAGATGCACTGACTGATGACCTTACAAAGTTTAAACACAACTATCAAAAACTATATCCAAAGTGGAAGAGGGGAGTGCTCTTCCCTGCTCATCAACCCTTTATAGTGGTCCATATATGTTCCCTCAGATTACTGTGCAGGAGCTGCATGCTTAATGTGATTCCTTTTTTTCTTTACTAATCTGAAATGTGATAGCATGGCATCAATATGGCTGATACATGGACATCGCACACAGATCATTATTTTATTCAGCCCCCCTTTTTCAGTCCGCTACCGACACCGCTGGTATAGCTTGACTATGTCGATACAGTTGAACTCACCACCAGCAACCGAGTTGCTTGTTTCATTTCAAGCTCTTTATGGTGTTTCATATTGTGCCTGAAAATAGAAGGCAGCAACAATGTTTGGTAAATAAAGTAAGGAAACGTTGAAGAAGAGTTGTGTAACATGTTCTATTTTGATGGACTAATCTCAGCAAAATGTCTACTTTCAAATGATATTGTAAGGTGGAAATGCCTTAAAAGGTCAGTTCATCCAAATCATATCCTACAGATGGGTGACGTATAGAAGGACAAACCTACATGCAGGATGTTGGAAAGCCTCCACTGGAGGGATGAAGACTCTTTTGCCTTCCTTTAACTCTTGTATTGTATCTCATAGAGCCCGTCAGTGCTTTCTGTCCATCATCACAAACTGAATCCAGATGAACTTGTCTGGCAATGTGTACTCTAATGTAATGACAGAGAAGCAGCATTATTCATGCCTGCTTTCACTTCTGAAATTAAACGAGTCTGAGGGAGTTTAGAGTGGTTCTTTAGAAGAGGAAGTCAGGGCGTTTAGGAGCTGATGTTAAACTTCCAAAACCTTATGCCATATGCATTAACACAGCCAAAATGATTGAAAAATTACAAAGCCAAAAATGTAAGTGTTGCATAAGGGTTATACGTATGCCCATTTCTTTCAAACAAGCAAGCTGTCTGCTAACAACTGTACGTCTCAAGACAAAGCTCGGGACACTACAGGCTCAGTAGTACTCGTATTCATAAAGAGTGAACTGATCAACGATTTTACACATAAACCCAATTCCTAAACATTTTTTTATCATTGTCACTAGCAATGAACGACCAGGAGCATGGTTTAACAAGCTACACCTAATCGAGCTGTTTAAATGTCAATACAACACTAACAGCAAATGTTTAAAAGCTTTAAAAATACCCTCTTATTTGGCTGAGAAATAGCTGATTTGCGTCTAGTTTCAACACAAGTGGCAGACAGTACATCTCATATTGAGGCTGTGTTTCCTCTAGTGTGATCCATGCATCATGTTGTCTTTCACCAGGTTTCATTGGAAAGATTACTCTTCAGATCCCTTTCTACCGGCCTCACAGTGATCCATGGGTCATCTCCATGTCCCAGCTCAACCTGATCATCGGCCCTGCCCAGCTGCAGGAATATGATGGAGAGAAGGAGAGAGAGGAGGAGAGAGAGCGCAAAACACGCCTCCTCAAGTGTCTCGAGGACAAGTTCAAAGTAGGCGGATCAACACTTTACATTATAACGTGCTCATTTTTCATCCATCTCGCAATTAAAGAGCATTACAGAAATCCGAGTGACACTGAAGGAGCTCTACTTGAAACATATAACGTTCTGTTGTCATGTATGTCACTTTACACCAATACAATTGAGGGTTATGCTTTTAAAATCTGAGACAAATAGATCAGATTGTTGTCGTGTCAACAAAACAAGGCTTTACACGTCTTTATTTTTTGCAGGGCTTTAATGTCAGGAAAAATAATTCCTACTTCGCTATAGTGAATCATGTAGCTGCACCTTCTAGTCCTAGTCTGTGTTTGTTTCCTGCTTTTTATTTATTTATATTTATTTTATTACTTCTGTTCATCTCTTCTAACATACACTTTAAATGTGTTAAGATCTTTGTAGTTGTTAAACGTGTATGCGTGTGTGTACTGTATATATGATGGTGTGTGTTTTGCTCCTCCAGAGTGAGTGTGAACAGAGAGGAGAGTCTTATTGGTACTCTGTCACTGCCTCAGTCGTCACCAGGATTGTGGAAAACATTGAGGTAAGCCATCCAACATTACGTATCAAAAACCACGCATGTATTCTATGCATCAGTTTAAACGACACCCCTGCCACTCATAGCGAGTTAGTAAATTGTTCATCCCACATTTTATTAAATGATCATAAAGTTGAGTCAACACCTTTCTAAAAATGAGAACGTTCTTTAAAGGAGGATTTGTTGCAGAGCTGTTGTATTACGCTTGCTGCAATGGTAAATGGACTGCCTTTATATATATTTATATAGCACTTGTTAATCTTTGCGACCACTCATACACCCATTCACACACATTCACACAGAATCAGAGGCTACCACACGAGGTGCCACCTGCTCTTCAGCAGTGATGAACATCCACACACACTCACATGATCATTCCTCATGTTAATTAAAAGATCCCTTCCTCCTTCTGTGCTAAAATCTCCTCCAAAAGTTCATCTGAAGCCAATATGAAGCTTCGGCCTGTGTTTGTCAAATCAAGCTGCTTTCCTGTCGCTGCAGTCGGCCAAAGTAATCAGGTAGTTGTTACCGTTGAGTTGCAGACTGAACCTTCATTTCCTCACTTTGTAGCTGAACATCCAAGACGTGCATCTTCGATTTGAGGATAACTTCTCCAACCCAGAGAAACCCTTTTCCTTTGGGGTTTGCATCCACAACGTTTCTGCTCAGAACCCCTCCAAAGAGACGGTAAGTGTTCACTCCAAGGGCCCAATCTTACTGTCAACTGGCATTGCTAGTTGACAGTTGCAGACAACGATGAGGCTGCACTAATATTGTTAGTATTATACTCTTCGTAGAACTAGACTCCAGTAGTGCTGCGTAGGATTGCTTCAAACATTTCCATTTAACTCCAGAGAGTAATTTTATTGGATAATATCCATCCATCCATCCATCCATTTTCAACCGCTTATCCGGGGTCGGGTCGCGGGGGCAACAGCTCCAGCAGGGGGCCCCAAACTTCCCTTTCCCGGGCCACATTGGCCAACTCTGACTGGGGGACCCCGAGGCGTTCCCAGGCCAGTGTGGAGATATAATCTCTCCACCTCGTCCTGGGTCTTCCCCGTGGTCTCCTCCCAGCTGGCTGTGCCTGGAACACCTCCCTAGGGAGGCGCCCAGGGGGCATCCTTACCAGATGCCCGAACCACCTCAACTGGCTCCTTTCTACGCAAAGGAGCAGCGGTTCTACTCCGAGCTTCTCTCGGATGACTGAACTCCTCACCCTATCTCTAAGGGAGAAGCCAGCCACCCTTCTGAGAAAACCCATTTCGGCCGCTTGTACCCGCGATCTCGTCCTTTCGGTCATGACCCAACCTTCATGACCATAGGTGAGAGTAGGAACGAAGATAGACCGGTAGATCGAGAGCTTTGCCTTCTGGCTCAGCTCTCTTTTCGTCACAACGGTGCGGTAAAGCGAGTGCAATACCGCGCCCGCTGTTCCGATTCTCCGGCCCATCTCCCGCTCCATTTTCCCCTCACTCGTGAACAAGACCCCGAGGTACTTGAACTCCTTCACTTGGGGTAAGGACTCATTCCCTACCCGGAGTAGACAATCCACCGGTTTCCTGCTGAGAACCATGGCCTCAGATTTTGAGGTGCTGATCCTCATTCCAACCGCTTCACACTCGGCTGCGAACCGATCCAGTGAGTGCTGAAGGTCACAGGCTGATGATGCCAACAGGACCACATCGTCTGCAAAGAGCAGCGATGAGATCCCAAGCCCACCAAACTGCAACCCCTCCTCCCCCCGACTACGCCTCGATATCCTGTCCATGAATACCACAAACAGGATTGGTGACAAAGCGCAGCCCTGGCGGAGGCCAACACCCACTGGGAACGAGTCCGACTTACTGCCGAGAACCCGGACACAACTCTTGCTTTGGGCGTACAGGGATTGGATGGCCCTCAAAAGCGCCCCCCTCACCCCATACTCCCGCAGCACCTCCCACAGTATCTCCCGGGGGACCCGGTCATACGCCTTCTCCAGGTCCACAAAACACATGTAAACCGGATGGGCATACTCCCAGGCCCCCTCCAGGATCCTTGTGAGAGTGAAGAGCTGGATAATAATAATAATATTGGATAATAATAATAATTTAAAGTTCAGTGATATTCATGAGAGCAGGTGCTAGAGTAGTACTATTTCATTTTTAACCTAAATAAACTTTTTTTTAATATAATGCATGCAGAAAGTCATTGCATTCACCAAACAAGCTTTTCTTGTAGTGATAACTTGATATCTTATGTTTATGAGAGCCGTATGTCGTAATTATCTTTGTATTGTAATTCATTCGGGACTACCACATTTGAGATTTTCTTTGTATTTGCAGGTCCAGAAGCTCCTCCGACAAAAGCAGCTGGAGATAGAAGACTTCAGCGTATACTGGGATACAGAGTGTGAGATGCTGGGAAAGCTGCCTGCAAATCAGATCCAGGTCAGACCCCCGGTGACCTTCAACACAAAGGAGCCAGAGTGTTGGAGCTTAGTTCTGAACTCCATTTCACTTTTCTTTGAGACCGTCTTCATCATAATTTATACCTGACTAAACTAAGCCGTACCAACACCACAATAGAGACAGTCCTGGTATTAGATGCACACAACACGACATGCACCATTGAATGATGGTGATTTGTTGACTTGTTGTACTTCTGGGTGTATTGAAGGGACAGGTGACCTCCTGTCTGAAGGGAATACATTTATTTGTGACTTAAAAAACCTGGTGATTTTCAGTAATGAAAGACAACATGCATGCTGCTTGGTGGAGCACTTCTACTGTAAGACCTCTGGAACCTGCCAACTATACATCCTCTGGAACAATGTCTAATTCAAGATTAAGTTCCTGATGAGTAGTCTGATTGTTTTGTGGCTGTACAGGATGCGATGACCCTGTGTATGCAGAGCCGTGAGCATCAGTACATCTTTGAACCAGTGTGTGCCTCTGTGCTGCTCCGAAGAAACACCTCCAAGGAGCCACTGAGGTCCCGACACACACCACGGATTGAAGGCCAAGTTCAGCTGGAGCCCATGTCCCTACGCCTGTCACAGGTCAGTGAACACTTGACTGCCTTCCTTACCAACAACAGAAGTTGAACTAACAGATATTATCACATGGCTTTGTTAAATACGCCATTCTTATTGCTCAGTTATGACATTCTACGGTCTGTTATTCCTATATGAAGTATAATCCATATATTCCTGTGGACGCAGTTCTGACCTCTGAAAACAACGAGCAGACTAATTATTTTAGCTGAGGTAATAACATAATTTTTAAATCTATATTTTCTGTCAAATTATGGATTTTTTGTTGTTGTTGTGAGTATCTGTGTAATAAGCCGGATAATCTACAGTGAGCCGGTCATTCCACTTGATTCAAGCTTACCCTGTCACTTGCTATTATTGTTATTATTATTATTATTATTATTATTTTTGTTATATTATTATGATTATCCCTGACATATCTCTGACTGAGATTCCCAGAGGTCAAAAGAAAAGACGAAGGATCTTTTCACTTTTTCTGATTGTTCATCTCCAAACGTATACCTGTACTGTAAGAACAAACATTTGA
The DNA here is from genome assembly GCA_943593645.1 of Bovichtus variegatus. Classification (NCBI taxonomy): domain Eukaryota; kingdom Metazoa; phylum Chordata; class Actinopteri; order Perciformes; family Bovichtidae; genus Bovichtus; species Bovichtus variegatus. Next base: position 11,476,237 of record CALSCE010000016.1, on the reverse strand, counting down.
AAATGATAAATGATTCACATTTGAATACTTAAAGGTTCAATGTGTAAGATATGCACTAATATAATGCACTAACATTATGAACAGAGTGTGAAGAGGTAACAGTGTTGACATTAAAGACGTCTGTGTGTTGTGTTGCAGAGATACCTACTGAAGTTAGCATGCTAACAGCTAGCTGCTCCGGCCAGCCTGTAATACCACTTGTTCCTCTAGAGGTGATAGTGAGTCAGTGTAGCTCCAGTCTGCCTCAGAACAGAGGGAGAAGAAGCTGCCTGACTCAGACTCGGGGCTTGTCAAAGCAGCTTCGCTGTACTCCCAGTGCTGGGATATTCACCGGCAGTCTCCGAGCCGCCGGAGCTGCTGCACGCTCCCCTCCCGGGAAGCAGTACTGTGTCGGCGCAGAGGAGGAGGAAACAAAAACACGACTCGTTCGCGAACCCAAGCCAACGTTAGAGGAGCATGCAGAGTGACTGAATGTGTGTGTGTGTTCTCTTTAGGTCCAATACCAGCAGATCATGGCATTTCTCAAAGAGCTAGACCGCCGGGAGAGAGAGATGCTTTACCAAAAGTGGAGACCAAAAGTGCCAATTTCTGGGAGGTAAGTTCACACTTTTATAGTGGGAGCAAACAGTCAGTTGACTTTCTTATATTTACACTCTCAGGAAGAGTGAAACTGATGTATCTAGTAGTGTTATTTTCACACTAAACTTGAAGCACAGCTGAAGTGCACGTCACATCACATCACACTGGGGTCTTAAATATTGCCTCTGCCGTGGCCGGTTATTGAGCCTGTAACATCGTTTGTCCCTGCAGCTGCCGACAGTGGTGGATGTTTGCTATACAGGCCAACCTGAGTGAAATCAGGGAGCAGCGGCGGCGAGGCAGCTGGGACTTTGCTCTGCAGCGGGCACGAGATGCCCAGACCTACACCAGCCTGTACTTCAGGAGGCTCAAAGGAGTCTCACTGAGTCCTCAGGAAGAGGTACTATACTGTAACAGAGACACGATGTATCAACAAACAATGAACATATCCGTATCATTATGTTGCCCCTCATATTCCCTTATTTACTAATAGAACTCATAAAACGATCTGAGTCAACAATGTCACAAATCTTTTAAAGAGCATGCACACAAGTTTCTTTTATAAGAATAGATAGACCCAAGGAGGGTCAAATATGACAAACTAGTACAACTAAAATATAAACAGGTTAACATACTATAGTTGTTTTAACTGATGGTTTTGTTGACTGTATGGAGCCAGTTTAGAGGTGAAGTACTAGTTTCTTTGGAGCAGGTGGCTCAGAACTACACTTTGCACCTTTTTTAATGTGTTTTTTTCCCATGTGCTGTGATGCTCTAAGATAACACAGTATTTTGAGATGATGTCATTTTGAACACACTCCCAACACACATCACTGAACTGATGATGTTGGACTTTATCACCTAGACTGAGCTGGAGCGAGTGGAAGAGGAGCAGACGTTAGAGGAGCTGCAGAGTCTCCGAGAAATTGTCCATGACTGGTTTCGAAAGCAGGAAGAGATTGCAGAGGTAAGGTCACATGACCCACACACTTGATTAGTATGGTATGGGATTAAAATTCAAACACATCAAGGGTGTTTGTGGGATTTTAATAGCAAACGTCAGCAGGCAGAGCTTCACTGTGATAAGACACTCTTGTTAACTCCACTTAGCTGTCAACTGTTTGTCTGTTTGTGAACTCGTGAAAATGACACATATAGACCAGCTGATCAGTCTCATATTTATGTTTTTTGCCGGTCAAATTTACACACACATATTTGATGGTTTCACACACACACACACACACACACACACACACACACACACACACACATACACACACACAGGCTCACCCCACAGGGGAGTTAGTATATTATACTATATTACACACCTTGTACATTCTTGTAAATAGACATTGAATCATAAATAGTTTGGTATACATAAATACATAGTGTTAGATAAATATATAATGTTAATAAATAGTTTACTCTCTATAATAGGCCTACATCCACCGCATAGAATTTCTCTGATTGTTGTATGAATGTACAATTGAATTTTCCATGAAGGAAAAGTTCCAAAAATGTTTGTGTATGCTTTCAATTATAGTTCTTAGAAAGAAAATCCAAATCACCAGGTCAGACCTTCAAAACACGGAATCAGCAAAGAAAATTCTCTCGACACAAACGACTGCTCACATTCAATCCTCAAGCTTTCGTTGATCTTCTAATTATTTTGATGTTATAGATGTTCAGCCTGTGTTCTTCTGCTCCTCTGTCTCCTCTTCCAGAATGTGAGAGAGCCCAGCAGTGACCCCCAGCCCTGTTTACCCCCCACATCCATCCCCAAGAGTGGGAGTTCAGGAATGATCCAGTACCTGCAGTCGTGGTTCCCGGGCTGGGGAGGCTGGTATGGAGATTCCCAGGACCCAGAAAGGCCTGAGGAGCTCCTGCCGAGTCCATCCTCCTGGGATATTCTAGGTGAGAGGGCTGACTGACAACCTGTAGCACCTTTCTGTCGTCTGTTTATAAGCTCCAGCAGAAGTTGCAACCACAAGATTGCTTTTATTTGCATTGCATATTCTGTTACATACATACATGAAAGAAATGCAGACTCCTGTATAATGAGTTAGATTGTTGTGTTTTGTATCATCTGGTAAATCTTCTCCCTGGAGTGTAATCCTGTGATTTCCAGTGTGCTGACCCATGATGATGTAATGCTTCTCCAGCAGAGACAGAAGACTTGTTCGACCCATTGGAGGACTCTCACACTCTGAACACGTTCACCAGGCGAGATCACCTGTTTGCCCGGCTGGAGTTCCTACTGGAGAAAGGTGGAATCACGCTCTTCCAGCAGGACAGGAGGGGGGACACGCTGCACGAGAGTGGGGTCATCCAGTTGGAATTCTCAGGTACACAGCTGCAATGTTTGGTAGGATTAGGTTAGGAGTGTTGAAGTGCATCAACCTGCCAGTTTTATCAATTAGTTACAGGTGGGTGATAAAATGTTTTATTGTGTTTCAGTATAGGTCATTTTATATGACCCTAAATTATATTTGTATACCTTACCTTACAAATTAGTTTTTTTTTTTTTTTTCAAATTGATGCAAATATCCTGTAAAACCAATATTGCCATGTAACCATCTTGCTGATTGGATTGCCCACAACGGTTGTAATTAAAGCAGAGATGCCAAAAGAACGTTGGTACATCTGGACCAGGTGCTGATCAGCTGACTCTACAGCTCTTACTGTATGCCATCGTTGCAATATTTGTGGGTGTATATCCTGGTGTATACGGATCTCTGTGTGTTACTTCATGTTACCTGTAGTTTGATTGTACACGTATATGTTATTGAGTGTGTGTTGTTCTCTCAAATGCCCAAGACAGATTTCTCCTCAGGGAGGCAATAAAGGCTAATCTTATCTTATATGTTGTCATACCTGTCAAACTAAATCGTCTATTTTGATAATCGATTGATCTTTTATCAAGGAAAAATGCCAACCACATGATAGTAAACTGAATATCTTTGGGATTTGGACTGAATACAAGACATCTTAGACCCTTGATGGGCAATTTTCACTATTTTCCAACAGTTTATTTGGAGCAATACATTAATAAATTAATTTTAAAGATAATTAACAGATTCATTGATTACATAAATAATCATTAGTTGCAGCCCAAGAGAAAAATAAAGGGCGAGAGAGTTCTATATATAATTTGCAACTCCTCTCTGTTGTTGGAGAGAAAATTGACTCTTTAAAAAAATGTGTAGTCCTCTGAGTTAAAGGTGTTTTAGTCCCGTAGTTGTTTCAATAGACTCTGAGCATGTGTACCACTGCCTTGCTTTAATTTACTGCGACCATGTTTCCACAGGGGTGAAGGTGATTGTGGAGTCTCTCCCTCGCTCTGAGTCCTCCCTGCTGTCTGTCAAGCTGGGGGGTTTGTTCCTGAGAGACCTGACTACTCAGGGCACCATCTTCCCTGTCCTGGTGTCTCCCAAAACGGTAAGCAGGGATGCACACGGGTGGGCAGAGAGTTCATATTGTGAGGAAAAGTTTGAAAAAATCAATTGCAGCTCCTCGAGGACATCATATGTGTGTTATTTTGTACTGCGTGTTGTGTGATGCTGCTCATGTTTTAAACGTCTGTTGTAAACTTGTTGTAGGACAAAGTTGTTGTTGCCATTAACCAGCCATCCGGCCATTCCAGCAGTGCCTCTGGTAAGATGTTTCTTTTTTTTTAAAGAATTGATTTAATCATATTTTTTCAATTCAAATAACCTTATTAGAGAATACTTTCTCCGAGCTTGTGCTATTTTGACTGCCTCAGATACTTTCAGATGAAATTGTTAAAGCGGTCAGAAGTGTACCGACCTGGTTTTATATATGCGCCAAAAAAGGAGATTTATTTTTTATTTTTCTTTAGCAATATTTTGCCTTACTTGTGGCGTTTGTAACATTCTTTATTTAGGTGCTTGTGGGTCCTGATTTTTCTGATCAATGTGTATCTTTCTTTTCTTTTTTTAAATACTCAACATTATTTTGGATGCTACACCTTGCTGTAGTGTAACTGCCCAGACAAGCCGCTCCACACTAAACTCCTTGTGTTTAGTGCCTTTTAAATATTATCTGTCATGGGAAAACATCCAACTTCTTCACAGTCAGAGAAATAAAAAGTGTGCGTCCTGGTGACAGAAGCCTTGCAGCAGAGACACTCCACAGTGTATTACTGTAGGTTTTTATGACAGACGGATGTGGGAATAATCAGATTTTGGTGGCAGTATGAGTAGTAATGCACCATACTCCCACCAGCTTTCACTGAAATGTTTTCCTCTTACGAAGCTGCCGTGTTTCTGTTGTTGTGCTGTCAGGATGCAGTGCAGAGTGCTCGTCATCACCAGTGTTTGAGATGATTTATGAGCGGAACCCTGTGAGATGTAAGTTTGAGCGTAGACTGGAAGTGAACACGAGTCCACTGAACATCATCTACAACCCACAAGCAATCAAAAAAATGACTGAGTTCTTCTATAAAGGAAGAGTTCATACCTCAGGTAAGTGCCCCTTTATGGAGTGCATACATTTTGTTAGAAAAATATTCACCAAAAACTGGTGCACATTTCACAATGCAGACAAACACTCGGCACAGTTTTATGGAAAATACAGATCCAGACAGAAACGTTTACAGTTCCAAAGATGTACTCCTTGATTTCTTTATTTTTAAGACTGTAGTTTTTTTTTTTTTTTTAAATACCCTTCTACCAATCTGCGTCAGAGTGAAAGTCAAATTAAACAAAAGATTTAAAGAAGACCTAAGAAAAGTCAGGGATCAGTGAGCAACGCTGAGAGAAAAATGACAGTGCTAAAAAGTAATCCCCAGTGGGAATTTGGCATGGAGTCTGGAACTTTCCCAGACATTGCGACATGCTGTATTGATTAACTCCAAGTCAACATGCAATGTGATCCATCCATTAATGTCCGCTGTTGAGCTGAATCAGATTAGATGATGGTCTAAAAACAGCTGCCTCACTCCCTAAATACATGGCCGCTGCTTGTTATTAGAATTATTTATTGTTTTTCTTGAACCTTAATATATTTCAGAAGAGTTTTATAATTTCTTCTGACTTTAGCAGACGAGGCAGGACATCTTCTTTATAATGCGCTGCAGGAAGTCACACGAAGTCTTTGACTCTTTGAATTTTGACACTCAAATGAAACACTGCAAAGAATGTGGACAGTGCCATACTGTAGGTCATGTTATGACTGATATTACATACCAAAGGCAGGTATAGCTCTGACTCCATGACATGAGATTGAAGAGCCCACATGCTAGCATACATATACTACACAGCATGCTTGTAGTAAACAGCACATACCAAGATAAACATTGTTTTGAAGACTGTAAAACTTTTATTTTAAAGATTAACAAAGCGTCTCTAAATGATCAAATCGTTTACTTGTGCGAGCAGTCTCCTCATAGAAGTCCCTAAAATCCACTATACTTTCTCATTTACTTTTGAGTACCAGCAGATTCTTGTATTTTAAACATCTCTCTTTGATCCTCAGGTTTCGGCTATCAGTCAGAGCTGGAGCTGAGAGTGGCGGAGGCTGCCAGGAGGCAGTACAACAAGCTGAAGATGCAGACTAAGGCAGAGATCCGACAGACCATTGATCAGCTACTCGTGGGAGAGTTTATTGTAAGACTTTCACTGGATGGTGACATCAAATAATTGGAGGTTGAATCATTTCTAAATGCCACCTATGTGTTTGCTTTGTAGGAAAACGGCAAGCGTTGGACCATGAAATTGGACATCTGTGCACCTCAGGTGATTTTCCCTGATGACTTCCAGTCAGAGGACCCGATGCTAGTTGTTGTTGATTTAGGCAGGATTCTCCTCACAAACTCTCAAGGTAAAACAGACAACCATTTTAGCAAATGAAAAATAAAAAGGATATACCCCATTATCTTCATTCTTCTGTCTAACTCAGCTCATACCTGTTGTAATTCGTTTTCTTTGAAGATGACACCAAGGCCAGCTCAAAAGCTACTCAACCTGAAAGGGAAGACATGAGTGATGATGAGTACCAGACGCCCCTTGCCACCCCGCCAGGGTCTCCACCACCTGAACTAGACTTACCTTTGAAAGAACAGTTCAAAAGCCCTGACCTTTCCAGCCTCAGGTCCCCTGAAAGTACACAGGCCTACAGCAGAAAGCTTTATGAAAAATACTCCTTGTCCTTTAAGGACCTGCAGATAATGGTTGGTCGCTGTAAGGACAACTGGAAACATCTTCAAGAGAGTGAGGTAGGGCCTACTCACGTGGTGGAGAAGTTTAATGTGCTGCTACAGCTTGAGCAGAGACTGCGCTACACATCGGACCCCCAGCTCCCTGGGGCTGTGCTGTCAGGAACTCTACCAGACCTCAAGGTCCATATCAACCTTGAAAAGATGACCGCCCTGAGGAGTTGTCTGGCTAGGCTAAGTAGTCCATCCGTCAGTGAAGGGGACAAAAGTCAAGAAAGGGGACAAAATATACGGTCTCCCGACCCCCTTACCCTTCGCCACGACAAGATCTTTCAGAAGGAAGACTGCTCCTGGAAGCTACAAGGCTCAGCTAAGAACCTGACCCAGAGCGTGATGACTTTAGAGCAGCACACACGGGAAGTACTGGTGGAATCCCGTCTACTTTTAGCTGAATTCAACATTAACTACATGCAGCTTGGTGTAGAAAGCGATGGCCGCTACATATCTGTTCTCAAGGTATTTGGCACAAATGCTAATTTTGTCAGGCGGCCTTATGATGCAGAAGTCTCTCTGACTGTCCATGGTCTTCTGCTGGTGGACACCTTACAGACCTATGGCTCAGACTTTGACCTCCTTGTGGCTTCTCATAAGAATCTCAGTTTTGACATACCCTCGGGTAGCCTCAGAGAGAGCCAGCCTTCGTCCCCATTGTTGTCTGATGGCAGGTCTCCCGAGCATCAGGGCCATCATACAGAGTTATCCTCTGCTATGTCCATGGATAGAATCTCCCCCTTTAGTTCCTTTCTCAAAGACCAGGAGGCCCTAATTAAGCTTGAATACCAGTTTGTGAGCTCAGACTGCCCCTCCATGAACCTGGACAGCTCCCTTCAGGTGACAAGCATGCAGGTCAATAACCTGGACATCATTCTCAACCCTGAGACCATGGTGGAGCTACTCAAGTTCCTCCAGAAGTCATTCCCCAAAGAAGAAAGCAGCTGGACATCGTCAGTGCAACAGCATACAACACAGTCTTGCAGTGAGGAAGAGGAGGGAACGTATCAGGCCACCTATGACCAGAACAAAGAGCTGACCGTGGAGATCCACCGTCTTAACCTGCTTCTCCTTCGGACTGTGTCCACTGGAACTGTCCTGGGTGCTGAGAAGAAAGGTTTGAAGATTGCCACTGCCAGCATTACTGGCACCAAGGTCAATGTGTCCATGGGCAGTCGGTTGGACATCAATGGTTCACTTGGGTCCATGCAGTTGGTAGACCTGACCCAGGAAGGAGGCCGAAGCCAGTTTGTGGTCAGCATAGGTAGTGCTGAGAGCTCCTCCACTCTTGGCGGATTAACATTCCTGGCTGACACAGAAGGTTCTTCCTCAGAAGCTTTAAATTTTCGCCTCATGGAGAAATCCCAAGGGGAGTGTTCCTTGCAACTTCAAATGGCATCCTTGCACTATAACCACTCAGCCAAGTTCCTGAAGGAGCTGAGTCTCTCCGCCAATGAGGTAGAGGACAATTTCCGCTCCATGCTGAAAAGTGCTGCCACCAAAGTGTCAACAGTTCTAGCCACCAAGACTGCCGAGTACAGCGGTATGGTTTCGCTCTTCGAGACTCCCTCGCGGAGAACTCGAACTCAGAGTCAGAGTTGGGCTTATCCATTTGAGGATGAGGAGGATCTGCCCGTGGAGGAACCTGAATCCACCTTAGATACATTCTTGGTGAAGCTGACGCTTAATATTAGCATTGAATCACCAGTTGTGTCCATTCCCCGTAAACCTGGACACCCTGAGCTGCTGGTTGGCCATCTTGGAAGCATAACAATCCAGAATTTTGTTACCGGGCAAGACTCTGAAGGAGAGAGGTTGCAGGTGCTGGTGAAGGATATTCGACTGTACTCCGTCAACATGAGTCATTTGGTTTTGAAGAGGGCACCCAGAGGGGATAAGGCAGGCAGCATGTCACCATCCCGCAATGGGACCATCAATCAGGATGAACCACAGTTCACGCGTCATGATTTCTTTGAATCCCTCAGCCGCGGAAAAGGTGAGAATTTTCCAAATTTTAAGCATAGTTGTGATGTAGATGTGCTTGGTAATGCAAATAATATAAGCATATGTTTTATATGCAGCTTGTGATACAAGCTCACATATTATTTATTTTCTTCATCAGCTTTCCATATATTGAAAGACACCACTATACAGTTCACCTTGGAGAAAGTTCCCGTTGAGGAAGACACCCAGTTTACCTTCCTCACCGCAGAGGAGCCCTGCAAGAGCACAGGGTTACTGAGAATTGAGGGCAAATTCGTCAACTCTGTTCAGGTATACATCATATCAATACTGTAAATTCTCAAATATAAGACTATATTCAAATAATGATCACTTCTCAAACACTACCAGCGTGTTTATATTGTGCCCAACTTGAACAATGAAATACCAGTTTGCAATAAAGGCCTTTTAAAAAAAATAGAGGGAATTAACATTACTGTAATGGCTCACAAAGTAAATTCAGTGAACCACAGCACTGATTCCATCAATACATCACAGTCATGTCATACTGTTCTCTTTCCATCACTCTCTAACTACGGTTCAAAAGTCCCTGCTAGGGATGTCATGAGAACAGACACTTCAGTACCAAGTCGATGTCGAAATTCTGAAATGTGCCGGCACTAATTTTTACTACTTTAGGTACCCTAGTGCCTGTTAGTACCATTATGTGATATGTTCAAATGAATACAATTTTCACAGCAATGTAAAAATAGATATTAGAGAGGGAATTTAATTTTCATTTTTTTTACCGTGGTATCTAATTGGTCAAGAGACTTGACGGATTTCACTGGTCATTGCATCTACTACATACATTTCTGGTATTGTGACATCCCTCGTTCCTGCAAATGTTTCACAAAGGCATTAAAGGCAGTAAAAACATAACTTCCATAAGCTACCTAAAAGTTTTTAATGTGATCTTTACAGGAAGTGTCAAGTTGTATTTATGTCAACTCTACACTGAATGAAAATATGATTAAGTAGAACAACAGGAATTATTTAGAAAGTGAAAACAATATCATTAAAAACAGAAATGAAAGGCAGTGTGAGCCTGCTACAGACAGAGGCCTGCTTTTAGCTAGAGTTGAAATTTAATAAGACATTATTTAATTATTTAAAAGTGCAGTACACTACAATAGGTGTGTGTGTGTGTGTGTGTGTGTGTGTGTGTGTGTGTG
>CALSCE010000016.1:11436266-11450664 GCA_943593645.1 Bovichtus variegatus | reverse complement strand
CTGTTCACAGATACTGTTCACAGATACTATTCACACTGTTCACAGATACTATTCACACTGTTCACAGATACTGTTCACAGATACTGAACAGTGTGAACGGTACCATCCCTAACGTACAGCAGCAACACCTCGGCTACAATCTTCTGCACCACATCGTAGCCAGTCTGCCAGTGAACACAATTTCACTTTCTTGAATGAGGGTTATTTGTTGCTGTGCAGTGTATTTAATTTAAAATATTTAATTTAATATGAAAATGTCACTACATGGGGACATGCTCACAGTTTTTCATTTCATTCTGATTCATTTCTGAGCCCCTGAATGTGAACTGTGTGTGTGATTCCTCAGGCACAGAGTTTGTGGTGGTGGAAGACTCGTCTTGTCTGGATACCAACGCCATCATTCTAAAAGGCACCACAGTCCTCACATACAAACCCCGACTGCTGGACAGACCCTTCTCCGGCAGCCTCGCAGGAATAGAGGTGACCTCCCACCCACGGCTGAGGGACTCGTGTTCCCACTGCTACCATCAACGTATCCCGATCTCAAAGAGTATACTTTATAATTAGATGACGAATGAACTGAAATACTGCTGCTGCTCTTATGGCTCTGCTACAGTTAACGACTGCCATTGCAAATACTATTACAGTATTTCTATTCAGGAAATTGCTAAGTACTAACTGTGTTACTGCTGCTATTGCAAATACTGCTTCTGCTAAAACTGCTATTAGTGCTGCCCCACAACTCCGACCCCTCCCCATCCTACTCCTACCCTCAATGGCCAAAAAGTATGTAGTAAGGCTCGGTACATAGTGATGCTTGTGATTTTAGTATTTCCCATGGGATTGGTAAACACTGCATTAGTGCACGAGTGCTACTAACTACTAAGCCAATCTATCTAAGATCCTATTTTATAGCTCTGATTCTGAGGTATCTCACCCCCAGGTGTTCTCGTGTCGGCTGGGCAGCGAGCAGGAGACGGCGCTGTCCATCATCGACCCAGTCAACATTCAGGTGGAGCTGTGTGGGAGCCCCACTTACCAAAGCAGCTCAGGTCTACTGGATGCCTTCAATGTGGAGGACATCCCACCACTGCTGGAGGTAGGAGAGCACTCAACCAAAATAAGAAACATGTAACTGGGGACGGTGCAGTGGTTAATACTGTTCTCCCAATGCCCGCTGGGATAGGCTCAAGGATAACAGGTCCATCTAACAGATCTAACTCCATAGCACGCCTTCCCTATGACCAGTGTTCCATCTTTCGACCTGTATGAACAGTCCTTACTGTTCCTTACACTCAAGTGGTGCAAACAATATGTTTACTTCTTGCTTAGTGTTTACGTCTGTCAGCTTCATTTGTTGACTCCATCTTTTTATGAGCAGTTTCTTAATTGTCGCATTGGCTATCAAAAGAGCGTTTTACTTCCATAAAGTGTTACACAGGCTGTCTCTTAGAAATGTGTTGACCAAGCCGGGACAGCGGAGTCGTTTTCTCCGTCTTGACAAAGCAGAACACAGAGGACATAATACAAGTGTTTCCACAGGATGACTTGTACTCACTTGTATCAGTAGTGAAGTGACTTTGACTTGTAGAGCAGGTGGATTGCCCCTTTAATTGTGCATGTGATTGTCTGGCAGATTCAGTTTCCTACTCTGGACATTCGTCTGTCCTACAACGACATTCAGCTCTTCTTGGCAATAGCCAAGTCCATCCCTACTGCCAGCTCTCCACTGCCCTCTGACTCCGACACCAGCACTGAGCCCACAGCTGCACCCAAAGACAGGTTCAGGCAGAAGACTGAGGCCCTCATAGGTATGTGAAGACCGGCATAATGAGGGCTTTCAAGTCTTCCACAGGCGGCGGAAGCTCAGTCCGTAGGGAGTGTGGACTGCTACCTGGAGAGGTGCCAGTTCACCTCCTGGGTCAACACTTTGTAGTCGGGATACAGCTTAATTTGTTAGATTGTTATTTTTCTTATAACAATAACAATTTTGCTTAAAATTTGGCAATGTTCCTGTTCAGTGAAATTGATGTTATTCCACTGCTTATTGCTGTTCTCAGAAAATGTATTTCTGAATGTGTCTCGTCTCCACAGAGGGCCAGCTGACTCGTTTACAAGACCTTGGCTTCAGGAAAGAGGACTGCAAAAGAGCCCTGCTCCACTGTAAAGGTGGGTGAGACCTGTAACACGGGTCTCCACAGCTGACAGTAAAACTCACAGTCTCCTCGCTGTTATTGTTGTGCAAAGCTATCTAAAGACAGACTAATGCGTCCCTCAGGCCAGCTGGACCAGGCTGCCACATGGCTGCTGGAGAACGCTGAGAGCTTGGCGGGCCATGTCAGAGCCAGGGCTGACTCTGGCTCCAGCAGCCACTCTGCTCCTCTGTCTGGGGTGGAGGTGAAGGCTGAAAGTGTGTGCATCTGTTTCATCGACGACTGCCTGGATTGTGACATACCACTGGCTGAGCTCACCTTCTCCAGTAAGTCCCACTGACATGAGATACAACACCCCCCCCCCCACACACACACACATTTCAAATAAAAATGCTAAACCAGTGGAGTACAGACATTAAGGACTGTAAATGTTAGTATTTAGAACTAGCTACTTAAAAAACACACAGTGCTTCACAAAAACTCAATCATTTAGTAGATAAATAATTGCACACTCAGGAAGTTAAGCGTGAACATCTTGTGTCTTTGTTTGTTATTGCAGGGCTTTACGTGCTGCAGCGCATTGGTTCCACTCAGGAAGGAAACGCCAGCTTCACTCTATCAGGAGACTACTACAACAGAGAGTTGTCAGGTAATAACGTTTCAGCTTTTCTAAAACTACTTTTCTGTTCCCAACAATAAGATGTTGAGAGTGTCACTCATGGATCTTTAACTCCAGTTTCAATGGCGTTTATGGTTCAAAGCTAATTTTAATTTGATGGATAAAACTAGGGATTAAACCAACCAACTATTGTGACACTTAGTAAGATGTTCTACAGCAAAGTGCAGAGCAGGTGAGATATTATCAGCGGAGCAACTGCAGGGGATTAACAGAGATGGAAATGTTGCTTTTTTATGAATGAAAGTTTCTCAGTTTAGAGCTGCAGTGTGGTAGCCATGATGTCCAGTGAATGTGGATTATGTGATGATAGTAACTTCCATCGGTGTGTGTGGCAGGCTGGGAGCCCGTCATCGAGCCCTGGCCCTGCTTCCTGTCCTGGCAGCAGCAGGCCGCCGGCCGTCTCCACCCTCCACGTTTCAAGATGGGGATTCGAGCCAAGCAGAGACTGGACGTCAACATCACCTCTGTCCTGTTGAGTGAGTAAAGAGAAACATGCTTCTTGACACGCGTTTTAGGGTTCTGTCAAATGATACAGTAGCACTTATCTGGTCCTTCCAGAACAATATAACACCACCAAGAGCTCCTGGATAGCGGACTACTGTAAAGAGGAGGAACAGACCCCCCAGTCTTCACCACCCCGGCCCTGGATGGGCTCCTCAGTCGACCCACCCAGCTTCGGACAGAGTGAGTTTATTTGCAATATTCTTTTTTTTTTTTTTTATAGTGTATTTCGAAAATACCAGTGCTACTCAGAACAAACTTGCTGACATGGCACAGTTAAATTCACACTTTGCTCAGGTTTTTATTCATCTAGCTACTTAAAAAGGACACTGAAAGACTTTGTTGCCAGGGTAACTTAGGAGTCAAGTGTTCAATATTTTTCGTCTTGTTAACAAATCTCATGTGCAGCGTCAAACCAACTGTGAACGTGTTCACTAACGAGTATTGTGTGTGTATCAAAGCCCGATATATCTTCTTCCTCTGTGCTATAGAGTCAAGATTCAAAGGCACAACAGCTACAGGTTGTTGTTGGTAATGAACATGTTAAGTCCCAGGCTCCTGTTGCACTGGGTGACATGTTCCCTCATTAACACCAACATGCACACTGTAGTTTATGTTTACTCAGGCCCATGTACCGTCCTGATGCCACACATGCTCACTAGAACGCCAAATGTGGATTCATCCACTGCTGAAATAGTTACCAACAAATGCACTATTTCCTCTCATTGGAGTAACATTTGTATTCGTAACCTTGTATTTGTGAGGTTTCTTTGAAAATGTACGTCTTCAGTGAGCCTATGGCCTTGGAGCTGAGAGCCACAGACTGAGTATTGAAAGACAGACAAAACAAACACAGTGTTGGTTTTGATATTGTCAGGGGCTTTGTTGATAATAAGAAAAACAGAACCAAACCCAGATATGCTTTCAGTGTCTGCTTTAGGATCGGCAGGGCTCTGGTTTAAGCGTCGGTCCTGTGAGAAACTTGGTTGATGAGTTGCTCTATTCTCAAGAGTAACAGACACTGCTTTGCTCCAGCCTTTTATGTATGGTAGCATTAGCTGAGAAATGATAATGACGTAAGTAGCATCAATCAAAGTAACTCATCAGCCAAGTGCTTCTGGTCCTTCAGTTGAATAAGAACTGAATGCACTCGTGATATTTTGGATGCTATGCTGAACAAACACTTGATAATAGAAGGGAGATGACTTTGCACTATTAAGAAAGCCGAGTACAGAATGAGGATGATGAACCTCTAACCCTCTTGTGTGTTCCCCCTGCATGTGTCTCTGTTGTGTAGTAACTCTCTCTCTCTGCTGTCAGGTGCGACTCTTGCTCACCTTAGAACTAGGAGCACAGCCACCTTGACCTGCCTCGAGCAGCAGATTCACTCCAGAGGTACAGTTCAGAGTTGAGTCGCCCAGACAGCAGCACATTCAGTATCAAAGCTCTCATTCAGCCATCATGAGTTGTTCCCCATGGGTGCTTGGACATCTTGCAGGGTTGTGAGGCAATATAGAGCTGTAGTCGGGATCAATCAAAATGGAGTCAAAAGCCTTAAATGTTTCCCGCCAGCAAATAGTTTTAAGATGTTGAACTTCTGTGTTTAGAAGTTAAGACGCCGACCATGAACCGAGTCTGACCTGGACCTTTGTGGCATGCTCTCTCTCCCTTGTTTTCCGTCATCTCCACTGTTGCCATCTATTAGAATAGAAAATAAATGATCATTATATGTTTTAAGCCTCTGAGTGAACATGAGTCAGCTGCAAGTTACCAAGTAAAAATAATAGAATGAGCGGGAATGTAGTCTTTGACTGTGGCTCCTGATAATCTGCCAGTGCCTCAACCATAAAACTCTTGGTAGGACAGAAATGAACCAGCACATTCTGTCTTCATCATTAAATGTAATGCGTCTCAACGCGCTCGCATTGAAATAAAGTGTTCCGCAACAAAGGGAAAAAAAAAAAAGATAACAACATGGCATTTATTTAAGTCCTACATGAAACATTTCAATGTGCAACTTCTGTCCATGTGTAGAAATGATGAACCTCTTCATAAAATAGGAGTGAGCTGGGCCACAGGAGTAAACAATACACAGTAAATATATCAACACTATAAGAGAGATGTGTAGCTGTAGAATACAATCCACAGTATAAAGAATACATTAGAATACTCTAAAACTTAGAATACAATAAATGTTATAAAACTACTACAACTAAAATGTAAACAGGTTAACATATTACAGTTGTTTGTCTGATGAAATACTCCCCCTGTTTTATTGGAGCAGGTGTAAATATATTTAACAATATAATATAAAAATAATTTTTTTTTTTTAACTATTTTCCTCACTGATATATGAGCATGTGTTCACTTAGCATTGTGACTCATTAGATGTATTTATCACTCATAGGACTTCATAGTAAAAGTAGCTAAAGCACATTTCTCTCATCTCATGAGGACACGCCCTGGAAAGCTTCTCCAGGGATTATAGCAGGAATCCTGTGTGGCTGCTGCTATACAACACAGCTGAGTGAGGACTCACTGTATACTCCGTGTGGGTGCTTTGAGTAGGGATTACTAATCCGTCTCATTAGATTGGACTATTACTACTAGATTGTTTATTTAAGGATTTAAGGGTCATTTATTGTCATTCTGCAACACTGTGTTGCACGACCAGAAGTAGTTGTAGCTTAGTCCATTGATGCAACACGAGAAAAAGCTTGAGGAACAGAAGAGAACAAAGACAGCAGTAGAAGTAGTGCGTTCCTGTGTAGGAGCAGTCCTGGAGAAATGTCAACGACAGAAACACTCGTGAATTCTCTGGCCGGCATCTTGAATATAAAACAACAAACGACACAGGGGAAACATTGTTTGAGCCGGGAGCATCCCTGATGTAAACACAAACACGTTGTTCTGTGCTGAGTCGGCACAATAGTTGATGTATTTGTTTGATAGTCTGCTTACAACCGTGTGTATTGTTTGTGTTTGTTCCATAAGATTAACTCATTTACTACTATACTGCTTTATGAATAGGACAAGAGTTTTCTGGCATTTTGTAAAATGTTGAAACTAAAAGTAATAATACAGTGTGGTGGTAATAGAGTAAAACACCATACTTTCAGTGCATTGGTCTGTATATACTGTATGTTGATGTGTCGAGCCTGAAAGTGAGCAGCAGACCAGCCAATTATAACTCTTATAGTGTTATAATTGCGAGATTACAAAAAACACCAGTATGAAGTTTCCTTTTTAAAGGGATACTCCAGTGATTTCTATAAAGTTGGGGGCACATAAAAAAATAAAAGTCAAACTAGAAAGCATTGGGAGCAGATATCAGGACATTTAATCCTTAATCCTAAAAGTGTCTTTTAACAGCCCCAGTTCATGATGTGGACTTTGTGTCCAGTTTTCTGTTTGTGATCTTCAAGCCCAAGCTGAGTTAGTGTCTCAGAGTCCCAGAGCCACAGAAGTTATTGCACAGCTGTTTCCACAGGTTGACTAGTTGCCCTAAGTCCTTTTGAGTGGAGTGCCCCTTTTTTAAAGGAAAGAATTCTAAGGGACCTGTGTCTCGTCTGCTTTGTAGGTCTCACAACCCAAGAAGAAAGCAAACGCATGACTGTTAGAGTTGCCCACATGCTACACAAGTTAGTCCTGAGTCATGTACAAGGCCAAGGACACTGGTCTTCTCTCTGATTCCGTTTCCATTTCTGTTTCCAGTCGATGTCAAGCTGTCCAAGAGGAGGCAGCCATTCGTGCCGTACGCTCTGCGCAACCACACGGGATGTACCATGTGGTTTGCCACTCTGACTACGACCCCCACAAGGTATGTGCAGCCATAACCATCTCCATGTGCTCATAACTGGAGCTACAGCTTGATGGATTAGAAGGGACAACTAGACATGCAGACAAGTATTCCAGGTTCCAAACTGAAGGTGCACTGACCTGGGCCAATCAGGAAGCCAGGTGTATTTACCATATTGGAACACGTTTCGGCCTCCCGAGGCTCAAAAAGAACACTAGATGGCAGCTTGACACCATGGAAGTTGAGTAATGTTCCAAAATATAATTTTTTAAAAACTGTTGATTTTTTTCTCCCAAATGTGCTGTGACAATAATGAGGGACATACAAGAGGTGCATACTAACTTTGGTGACACAGGAAAAATGTACTTTACAGAAAGAATAGTGTCATTGCGCCTTGTTTGGTAATCTTGAGCACATTTGGTACGTGCATACAACATTTGAAGTTATATGGGGTGACCTGGAGCTCATATCTTATGGTCAGGCTAATTACTGCTGAGTGAGAGGGTTCTCCCCAGCAGACCGTTTCAACTCCAGCAGCAAGCGATCTCGGGTAAGTGTCTCCAGCTAAAGCTCTCCTCGTGTTCCCCACAGGGTGGCACTATCCCACAGCAGTAGTGCAGACTCCATCTCAGATGTCCACGGCCCTGGAACTGATGACACTCACAATGTCAGCCAGTGGAGAGAGGTGCTGCCTGGGGAGGAGATCCCCTTCGAGTTTGAAGCCCGTGAGAAACTCCGCCACCGGTACAGCTCTCATTCACGTACACTGCACCTGTGGATTGTTCTTCAATGTAAAGAGAATTGTTTACAAAACTGTTGACTGGTTTTGCCATCATTCTTACTGGTTTGTTAACGTTTAACTGGGCAACAGTTGTCTTGAGCGACTGAATTCGAAGTGCTTGTTATGAGGAGATGGGCTGTCTGCTTTGCTTCCAACATGGTACTGTATGTATGAAGAATTGGCACGCTGTCACTTAATGCTATAAGCTTTCTCTATCCTGTCAGATTGTCTTTGATTTTCTCTCACTCCTTTCCTATTCTTCCTTTCAAATGTATATATCGGCTCCATTGCAGGGATTTGGAGACGTGCCAACTTGTCTTGTTTTTGCCAGTTCAACACATCAACTTAATAGTATAAGTAGGACATGACAACAACAGCATTAATTCTACAAATAAAGCTGACAAACAAAACTGTTATCAAAGTCTATCTATGGAAGTATGTGTCCATAAAGCTGAAATCCACGATATATTCGTGTAGATGTTACCTGTAGTGATGACACTTGTACTGCACATCAGCACAAGAAGGTGAAAGAACTTAACCGCTACAACAATCCATGAGTGCTGTGCTCCTCTCTGGTGATGATAAGTGATGTATTAGATTATGGTTATGTATCACTGATCCCTTGCTGCCTCCTGCTCTGCAGACACACTCATGAGCTGAAGCTGCACCAGCTGCTGGTCCGGGTCTGTGGATGGGAGCAAGTCAAGCCAGTGTCTGTGGACAAAGTGGGCGTTTTCTTCCGTTATGCAGCTCCGGACAGAAATAGCTCTTCCAATACTGTGAGCACAAGTCAAAAACGGCAAAAAAACAAAATTCCTGTTGACCACATGGCTTGTGACAATTTGGCGTTGAGTTTGATGTGAAACCTTTTGTTTTCCACAGGTCGGCAGTCCTATTAGCAGAACCAACATCATTCACCCACATGTTTATGTAAGTCTTGTTTCTACATCAGAGAGCAGTCAAAGTACAAATTAACAATAGAGTTTATTGCTGCAGTCGCAGCTGTGATGCTCACTTTACACAAGAAAACTAAATATTTGGATGGATTAAAAAGGGAGAAACAATCTTGCCTCTAATAAGGTGGAAATGAATGAACATGAAAGTATGTACCGTAGATTTTTCATACCCTAGATTGCCTGAAAAATGACTTAAAGGTTTGATTATCAGTTGCATTTTTTCTTCTATTGATCAACTAATGAATTAGTTGACAAATTGTTTGTTGGAAGGATTTTATTATTATGAAACATCTGTGCAGGAGAGTGTTGACAGCAGCTTAACTTATTTATTAATAAATAAAACGGTCAGACATAAAGACATTGTAAAATACATTTTTAAATAATATACAACATACAACTTACCTCAGTGTTGAAAGATACTGCAACTGTACTCATTGTACGTTTTTTTTCATCTTATAGAGCGTTCTCTTTGTGGCTGCATAAATGATGGAGTAAAAAAACAAAAAAAATAATAATCTGAAAGTGTGTTTTTGTTCTTCACCGCTAAAACTCAAGTTAGTTAAACTCAAATGTGTTTATAACGCTATTATACACAATTTTAAGAAACTCATGAGGCGTTTATTAACATTATTAAGCAGTCTATAAATTGTCAACAAGTTTCGGTTAGGGACTGTGTGTAATGATGATGATAATTGAAATAAAAGCCTGGCTGAGTGTCTTTGGTGACTTGTTCTGTGTGAATCTCTTGGACCCCTCAGTTCTCGGCCCTGCCTCCAGTCAGGGTGGTGTTCTCCATCACAATGGAGGGCAGTGCCAGGAAGGTCATCACAGTTCGCTCCGCCCTCATGGTGAAGAACCGGCTGGATGTTCCTATGGAGGTCCGACTGGACAGTCCCTCTGCTCCTGACAGTAAGACACTGCTCCGTTGTCTTCGTTTCCATTCCACTTTAGGCCATACTAAGCTGGCCGTCTTACAACAGTATTAAAAAGTCAAGTACATGTAGTGGAAGTGTTTTAATTTGTTTTGTTTTTAATTTCGTTTTTACTTAATTTTTCTTAATTATGTTGTGCCACTTTGATGAAGCCAGCTGTGTCTGTCTTAACAGAGCCAGTGGTGTTGCCCCCTATCCTTCCTGGCCAGGCCTTGGCCGTCCCCCTCCACCTGACGTCCTGGCGGCTGCAGGCTCGGCCCAAAGGGCTGGGCTTGTTCTTCTGTAAGATTCCCATCCACTGGACCAGCGTGGAGCGGCCCGGGGAGACCAGCAGCAGCAAGAGGGAGTGTCAGTCAGCAGACTTTGACGACAGCCTCAAGCGTAACTTCAGGTAAATACAGTCAGTCAGAGATTTTATTCTCGTTTTGGGGTTCTGGGTATGAGCAGGTCTGGTTATTAACAAATATTAATGATCATTTATATTGATAAAACTATTAATAGTCATAAAATCATAACTAGGGGTTGACAATATTTGGCACTACAATGAAGTAGGTGCACTAGCTAAATAAAACATTAAAATGGCTATCAGAAGGAAATAATAATGATCAAAAATAATTTCTGATTAATTGTTGATTATATTAATTAGCATGGTTTAATTTACATTAAGTCACCTCAAGGGCGCCACCTCTGAATCAGTGGAATGTGTGTGCGGAAGAGAGAGAGAGAGAGAGAGTGGATGCATGCGCTGAAAATAATGTGTGTGTGGTCCTGTGACCGTCTGCGTACATTACATTACAGGTCATTTAGTTTCTTATCCAGAGCGACTTACAGGAACTAACTACAGGGACAGTCCTCTGGAGCAGCTCAGGGTTAAGTGTCTTGCTCAGGAGCTCAATGGTGGCCGCCTGGTGTTGAACTCACAACCTCTATTTCTATTTGGAAGCCTGACTATTAGACCACCACCACCACCGCATATGCGTGCACTAACGTGTGTAAAGACAAAGGGACGTATGAAGCACGAGCTTTGAGTCCTTCTGTGTGTGTCGATGTGTTAAAAGGCAAATTCACCAATTATTGTGATATTGTAACGTGTGTAATAATGGTGCCGTGTGAGGAAGATGGTTAGTGTGCATGTTACCCATTAGCTCAATACAACAGATTGCACAATACAGTTCAGTGAATAAAACCAAATCCACACATGTACATACTTTACAGCAGTAAAGCAGTTCTGTGCTTATTTAGCCGTGTAAAGTTAATGTAAACTAAATAATATACTATGAACAGTGGAGGTTCAGTTCATGGATGCACAGACTACTTAGCTCTCAGAGAGCAGGGCAGAAAGAGTGAACACGTGTGTGTGTGTTGGGTTTTTACCTGCTGAGTTTTGTGAAAGGTGGTATCCGGTTGCAGGAAGTGAGGGAGGGCCTTGACACAATGGATCATGGGAAATTGAGTCCAATAGCGCAATCTACATACTGTGAGGGTCCCAACACTCGGTTCTTGTCTCCCTCATATCTGGTCTCTTCACCTCATTCCTCTGCATCTCGCAGGTTTTGTGTGGTCATCAAAAAGGAGAACTACCCAGAGCAGCAGCCTGCCAAGAGAGTTTCTGGCAGTGCAAAGCAGATCTATCGACAGCCAGGCCACACCATCTACCTGCTGCCCACCATGGTGCTGGCCAACCTGCTGCCCTGCGACCTCAACTACTACATCAAAGGAATGTCCATCAAAGGCTCCCTGAAGCCAGGAAAAGAGGCGGTGCTTCACGCCGCCGACACCTCGCAGAACATGGAGCTAGGTCAGGCCTAAAGTCAGTCACTGGCTTGTGCTTACTTCCTAAACGTTTTCCGTCTTCTCACTCTTGGTGTTCATGGTGTGTGTCCTTCAGGAGTCCTGCTGGAGAGCTTCCCTGTGTGCAAAGAGCTGCTCATTCCCCCTGGCACGCAGAACTACGTGGTACGCATGAGGCTGTATGACACCAACAAACATCTGCTTTGCCTCACCATCCGCATCATCCTGCGGGCGCAGGGGGCACTGAAGATCCTCATTTCTGCCCCCTACTGGCTCATCAACAAGACTGGTAATGTTTTCTTTGTCATATTAAACTACGGTTGTACATTTTACGAGAAAAAAAACAAACAGTGGCTGCTCTAAGAAAAAGCTTCTCTATCATTCCCTAAAGCCATTTTTCTCCCTCAGGCCTGCCGCTAATTTTCCGTCAGGATAATGGCAAAGCTGATGCTGCAGGCCAGTTTGAAGAGCACGAGTTGGCCCGGAGCCTCAGTCCATTACTATTCTGCTACACTGACAAGGAGCAGCCTGCTATGTAAGTGTGTGTCAGAGACCTGAGCACAGACATCTGGACTATACATACTGTCTGAGAAGGAGCGATGTTCTACCCAACAGACATCCTCCTGCGGTTTTTATTGTATATGATAAATGGACTGCACTGGGGTTCAATGTCTTCAGTGCCCACACAACTTTGACATGTGCGCAAAAATCAAGTATTTGTATGCTTATTAATGTCAATTCACACAAATGTCTATTAGGATAAAATGATGACATTTTGGACAGACATGGTTTTAAACCACAACTTGACCGGTTGGTGGAGGCATACAACCGCAAGGCGGTAATTCTAGTTTCTATCTTGATCCCAGGTGCACTATGCGAATCGGGAAAGGGATCCACCCGGACGGAGTTCCAGGCTGGTGCCAGGGCTTCTCTCTGGACGGAGGCAGTGGAGTCAGGGCGGTGAAGGTTATTCAGCACGGGAACAGGCCTGGCCTCATCTACAACATAGGCAAGTTGGTACATTTACAATCAGTGCAAATACATAGCACTAACTGAACTTGATTGGGATCAGGGACAATCATTATAGCATTATATATCATTATAGCATGGATTTGGGGATGAAAAAGTATTTTCACTGAGACTTAAATGTTCTATATACGGCAATCAGAGCACTAGCATAGCAACAAACAACTTTCCCTGCATACAGTATCTAATTTTGCAGAGGCATATAAGAAGAGAAATGCAGCAGTCTATTAGAATGTATTAATGACCTCCTTGGATTTTGCCTTTAATCAGAATTCCTATGGACTGCATTTATATAGTGCTTCTCCAATCTTTGCGATCACTCAAAGCGCTTTACAACACATCAGCATTCACCCATTCACACATATTCATACAGAGTCAGAGGCAACCGTACACGGTGCCACATGCTCATCAGAGATAACCATTCACACACACTCACACACCGTTGGCCAACGGGAGCAATTTGAGGTTCAGTATCTTGCTCAAGGACACTTCGACATGCTGACCGTAGAGGCCGGGGATCGAACCGCGGACCCTCCTACTGCTGGACGACCTGCACCTCCTGAGCCACAGCCGCCCCTATATTACCATTCTCAAAATATTCTCCTTTCTTTGTATGCGCTGAGTTAAAGGTCTGGTGCATCTCTGCCGCTTCTTTTTGGCCAGTATTAATACTTTTTGCACTAAATCTATGGTGAGTTTTCCTGTGTGGACAGTTATTGGCACATAGTGAAATGCCAAATGCTCCTTTATGCCAGAAGGTCATCTGTTAAACTGCACCAGGCTTTTATGGCACTTATATCTTGATATTCTTCCAATGTTGATATTAGAGCTAAAATGTCTTTGTTGCTACTGTGACATTATTGATAAAAATGTTTGTCAGGCATTTATTGTTCCCTGTCGGATCAACACAGGCATCAGTGTGCGGAAAGGAAAAGGACGCTACAGGGACACTCACATAGTGACCTTTGCCCCGCGCTACCTGCTGGACAACCGCTCTACACACAAGCTGGCCTTTGCTCAGAGAGAGTTTGCAAGAGGAAAGGTGAGAAATGAACCTAGAAATAAAAAGTTCTGTAGCCTAGTGGAAAAAGCAGCGTATGCCTTAGAGCGTAACTACCTTGTGATTGACAGGTCGCTGCCTTGGTGTTGTCCGGTTTGGGTGTTGTCCGTATTTTCGTCTTACAACTTTAACCCTTTCACAGTTTGTGTTTTTACTTCATGAAAGATAATTGTCACCTTTAGGTCGTCTAAAAATGAAATAAAATGATGAAAGATGGCGATGGCCAAAATGCCGAACTTGAGGCTTCGAAACGGTAGTCCACAAACCAACGTCCACTTCTTATATACAGTCTCTGCTTTCCCTCCAGTTTCACTTACAAGGGGACAATAAATACAATACGACATAAGTCATTGAAAAATACATTTGTTTTAGGGTACGGCTAACCCGGAGGGTTACATCTCCACCCTGCCGGGCTCCAGCGTTGTCTTCCACTGGCCCCGCAACGACTACGACCAGCTGCTGTGTGTGCGCCTAATGGACACCCCCAACTGCACCTGGTCTGGAGGCTTTGAGGTCAACAAACCCAAGTCCTTTCACGTCAACATGAGGTGAGCTACATATAGATAAACACTCTCCAACACCAACAGTTGTTATTACTCATACGATGGTTCTTTTAGCTTCTGTTTGAATCCATGTTTGCTTCCCTTTACAAAGAGAATATACTGTATGTGAATACTGTATGTATATATATGATATATATATATATATATATATATATAT
>CALSCE010000016.1:11312911-11366266 GCA_943593645.1 Bovichtus variegatus | reverse complement strand
TATATATGTATGTATATATATATATATGTATGTATATATATATATATGTATGTATATATATGTATGTATGTATATATATGTATATATATGTATGTATGTATATATATGTATATATATATGTATATATATATATATATATATATTTATATATATGTAGAGATTCTAGTGTTAACACTCACATACGGTATGTTCTTCAGTTTTTGTTTAGCTGGAGGCATTATGTTTTCAGGTCGTCATGAAGGCGCTTATTGTAGTTGACGTGTGACTTGTACCCTTCAGGTAAAGGGTGGGGTGACAGGACTGTATGATGGAGCAGAGGTGGTGCTGGGACCTGACTCGGGGCTGCAGGAGCCTGGCCCCGAGCAGCAGTTCATCAACCAGAAGATGAGACCTGGTTCTGGTGTGCTGTCCGTCCAGGTGCTGCCAGATGGACCCACACGTGTCCTGCAGGTGAGAGCACCGAAAACTCTGCTGTAACTGTAATGATGAATTAATGATCTTTTAACACTTATAGCACTGATCCAGAGCAGCCCCCTTAATATGTTTTGTTTTGGTTAATCTAAATGTCGATCAAAATATTTAATACAAAATATTTCATCTGGCATCCATGATGCTCTGCACTCATGTTAGATTCTAAATGTATGTAAAGTTGTAAGATAAGGTAAAGATGTAAAGCTATTGTTGTTCAGTAACCTTCTAATGTATAAATCACTTTGACCAAAATCTATCTTTACCTGAAGTCTTTAGGGTCCATGTGATCGCTGAAGTTCACCAGAGTTGATCCACCAGGAGATGGTTTTGAGCTTTTATTAAAATACCAATGAAATCAGGGACGCAACAAAGTCACATGGCGTAGGTTGCCATAGCAATACATAAAGATGTTACAAAGTGTAAATATAACAGTTTGAGCCTGATGAGCCCTTAATGACTGAACTGAAAACACGACTTCACTGAGTATATTGACACGTGTGTGTATTGACATGTGAAGGCCAGCTGCTTAACGTCCAACCAAAGCTACAGCTATAACGGTAAACATGTGTCCATAAGGAAGGTATAGAACATAAGCAACATGGAAGCATTAACAGCAACTAATGATGGCACCAACAGAAAGTAACCTCTGTCGTGACACAATGTAATGTGATTTTTAATATTTCAGTAAATATTATAATGTACTGGCATCAGAGATTGTAGTAGAATGACTGCTCACCCTTGCTTCTATATATTAAACAGTTTGTATCTTTAGTTTTTCTCTGGTGATATCTGCTTTTTATTTACAGTGATGTTCCCCTCCTTATTTCTGCTTGTTTGTTTGTAGATCAGTGACTTCAACCAGAGGAGGATGATACGGAGCTCACCCAGCACAGAGCAGGACCAGGTTAAAGAGGATGCGAAGAAGAGGGAGCCTGAGCAGGAGCTGGAGGTACGAGTTACTTCTCTACACCACCGTGACATTCATGACATAACACATTCCTTCAGTCCGTTTTCTGATCGCATCTGTTCCTCATTTTCTTTATGTTTAAAGATCCTCTGATGTCTGCTTTGTGTTCATGCAGGTGTTGGTGAACCTGGAGGAAGGTCTGGGTGTGTCTCTGGTCAACAAGGTTCCCGAGGAGCTTGTGTTCACTACACTGTCGGGTATAGATGTCCACTTCACCCGCACGGCTGCAAACGAGGTGTTGGAGCTCAGCATTCAGAACATCCAGGTGAGCTCAGTGCAGCCATGGCAACATTCGACCACATGTTCACGGTGAAATGTTATTTGTGTAACTCCGTTTCAAACGAAAGCATTTGAAGGTGCTAAACCACTGAAGAAGAGCGTGAGAAAGATCCTCTCGGCTCATCAGCATATCCCCCACAGTCCACTGCATCACTTGTGAAAACGCTGCTGACCAATGTCTCTGTGCTGTACTATGACTGAAAGCTACTCAAACTGAAATGGACTCATGACCGTGTTATCGACACTGATACTACGCTACTGCAGTCAGCAGCTGCTGTGCTCATGTCGACCTCTTTTCCTTCTGGTCCTTCTCATGACCTCATGGAACTATTCATACACATGAACTAATAACAAGCCAAACATGCCACCATGTTAACTTTTCCCGCCATCTAACAGCACAATACATAAATGTTATCCAAAGAAAAACATAAACCTCCCACAAATAACGCTCCACAATGGAAAAACAACAAATATACAAACACAGCCTCCTAACCACAAGACACAAATACAAACAAGACAAAATCGACTTCCATTAGTGCCAAACAGTATATTTGATCCAGGTCATAAACCAATAGCAATCTATATAATGTATCGATCTTACAGTATGTTCATTTTCTCCCCCTATCTCATGCTTTAGAAAGACATTCAGAAAATGCAAAAACATTATCAGAAAGGTATTCAATTGAAGCTTCCTTCTCAAAAACTAGGAGATATGAATGAGGAAGATTACATCGAGGCAAGACTGTGGCGAGTGTTGTGTGAATACTGTGTGTGTCGTGTTCTGGTCATCAGGTGGACAACCAGCTGCTGGGTACCACCCAGCCTGTGATGCTGTGTGTGACTCCCATCTCCAGTGACAGCAGTGTCAACGACAGCGGGCCCGCGCTGCAGGTCAACTCGGTCAAGGTTCCCAGCAGCCTCATGCTCACCGATCTCTTCAAGGTTAGTGTCAAGACTTTCTTTCCGGCTGGCCACCAGGTGAACCCTGGATGCTTGTACGCATCGGGAAACACCAGAGAACACTAGAGGGTGGAATCAGGGGACTCATGATGTAACCATGATGTGTTCACAGCACCTCATGGTGACGGCCCGCCGCTTCACAGTCATCATCGAGGAGAAACTGCTGCTCAAGCTGCTCAGCTTCTTTGGATACGGACAGACGGAAGCTGGTGGGGCATTAGTTGAATGTCATGTTAGTATTTGTGTGATGCTATGACTAACAGGGTCATTTGTCAATAATCATAACTGTAATGTAATACAGAGCTGGAGAAATTGGATGAAAACATTTATGAGAAGCCCAACGAGGACGCAGGACGTCCCAAACGGTACTACTTTGAGAACCTGAAGATCAGCCTCCCTCAGGTCAAACTTAGTGTGTTTACCTCTCACAAGCTGCCTCCTGATCTCAAGGTAACCTAACATCCTTATTTCTTTCCTTCTCCTTTCCATTCTTTTACTGCCAAGCTTCTTAAATCTGCACAGTAACGTCACCTTTGATAGAGAGCAACATGTAACCTTACTGACTTCATCAGGCGCAGCCATCACCTGGCAGCAGACTGCACCGTATTGTTAGTGGAGGGGCTTGTTCGAATCTCATAGCAATAGTTCATAGTTCAACATTTTGGAAATGGCTTGTTCAGAGCAGGACATAGTTAGCCTAGCTTAGCATAAAGACAGGAAGCAGCTGGTCTGCCAACACCTCTAAAGCTCACTTTGTAACACGTGTTATCTTTACACAGACAGAAATGCTAATGTTCGTCATGCAGCTCTTAAAACCAGTCTCCAGTAGGACTCAATAAAATCCTTTGTGAGTGCAGAAGTATTCAATGAATTAATATCAATAAACTTGTTGAAAGTGATCATTACGATTTGGATGTTGTGCTGAGAAATAGATACTGTGCATAAAAGGCACATAAGAACAATAATCATGATGATAGACATAATATAAATGTGAGAATTTACAATAATATAAAATGGAATTGCTTAGGCTGCAACATATGCAGGAGCACTTACCCTTTGGTGGATTAAAGGAGCATCAGAAAGTCATTATTTGAGGCCTTTTCAACATTACAAGCAGCTCAAACTGTGCTGATCTTTACCTTTACAGACACTGGGCTGTCTGTTGCACAGCAGTCGGTGTGTGGCTACATCACCGACTCAAACATCTGTCTTAACTGAATATTGTTTAGTTACAAAGACAGAGGAGTCAATGTCTTGTCACATTTCTAGGGATTGAAACGGCAGCAGAGTTCTAATTTTAATCAGTTAATATAGTTTCTGATTTCTCCCAGAAATGTCCTGCTGCCGTTCGAGGTACCACGTGATGTCACTCTGTCACTGTCCTTCCTGTCTCTCTCACGTGTTGCTCATATGGATGTGT
This sequence comes from Bovichtus variegatus, assembly GCA_943593645.1. Lineage (NCBI taxonomy): Eukaryota > Metazoa > Chordata > Actinopteri > Perciformes > Bovichtidae > Bovichtus > Bovichtus variegatus. The sequence goes on along the minus strand of CALSCE010000016.1, from coordinate 11,362,169 downwards.
TTTTTTCACTGAAGGCTCTGAAAGGCACCCTGGGCTTTCCTCTGGTTCGCTTTGAAGATGCTGTTATCAACATGTACCCGTTCACCAGAGTGCACCCCTATGAAACCCAGGAGATCATCATCAATGACATCCTCAAGCACTTCAGAGAGGTGAGCTGTTGCTGAGTGCTGCTTTGAACTGATTTGCCACTTATAACTTATAAGTCATTATCAGATAGTCTAAATACACAATGCACACACACTCCTCCCTTCCACAGAAGTCATTCTGAATCCTGTTGCCAGACCTCCTGTAGTGCTGAAATGGAAGATTTACATTATGAGGGTCGTCCTCAAAATCTGACAGAACTTCTCTTCTTCACTCTTCACTCTATTCTTGAGTAATGCCTACACATCGACTGCATCCCCCTCTACACTCATACACAGTATCGCTGCTACACAAGCTTGTATTTGCGTTAGTATTTAAGGGGGCAGAGTTTGTTTTCTAAAATCAATTCTTTCTTTCCTATCTTAATATTTTTTTTCTCAAATGTACTCAGAATTATTCCTATTGTTATTGATCCTTTTTTCTCTCTATCTTGTATATATGACATATTTCTGTCCTAATACCACACTTAATGCTTATACTCCTATTCATGCAACTTCTAACGGTTTCGTGTATACTTTTTCCACATGTGTGCGTGTATATGGGTGGGCTTTGCTCACTGATATCTGTGAACATCTGATCTGCTCCCTGCTCGTTTGTTCATGAGAAATTAAACATGCATATTAAAGGTCGACATGTTTTTAATTCTATTTAAAGTGAAGATCATTTGTATCCTCCCTGTTCCTGTAAGCTGCTACATGGACAGATCCCATCATGTCATGTGGTGTGTAGACTTGTGTCAGCTCCTCACTGAGTCGTGCTTCCTGTCTGTAGGAGCTGATCAGCCAGGCAGCTCAGATCCTGGGTTCTGTGGACTTCCTGGGAAACCCCATGGGCCTCCTTAACGACGTCACTGAGGGCATGTCTGAGCTCATCAAATACGGCAACGTGGGCGGTCTGATACGCAATGTGACCCACGGTGTGTCCAACTCTGCTGCCAAGGTACACCTCTGCTTAGCTGTGTTTGTACTCTTCTGTACTTTACTTTACTATTCTTTGCTGTTCACACTGGTGCTTCACTAAGCCTTTTAATTGAATTGCTTGTCTGTTCCGTTGTATTGTATTGTATTGTACAGGCCATGCAGTGTGATCATGTTCCTGTTCCCTGTGTGTCAGTTTGCAGGGACTTTGTCAGACGGGCTGGGGAAGACCATGGACAACCGGCACCAGAGCGAGCGAGAGTACATCAGATACCACGGAGCCACCAGTGGAGAGCACCTGGTAGCAGGGATCCATGGACTGGCTCATGGTACACTTGGAGCACTTTCTGGGTCTGCTGACAATACAACTAGGGGGCTAAAGAATCATTTAGTGGTCCCCCTGAACACATACAAATTTAGAATAAACAGGATAATTCTTTTTTTCCACACAGATACTGTAAATGTATTTCTTTACAGCTGAAGCTGCTGCTGGCATGGATGAAATACATGGAATAGATAGAGTTTATGAGACACATGCGCACATGGCAGGTAGAAAAACTGAGTAGTTTTAGGACCATAAACTGTACAAATTACAGAAGTAATGTGTGGAAAATGTTCAACCTCCCTGTTAGCTCAGAGCTGTTGGTGTGGATTTTAATAATGTGGTGGATAGTTTTACACAAGAAATGCCTGTTTTAAGGGAAGCTCACAGCTGAGTAAGATGCGCAGACATTTGTTGAACTAGCGCTTCGAGTTTCAGTGTGTGACGCGGTGACAGCTGATAGACGTGCAGTCGCATTGCTACAACGTTACATGTGTTAGAGGCTTCCGTGCCTTTTAACCTTGCTGTCTGTTGATGATTTGGAACACCGTTTTATCCTCTCACTAACTTTACATAATCCCAGGTAGTGTGCTTCTGTGTTATAAAAAGGGTTTGGAAAAGGCAAGGACACATTGAGCTAGAAAATGTAATTTGACTGTTTTCCAGCAAGTTGCTTAATTTCCAAATAGTAATATTTGTCCATAAATAAGCGATCATAGCAATGAGTTTATCCCTGCTAATCCCTGTGTGCATCCTTGATTGTTTCATTGAGAAACTGACCCAATGTATCATGAGAATAAGTGTCTTCTAGTCTTGTATTAAGCACAATGTGATCCCAATGTTATTGCTCCTTAGCCCAGAGAACAGGATGTAAAAGCAGAGCAGTCATTTAAGCATTCAGTACAAATTAAAGTCCACAGTGAACATACATCAAATGCTCCACAATGGGATTAAGTGTTTCCTGTAGAACTCCAGCAACATGAAATGTGCTGCGTCCAGGGTTTGTGTTCCTGCAGAGCGGTGCTGTATCATCTCAGACATGTTGTGCACGGGAAGCTGCCTCCCGGTGATCACAGCCTGTTCTTCTGAAGTTACAATTCTTTTAAATAAACTCTCCCTCCCCAGGTATCATTGGAGGCATGACGAGCATCATCACCTCCACAGTGGAGGGCGTGAAGACGGAGGGCGGAGTCAGCGGCTTCTTCTCAGGCCTGGGTAAAGGTCTGGTCGGCACTGTGACCAAACCCGTGGCTGGAGCTCTGGACTTTGCCTCAGAGACGGCACAGACGGTCCGGGACATGGCTAGTCTCAGTAACCACAGGTGGGCTTGCGTCTATTACCTATACTGTAATATGTGAGCTTCTGAATAAATGCCTCCACCTTCTGTGTTATACTGAGCCAAAGAGATGTTCAGGTCTCTACAGAGAAAGTGATGAGAGCTGAATGTGAATGTTTCAACGACTCCGGTAAAATATTCTCCACTTCCTAAAACAAAACATGCATGAAAGCCCAGTCTGCTGAGGAAGCCTGTCGAGTTTTGTGTATGACCTCACCGGATGTAGTCTGCATGTCTCAGCCAGCATTCTCCTCCACTTCCACTATCTGCTCCTCTGCAAGGACACAGTCGCTGCATCTTGGGCTAAACAGCGCTCAACACAGATTACAACCAAGACAGAATAATAATATGTGGACACTGACACTGTGGATAAAGGTCTGGCTGTGTGAGACTCAAATATTACTAAATGTAACACTTTATTTCAGAATGTATAAGCAGTGTATTACATTTAATGAATGCTTATAAGCCAGTGTAATGTAGTTGTAAGCTCCTATGAAGACATACTTTAGATTATTACAGCTGTAATACAGGATTTTACTGTATTGTCATTTATTATGTGTTTATACTGCAGCCTCCACGGTTGACACATACATTAATAAACATTTCTATCTGCTTACAACTGCATTATAGTGGGTCCTAAACCATTTATTAAATGTGTATATACTGCTTATGAATTGTAAAATAAAGTGTAGCTTTTAAAGGAGCTCTGTGTCACAGTGACTCACTGTCAGTGAGTCACTGATGTTAGGTCGAGTGTTTCGATTAAAGTGGCTGTAATCAACAAATGTTATTACAACAATGTATGAAATGACCATGTGTCTGGTGTCTTATAGTGATTTTCAGCTCATGGTTTTTCTGTCCGGCTCACAATCTTACTGCGTTGGTTCACGCTCGGAGCTTCATCTCCGGCAGTGCCACCACTGTGAAGTCCTGATTCCTGTGTTGTTGTTGTTGTTGTTGTTGTGTTGATCAGGCTCAGTGTGCTGCGGGTCAGGAAGCCTCGCTGCTGTAAGGGCCCTCAGGGTCTGCTGCCTCGACACTCGGCCACACAGGCTGACGGTCAGGAGCAGCTCTTCCGCCTCACTGACAACATCCACTCCGAGTTGTGAGTCCACTCATCTCCCTGTGTGCGTCTCATACCCTGGTGAGCTGCACTTCCATCACACTGACACTTTACTGTCTGTTTCCCTCACCAGCTTCATTGCTGTAGAGCCCATCGACAGCTACTGCGTACTCATCTCTTCCAAGGTGGTCTACTTCCTGAGGCCGGGGGACTACGTGGACCGCGAGGCCATCTTCCTGGAGGTCAAGTATGACGACCTCTACCACTGCCTGGTCTCCAAGGATCATGGGAAGGTATATGTGCAGCTCACCAAGAAGGCTGAGAGCACCAGCAGCGGTGTGGCCATTCCTGGCCCCTCCCACCAGAAACCCATGGTGAGACACTCATTTTACATTGACACTCTGTGTCGATGACAAATTACACAACATCTCTACTGGTATCTCTCACGATGTGGTTGTGGTTTTTGTCCAAAACAGAAATTCATCAGGACTATGTCTCGCTGTTAGTGTTTAGTTCAGGGGTTTCCTGACTCTGATTCCCAGTGCTCCTCATGTGTCCGTCTGATCCCAGCAGAGTTTCCACTCTGTTAATAATCATGTAACATCCTCTCCGCAGGTCCACGTGAAGAGTGAGAGTCTCGCGGTCAAAATCTCTCAAGAAATCAACTATGCCAAGAGTCTGTACTACGAGCAGCAGCTCATGCTGCCTGTCAGTGAGAACGAAGACTGCTTACTGCTCGAGCCCTGATAACATGACTTTTCTTTTTTTAAGAAGGATTAGTAGCTTTTCTTAAATCCTGAGGTGAGGGCTTTTATTAATTTTTGTAGGCCTCAGTATTTTAAAGTGTTTGACAACCTGCATTCAAGGGAATAGTCAGACACCTGTGCACTGGGTTTAGTCGCATGCCCTGATGTTTGGCAAAGCACATACATGCACATGAAACAAAAACATATGCAAGGAAGTGTTAGTTTGACTGTATATGTAGAAAACACTGTCTGTCTGTGTTTATATGACTGCTGATGGCAGCAGGTGTTCTATATGTTTGTGAATAGGCAGAAATGTAAATAGAGCTACATACCAATACTATAAACCAGTGTACATACTGTATTAATTATGAAGTATGGAGAACAACAACAGAAGCTGATAATGTAAAATGTAAAAAACAAACTGCCTTTGCAACTCTATTTTGTGTAAAAGACTATTAGTTAGGGGGGTGAATTGCACTGACACAGGGAGGGAAGGGACCTGCAGCCCCCTGCCTCACACACCCTGAAGCTGCCTGTCATTGTCTGCCTTTTACAATCACAGACCTCCAGGTCTGACGTGTCTCCACTTTTATTTAACAACCCTTTTTTTGAGTGAGCCCGGTTCTTTCTAACCAGAGTCCTCAACGGGACAGTGTGCACTTCCTGCTAACCAATTGTACACAACTTGTGGAAGAGTGTTGGTCTTTGGGTTTTGGTTTGGTGTCAGATGAGATTTTCCCGAGTGGTGTGTGGAGTTCAGGACAGGCCTGTCAGAGATATGTGCTTCTGTACAAGAACATTCACATGGACACTACTTGGAATAAAGCACCACGACTGCAGCACTCACTGTGTGGGACCTTTTATTCCCCAATTCGACTGTCCTGTTCACAGATGTATAGTACTTGTTGTATTCTGTCATTGCACACACAAACTGTTTGCGTGACGGTCATCATCCTTTTCACTATAATGAATCCTGAATTTCAATTGTTTAATGCTATAACTCTTAAGTATGGTGTCAGATCGTAGAAACAATCATTTTCCAATAATATCTTTGTGATCGACCTCTAATCTCTCCACAATCAAGGAGTAGCCTGAGTGTAGCGATGGCTGGTTGGCGGGGATGTGTGCTACACCAACGACTGTTGGCCCTCTGTTGCGGTCAGAACAACTTGGAGCTGAAAGCCCCCCCGACACCACACTGAAGAGCACTGTCTGCTGCATGCAGCGTAGGCCGTCAGATGTTTTGGAGAGATGACCTGACCAGATAGAAACACTACTTAAATATCCGCTAACGAGAAGGATCGTCTAGGATCAAACTGTATAGAGTCTAAGGTTTGAATATATTTTAATATACAGTATGTATATACTAACAGATAGGAATTAGTCCAAAAAGTACTTCACTATTCACCCTTCACATGACACAATACATTTAACATTACCAAAACATCTCTACAACCCATTTGTTATGAGGAAGATTATTGAGAACAACAGACGCCGTTGTTCACGAGGAATCAGGACACAGCGGAGTCATGCTTCAGGCCTTTACCATATTTACATAATAGCTCAATATTTCTGTTTACTGTTGTTCAGCTTAGATGTTTTTAGCTATATGTCTATTTCTGTGTAAGTACATTGAGAGACCGGACTCAAAACAGCTGATTGATGTACAGTTTAGGAAGCGTTCACTAACATCAAACACAATGGTGGTTTATGCTTTCAGTTTTATTCCACATGATATATTACATAACTGTTTCACATGGTTCTATAGGGCTTACATCAATGTTGGCTTCTCCAACGGGTGAACATCGCCTGCACATTATGTGACATTTACCAGCTGTTGTATGTTTACGTCATTTAGCTGTAGTTTTTCTTTCACATCAAACACACCACAAGAAAGAACATTTAGCTAGTTTTTCCCCTGACAAAAAAAACATGTGAACACTACTTAAAGTCTTGAGCAGAGAAACAGGACAATTTCAGTTCTGGTCAAAACAAAGATGGAAGTGATGCATCTCCCGTACGGGGACACGACTGTCTTCCCCTCGGCTCACAGACTGCCATCCTCAGACATGAGCTCTGCAGTCGGACTCTTCTCAAGCGCAGCCTCACACAGTTGCTAGCATGGCTACAGAGATGGATGAAGTAATTTGGAAGCAAATGTTTAACTAAGAATTATAAACTGAATGCTAAACATTTGAAGATTATTTGTAGCTTTAAAGATTCCCAATCTATCCATCAATTAAACAAGGGAACACTGTCATCAGCACAAAGCCCCTTTACAGTTTTTTACAGGGAGGGGGTGAAACATGCTGCCTGGAGAAATGAATGCAATTGTTTCTTAACGTGTTACGAAAGCATTTTCATAAATAATAGTATTTGATGTGATCTTCAGAGACTAGAAGGGGAGCAAAGACACGACCCAAACAAACCTGTAGCTCCCTCTGGAGCTACAGGTGAGCATCTGTGTTGCACAGGGAAATAAAAGCTACTACTGTGCTGAACAAAGGATGTCTGAGAACACAAACAACCTTAAAACTCCTTGAGCAGATCCCACAGAATAATGGCCCTGATGGGCGTCACAGCCCCTTTGACACTTCTTCACAGCTCTGTCTGCCCTCCAGATATTCAGGATAATATCACATTGTTGTGCAATTGGATTGTTGTTTGATTGAAGTTGAGAAGTAGCTTTATTTTTGTGACATTGCTTCTTGCGGTGTCCCATAACGGACACACTGGTGATACAAAAATGTCTTATCTGGTCTGGTGTGAGCATGAGAGCTGGCTATGCTTATTGATCTCTCAGGTCCACCATTGTCCACGGCCATTATTCCCTGGGATCGAGTGTGAACCTTGCAGACATGTATAGGTGGCATCACACCCACTACATCCCACTTTCCCCTCAGTTACAAACTCACAGTCAGAGTAGAGTAACCCATCACAGTGCGACAGCATGCTGTACAGCATTTGGACCTTTGCTCTGTGGTTGATGCTGTAGTATATGTCTTCTCTCCCAGGGTTGAAGTCCTGATGCACTTTTAATGTTCAGCACTGCTGGAACAGCTGGGTGGGGGTTAAGCTACTGCCGGGGGTCATTAAAGAGCGGGTGGCTCAGGTAGATGTGGGTGGTGGTGTGTGCAGGAGCAGGAGAGCCTCGGATCACGTCAGCTCGCAGGTGAAGCTCAGCAGCAGCAACATGGAGGTTAATGTGAGGGAGCACTGGCTGACTGCTGCATCAATGGCTGCACACAAGCAGGACAGCATTTCAGAGAGTTATACAACTTCATGTAACAACTGCCCATTCAAAGATAAGTCTATATTCTGTATTTTTATCAACAAATCTCATGTGCAGAGCCAAACCAACAGTGAATGTATCCCCGAGCACATACTGTGTGTGCATCAAAGCCTGATATAGCTTCTTGTTAAAAACACATTAATGAGCCACACTGGGTGACATGTTTCTTTATCACCATGAACATGTTGTTTGCTTTTTAATGAGATTCATTGGCAATAAGAAAATAATATATAACTACGGACTTTACCTATCTGTAGAATTTGAATATATCTGATTTTGGTGACAGCGTCAAAACAAATACTCTGGTGGTAAAAAGACTGCTGCTCTTTCCTTGTCAGCATTTGACTCTGTTCATACAGTGACAGCAAGTATGTAAATCTGTATCTTTTAATATCTGACTTTAAACCATCAACTGAAACACTACAACGATAACTGACTTTATTTGTTAAATGAAATATCTGTTTGTTACGACAGTAGGGGAGAGGCTGGTTCTTGTAATATTTAATTTGTACTGTACATTTCTATTAAGAGAGGAACAATTAAAGACCTAACTCAACCCTACTATAGGCTTATACTGTGGATATCAATAACAAATGTTTTAGCTTTGTTTCTGAGGAATATGGCACCACCAACTACGGCAGCCATGAGCCTCATCAGTCACCTTGTTATGAAGAAGACTCCAGGCAGAGAACTGCACCACAGCTGATGAACTGAATCTACAGTACAATTTTATGAATTCTATTAACCTCCATCTTCACCCTACCAAGGGCTGCATAGCAACACAGTTTAGAGCACTCTGATTGCTTGTTACTTACTGAAGAACGGACAAAGACTGCTTTTCCTCTTGAAGTTGCGATGGACAGTTATGACCTTGACCTTTCTTTAATGAAGTGTAGCCAGCTCAAGTGTTTTACTGTTTATCAGATTCATGTCCATCTAAGTCTGTCTCAGCAGCATTCAATTCTATCAATAATAAAATCTTACTCAGACCCCTCAATACTGAGCGAGAGGTTTGGTTTAAAATGCTCAATAAAACGTACTTGCTGTGTACCTCGAGGGTAAATTCTGGGCCCTATTATTTTACATACTTCCCCTTGGTCACATGATTAGTAGACATAATAAATGTTGTCATTTGAATGCAGATGATACACATGTATATCTTCTTTTCTTCATGTTTAATGACTTTCACATTGTTGCTGCTCTAGTTAACAGGCGCTAACTTGTTACATCTGGTAGCAGTTATGAGCTTGCCTTCTTAAACGACAGGGGGCCTGTGATTGGCTGAAAGGTGAGATGGCAGTGACACCCCCACTGTCGGGAAAGCGATAATATGAAATAAAAAGTGGCATGAAAGAAAGGTGTAATTAGGAAAAATGCCATTATAGGTTTATAGATGTGGTCACCCTGTGATTAAACGAATGGTTTATTACATTACTTATGTGTTACCACAGTAACAGAATGACCTACCAATAACACGTTCTTTTCCTTTCTTCAGTCTTGGGTTGTCTGTAAAAATACATCAAATAAAAGAAAAACATTTATTGTGAGCTCTCTGAACAAATGATATATGATTAGTCCCCTCACAAACAGCCTCACCGAACACAATGAGGCGGGTGTGGGTATCTGTGGAGCCCAGAGGATTCTGGGCCGTGCAGCGGAACATGGAGCCATTGAGCTCAGCAGGAACTCTCTCCAGGACGAGTTCCCTTCCGGCATGCTCCTCTCTGCCATCTAGCAGATGCCCGCCGACCTTGGTCCAGGTGTATATGGGCTCAGGAAAGACCTCGCTCAGCACACACACACACACACACACAGCACGAGAACAATCACATCGGTAGATTTATTTTGATTATATTATGTACTCTTTAGTACTGTGGCACACAATTCTTAGTTTAAATAACTGACTGATGGTTAGAGATTGTCTTCACGCTGTGGAATTTAACCCAATAAATAATTAAGTGTTGCAAATAGTGTCTTCTTCTGTACGGAGTGGTTTGCAATGTCCCAGCAAAGTAGAACCAGCCCTATAATGAAGACTTGCTGACTTAGAGAGTGATGAAGTAATTGGTTGGAGTGAGTGTTGGAGTCTAGTTTCTCTTTCAAAATGAATAGGTACCAGTAACGTTTGCTGTTTATTTACCTCATCTGCAGATTGAAGCAAGCCTATGTTAGGCATGCCTTTATTTCTAGTTTGATAAGTATAAATTGGCCTGAGGCCTCCATTCATCTACACACCACTTCCCACTTCCTCATCTACTCTGCAGTTCCCTGGCCTTCCTCCACCTCCACAGCTGCATCTCCTGCAGAGTTTGACATTGTCCCTGCTCGCAACAGTGTCAGTGTGCTGCATGACAAAATGTAACTCAAGTCTCTGCAAGTTGATTTTCAAAGTGAGCAGAAAAGAACTGAAACCAATTGCTGCCTGGAAGCGAGGAACTCAATGCCAAAGAGGTCAAGAGAGTGTCTACTCTGTCTATATCTTTCATCCTGGACTGTCCCCTACTCGTTGGTGACATTTTATGAACTTCACAGAGCGTTCCCTGTTCAAAGAGCCACTGTGTTGGAAACTCACTGCAGAAGGTCCCAGCTGGAAGCCCTGGACAGTGATCCGCACTGTGTCTCCCACCTTGGCCTTATTGGGGCTCATGGACAGCTTGGGTCCTCTGGGAGCAGCTGATAGAAAAGTCAAATACCAGGTTGGACTGCTATTGTACAGTGAGACAACACTCAACTTCCATATTTCTGAATAATAGGAATTGTGACATAGTACATGTCACCTACCCACATTCCTAGGATGTACCCACCTGCTCAAGAGAACATGTCCTCCTCCTTTTCATGTAACTGTGGTATACACCAGTTGAAGTGAAGCAGTACAAACTGTGCTGAAGGCTGAGGGTGACCCACTTATTGTTCATTATTTTCACTTCAATTTGAGTTAATGGATTCATTGGTTTTCACATTTTAATTCTTCTTAGCTCTGCATTTGTCCTCTGAAAATGTGGTTGTGTTGCAGTTTGAATCTCAACAGCTCTCATTATACATCTCATTAGCTCTCTTGAAACTGTGTCAAGACTCCTGGGAGTGACTTCAGTATTTACAGTATATTCTGCATCTTTATTGTTACTATAACCAGGTGATCTGAGCCTTTCCCTTTCCATGACTGATCTACTACTTTTGAACACTTTTCTGGGGTGGTACTTCCCTGACTTCATATTAGAAAGTTGAATCTAATATGTTGCTTTGGTAAATCCATAGTCCGGCCTCTTAAATCTATGCAACTTGTCCGGTTTTTGAGTATTAGCCATTGTGCATCTTTTGGGCAGCAAGACACTCATGTGTTTAAATGGATGGGGCATGGGATGGAAAGAGGAAGGAGGTGTTAAGACTTGTACAGCTACAGCAAGGCATGATGGGAAAATAGGTCATTCTCCAACACTGCCACTTCGATATGAATGGGTTCCTTCTGCTTCAAAAGCTGACCTTATAACCAAGTGGTCTGAGTGACAGTGTCAGTTTAGCCAGTGTATGTTGGTGCATGACTTACAGAGTGTGACCTCGGCCTGCATGGGCATGGACAGGGCTGGGTGGTTGACCTCACAGCTGAACAGAGCCTCATTGTCCAGCTGGGGGTTGAGGCTCCAAGTCAGCATGGCTCTCACCTCCATGGTGCCATCAACTGCTGCTTGCTGCTGGTGCTTGAAATAGTAGAGTGGATCGCTGCTCTGGACCCAGCGGGGAAACTCCCGGCTCACCACTGTCTCTGGGATTATCTCAGTGGCTGTCTCTGGGTTCGACTCGGACTCTTGCTCTCTGCCCTTTTTGGGGCCATGGGGGCCGTCTTGGCCAAGCCGAGCCAGCTTCCCCTCTTGTTCCAGCAGGGACAAGGACTTCTGGAGTTTGGTGTCATCTAGGTCTCGACTGCTGAGAGCCCGGGAGTTCCAGAGCCGCGTCTGGCTCCTGTTCCTGCTCTTTTCTAGATCTGGACCCTTGCTTTTGTCTTCCACTGAGGAGGAAAACTTGGCAGTTGGCACCACATCAATAAGCTCACCATCCCGCTTGAAGTACACCTGAAAGGCCAGGACAAAGGCAGGTGAGCTCAACAGGATCACAGAACCTCCATTTGAAATGACAAAAGGGGCCGGACAAGTCAAACGGCACTTGTAAAGTTGGTTGAAGAAGAAGTTAAGAAGTTAACAATGGTGTTCAACTGTACAAGTTCAACAAGTTTAGATGGAGGCGGCCTTCACACATGATGGGCAATGGAGTGTCACTGTTCCTCCAAATAATTCTAAACCATTCATCAACTCAGTAAAGATTGAGGAGAGTAGGAATAATGATCAGAGCCAATGTCATCAGAGATATTCACACATCCAACTATCTCAGATGCAGGTGCGTTGGAAAGTATTACTTGAGTCTTGAGAAAGGAAGATCCGGCACACTGCTCTTGCTCAGCATAACAATTTATTGATCATACTACGTCCCTCTGACCTTTGTCAAAGAGTATTTTACACAATTCTACCTCACTAATCTTAAGTAGATAACACTCCGCCCACTCTGGGTGCACATTTCTGGGACAATTATTCTCCTGTGGGAGTGTCTCTCAACAGTTGACAACAGAATACATAGTTAAGTCTATTTACAAGAATATTTACAGAAATTGCATATGTGATGAAGGAAAATCGAATAAAAAGCATATTCAAGGACTGTGTACTTTTTTTCATTGATTTTACGTTAGCAGGTACAAGTCTGTCTTTTAGATTACATCCTCTTCGATATTTATGGTTCTATCAAATCCATGGATGGCGTGTCTGATGATAAAATGTGCCAATGTTTTTTTAATTATCGAGCCAAGTTTATTGCAGTTGCGAGTATAGTTTGTACTAAACATAATGGAATGTTTCTTTTTCTGCGGGGAATACTTTTGTAACAATTAATTTCTTGATTTCTGATGTTATGTATGATATGTGAACAGTGATGGCATCTTCAATATTTTCCAAACACAAGACTGTGTACTTTAGCTCTACATACTGCTGTATTTTTATATATCTGTGTATCCGTGGGCAGCTGATAGCCGAATGCTGCGTGGGAGAGATTGGTGTCTGCCATCATCATTATTTAGCACAACTACAATAACCCAGTGCTGGGCAGAGGTGACCTTGGTTAAACAATGAGAGCTGTTGAACATGCAGTCAGTCCAGTAGATAAAAACAGAAAATAGAAAATGAAAAAAGTGGTGTTCTATCAAGATTATGATTACCTATACCATTGCTTATGTTCATCTCGGCGATGTGTTTGCCTCATTCAGGACAAGTGAAACCACTCTTCACTAGAATGTTTGTTTTAATCACATATGCAGCTGTCCTGTAATCCCCTGATATCAATCCCCAATACATTTTCTAAAGAGTTCACAGAGGGTTCAGAGCGAAGCTGTGGCTGTGGTATCATTGTTTGTTTGTGTTTTGTCTGTTAGAACTAAACATTTCAAATCCAGTGGTGCTCCAAGTTTCATATTTGCAGTGAAATTACCAGCAATCCTATTTCACTCTATACTCTAGAGCTGTTTGCAATGATCAGAAATGGATGGATGGAAGAGGAAGCTTTCTTTCCTAGCACAAAAAACAGTGACGCAAATTCGATTATGGAGTCCTTCAAGAGAGATAAAGAGTAAAAAGTCTCAATCTCACCATGGGAGCTGGCTTTGCTCCTGCAACAATGCAAACCAGAGTGAAGTTTTGGGCCTCATAGCGACTGAAAAGAGCAGGGCTGTTGGCTGCCACCACAGAGATAGACTTTGGAGGTACTGCAGAGAAAATACAAAGAAGACAATCAAACAAGGAAGTACTTTCGATTTATGAAAGTAAAATATACATACAGTATAAGTTATGAGGTATTATATATATCATGAACAGGTTCAACCACCAAGATGCCAAGTGTTAATCAGGCTTCTTTCACACATAGTTCTCAGTAAATTATTGGGATAATCTTTCAGGCACCACTAGTGTTTTTTACTATGCATACATGCACTACATTCAGGAACATTTCCGTCTTGCGCCTATTTAGATGTCATGGCATTGCCATTATATTGAAATACTTCATCAGTGGAGTCTTGTGATTGGTCCACAAAGCATCTTTCATCAGATCGACGTAACCCTTAAGTGCTAGTCCCTGCAATGTTACTGCTTTCATTTACAACACAGCCATATTTTCCATATTTCAGGTATGGACCTTATGTGGGTGACCGGGTCTTTAGTGAGATTTAGAGGTGTTAGTAGATGTATTTCAAGCCATGCTATAAGGATGCTCTGGGGATGCCAATGTCAGTGGGTCAGTCAGCCCACCACCTTGGTCCACAAAGAAATGTCTTGACAACTATTGGATACCTTGTACAGATAGCAATGGTACCCACTGGATGAATCCTAAAGAGTTTTGTGATTCCCTGACTTTTCTTTAAAATTCATGAGACTACCAGAAATGAAAACATACCTATGACAGTAAGGGTGATGCTGCCAGAGGCTAGAATCACTCTGTCTGTGGAGCTCCTGTCATAGATCCCCACATGGCACTCATACAGACCGTCATCCTCCATCTGGACTTCAGGAAGCCTGCTCATATACACAGTTACAAAGATTACAGAGGGTGTTTACAATGTTACCTTTCATTTTCAACATCTCAGGTTCTTGAGATTAGAGATGGTGGAAAAATCCAACTGGGTCTGCTCTAATCTCACCTCCCCCTGCCACTATTGCCCCACTGTCAAAAGAAAGCATTCTACAGGAGGGAATGTTTTCACACGCTTCAGTCTTACAAATGGAAATCTGTTATTAGAAAATAACACAACTTGTACAGTGGTAGTGGCCTGTCTCACCGCACAGTCGACTGGTAGACCAGGTCCTCTCGTCTGCGATTGTCCTCCATGTGGGAGTAGCTGGTGTTGTACATGGCATCATAGGTGAAAATCTTCTGCTTGGCACTGCCTCCCTCAGTCACCTGAGAGGCAAAAGTACATTAGCATGACTGAGTTTGAATACAGTAGCTGTGACCATGTAGACATGATTAAAATATTCTGTATGTGGAATAGGAAGGGGCAGTGCAGTGCAGCCTCTCTACTGACAGTAAGAAGATTCTGGGTATGAACCCGCCGGCCGGAGGGGGCCTTTCTGTGTGGGTTTTATGCAGGTGCTCCGGTTTCTTACCACAGTCCAAAGAAATGCTGGTTAGGTCAATTGGAGACACTAAATTGCCCATGGGTGTGAATAGCTGTCTATCTCTATATGCCAGCCCGGTGATTGCCTGGTGACCTGTCCAGGGTGTAGCCTGCCTCTCGCCCAATGTCAGCTGGGTTCGGTTATAGCTCACCACGACCCTCTAAAGCAGCTTTTCCTAAAGTTCTAGTCGGGACCCAAAATGGGTTGCAGACCAGTTTTTATTTGGTCGCCAATTGACAGAGTAAAATGTACAACAATGCTGTGATATGTGAATTAATTTTGCTAATTGAAATAGAAGAAGAGTGTTCCTTTTTGCTACGCTAGTCTGTTCTGCTCAGATGCTGTTGGGCCCCACCCCTCTCTCTCATTTCCTGCAAACCTAGACCTGACAACATATTCCTGCTCTCTGGCTGAGGTAACGTTGACTGTGACTTCTGTGATTTCCTCACTCTCGATCGCGTGGATGATGTTGAAACGAAAATACAAGGAAGAGGTTACACTGAGGAGAGGCCTCCATGTGTTTCATGTGGGGAGGGGCTCAGTAATGAGGGCCACATTTTGAAGGCTAAAGAAGGGAGTTTCATCAACTATATAGAGAGAAGATGGCAAGTAGCTGTTTTTGCATTAAGTTCACCTGTGTGCTCACCCGAAACCACACAATCTCTCGGAGGTTACCGTCGGTTTGGAAGTTGCACTTGAGTGTGACTGTGTCTCCAATGACAACAGGAGGAAGAGGCTCAATGGAAACAGTTAAATAACCTAAAAAGAGAGAAAAGAAAGAAAAATGGGAGACGTTTGTCAATTGCATTTCATTCCCTTGTGTGTAGTGAACTGTGATGTTAGATACAGATACAGACACCTAGAATACCTAGAATAATTTAATGTGTCATACATTTGACGAATATACAACAAGGCACAAATAACTACGAGTCTGTAGTAGACAGCGCTACACAACGTTTATAGTGTCCTCTAACTCAACAACTCACAAAACAATGTGATTTTTAAAGGAGCCTGGGGATGTCCTCCGCAGGCGACACATTGTGATCACGGTTTAAACAGTGATCACAATTTGTTGCCTGCGGAACAGTCCTTCCTTTGAAGTTAAAAGAAGGACAGTTGATAACATGTTCAGGTCCTCATTAGTATCTATGGAGAGTCTATTCAGAGGGAGCTGCAGTCAGCTGTTAGAAACCAAAAGGTTCACCAGAAGTTTTCTCAGAGATACAACACACAGCCAAACAGAGCAGGAACAGTGAAAAAGAGATAACAAGCCCTGTTTTGTTTTGTTTGTTCATTTAATCCCACTCTGGAAACAAACTGTTAGAATTGCTCCCCTCTGCAGGAGGCTGCAGTCCATCAGGACCAAAACTTCACGCCACTTAAACAGTTTCTTCCCGACGGCTATTGGCCTCATCAACAAGCCCAGGACGCCACAGACTCTTATCTCCTCCCATACACACTCTTAGATTTACTCTCACGCTTTACAACGCACATCTTCGTCACTGTATCTCTGTACACTACAAACTCTTATACATACTCCGTACTGTATTTTGCACATTCCTGCAAAATACTACCACTTTTGAAACAGCACAGCTCTTCCACTTTTAATTCAGATATACTATACATATTTTTCACAGTCATTTTTCATATTTTAATTGTATTTTTGCTTGTATATTTATGTTTCTTCTACACATTTCTTATTTTATAATGTTATTTTATAATATTATATATATTATTATATATAAATAATATTATTTTACATTTTTATTTTACATTTAAATTTCTCTTACTATGTTTATGTATGCACCATTATACACCAAAGCAAATGTGAAAACCTACTTGACAAAAACATGCTGACTCTGCAACTGGTGTAGCTGAGAGTTTTGGCTACATTTTGGCTACGCTCTTGTGTTCATCCATCTGAGGAGAAAATGAAAGTTATGCCTGTGACCTTATCCACCTCGTAACACAGAGGCAACAACAACAATAGAAGAGCATTCTGACAAAAACACTGAGAGACTTCAACCAGTAGTCACATGTCCATCCAGACACAATAAGATTCTGGATTTGGTGCATATAAACCCATCCACCTGATAACAAGATAACAAGTGTGTGCATCTCATTCCAGTATATCACAGCACACTGAGGAGGGGCAGGGTGCTCAATGTCTCTCCAGAGTTGTATGTTGTTAGTAGGACATTGTATTGCAAAAATGATGTGTTTCCAGACAAAATTGTGAAGGTTTATCCAATAGCAAGCCTTCGGTATCGAAGCCTCTTAAAATGCTACTGTACAAAAAAAAAAGGGCATTTTGGAACACGCTTCCTTTCTTTTTATTTAAAAAATAAATAAAATGTGAAATGAGGAAATCGAGACATAGCTCAGGGTGAACAATGTGGGCTCTGCCTGGAACAGCATGAAAAGTATTGTAGGGTTTACATAAGGTAGTAGGAGTAATGTACAGCTTAACTGCTACAAATCAGACCAGCAGCCTGAGATTTGATGTACATGACTTCAGTCACAAACACTCTCAGCTCAGAAATTGTCTCTTTTCAATGCCTTCTTTTAATCCCTCTTTTGATCAGCGTAGTGTGATCAAGCGTTTCACTGGTTTTAGAGCCAGTAAAAGCCCAGGCCAATATAATATAGGTATCTGCTTATAGTATGTGCAGAGCAACTCGGTTTTAATCATATCTTCCAGCTGACTCTTACTCAGCAGAGGGTTCCATCTCTATGGAAGTGTATTGTGCTGCCTGTTGCCACGAGTAATCAGCCCAAAGCCACTTCAAGCCTGATGACTTGACCTCCTTGGTTTCAGAGTCGTATAAAATCTAGTCAAAGGAGAGCTAAACTGAGTGCCTTCTGGACCCTTTTCAGCCGCTCGATCTTAAGCTCATGCACATGAATAAAGGAAGGAAAAATTAAAAAGAGCTATTCAAGTGTTCTTACTGAGAAGGTAATTTACCTAAAAAACATTTATCTGCTGATTTACAGACGTCTTTCCCAATGTAGGTCTAGGTCAGAGGTCGGCAACCAAAAGAGCCATTTTGCCCCCTCTTCCACCCTCTTTGTCTGGTTGTTCCTGCTTCCTTCTTCCTGCTTTATCGTCTGTTTTACTCTAAATGGGACCATCATTTACAAAATAAACATCAAGTGACTTCAAACAAGAGATTGAGACCATAAACTCATTGGGAAAATGTTTACTGAGGTAATAAATCAAGTGAGAAGTAGGAACATTTTCTCATAGACTTCTATACAATCAGACTTTTTTTGTAACCAGTCGCCCCCTGCGAGAATGCACATTTAAGGCATTGTTTGCACTGGCTTCACTTTTCAGACCTGGAGGTTGCCGCTTGCTCCGGCTTACAGTGGAGTGAACTGAAAAACTACAAATTGGTTTGGCACACTGGACGTCGTTGACTGGCTTGTGCCAGCAGTGACCTGGAGGCAGCATAAATGTGTAAGAAAATTAAGAACGATATCAAAAACACTTCCTCCATTGTTATCTGTCCCACAACCCTGACACTTGTTTACAATACAGAGCATAACAATAACATACTTATAGTTCTATGACATAGGGTAGTCAGTAATGCTGTCGCCTTTTCAATGGCATACATGAGACATGTCCTGGTTTGTAAACTACAGTGGAAACACAAAGAAGAACCTCGTACCAAAGCCTAGCAGGGTTCTTATGCCACACTCTTCACACAGTATCATAGCTTGACAGACCTTTGTGCTGTACGCTCTGATACTTTCTGCAGAAAGACTTTTTATCAATAAAATACTCAAAGACAAACTTAGTATCTTTTGATCATCTTTGTTAACAGAATTTCCACCACACTATTCTACTGGAATATACAGGTGTTCATGTTCATGTTCATGTTGTAGGGTGGTGGTAGTCCACTGTCCCTGTAGTTAGTTACTGTAAGTCACTCTGGATAAGAGCGTCTGATAAATGACATGGAATCCATCCATCCATCCATTTTCAACCGCTTATCCGGGGTCGGGTCGCGGGGGCAACAGCTCCAGCAGGGGGCCCCAAACTTCCCTTTCCCGGGCCACATTGGCCAACTCTGACTGGGGGACCCCGAGGCGTTCCCAGGCCAGTGTGGAGATATAATCTCTCCACCTCGTCCTGGGTCTTCCCCGTGGTCTCCTCCCAGCTGGCTGTGCCTGGAACACCTCCCTAGGGAGGCGCCCAGGGGGCATCCTTACCAGATGCCCGAACCACCTCAACTGGCTCCTTTCTACGCAAAGGAGCAGCGGTTCTACTCCGAGCTTCTCTCGGATAACTGAACTCCTCACCCTATCTCTAAGGGAGAAGCCAGCCACCCTTCTGAGAAAACCCATTTCGGCCGCTTGTACCCGCGATCTCGTCCTTTCGGTCATGACCCAACCTTCATGACCATAGGTGAGAATAGGAACGAAGATAGACCGGTAGATCGAGAGCTTTGCCTTCTGGCTCAGCTCTCTTTTCGTCACAACGGTGCGGTAAAGCGAGTGCAATACCGCGCCCGCTGCTCCGATTCTCCGGCCCATCTCCCGCTCCATTTTCCCCTCACTCGTGAACAAGACCCCGAGGTACTTGAACTCCTTCACTTGGGGTAAGGACTCATTCCCTACCCGGAGTAGACAATCCACCGGTTTCCTGCTGAGAACCATGGCCTCAGATTTTGAGGTGCTGATCCTCATTCCAACCGCTTCACACTCTGCTGCGAACCGATCCAGTGAGTGCTGAAGGTCACAGGCTGGTGATGCCAACAGGACCACATCGTCTGCAAAGAGCAGCGATGAGATCCCAAGCCCACCAAACTGCAACCCCTCCTCCCCCCGACTACGCCTCGATATCCTGTCCATGAATACCACAAACAGGATTGGTGACAAAGCGCAGCCCTGGCGGAGGCCAACACCCACTGGGAACGAGTCCGACTTACTGCCGAGAACCCGGACACAACTCTTGCTTTGGGCGTACAGGGATTGGATGGCCCTCAAAAGCGCCCCCCTCACCCCATACTCCCGCAGCACCTCCCACAGTATCTCCCGGGGGACCCGGTCATACGCTTTCTCCAGGTCCACAAAACACATGTAAACCGGATGGGCATACTCCCAGGCCCCCTCCAGGATCCTTGTGAGAGTGAAGAGCTGGTCCGTTGTTCCACGGCCAGAACGGAATCCGCATTGTTCCTCTTCAATCTGAGGTTCGACTATCGGCCGAACCCTCCTTTCCAGCACCTTGGAGTAGACTTTACCCGGGAGGCTGAGCAGTGTGATACCCCTGTAATTGGCACACACTCTCTGGTCCCCCTTTTTAAACAGGGGAACTACCACCCCGGTCTGCCACTCCTGAGGCACTGTTCCCGACTTCCACGCAATGTTGAAGAGACGTGTCAGCCACGACAGCCCCTCCACACCCAAAGCCTTCAACATTTCTGGACGGATCTCATCAATCCCCGGGGCCTTGCCACTGTGGAGTTGTTTGACTACCTCAGTGACTTCCACCAGGGAAATTGCTGATGATCCCCCATAATCTTCCAGCCCTGCCTCTATCAAAGAGGGCGTATTAGTGGGATTGAGGAGTTCCTCAAAATGCTCCTTCCACCGCCCGAGTACCTCCTCAGTTGAGGTCAACAGTGTTCCATCCCTGCTGTAAACAGCTTGGATGGTCCCCCGCTTACCCCTCCTGAGGTGCCGGACAGTACGCCAGAAGCACTTTGGTGCCGACCGAAAGTCCTTCTCCATGGCTTCTCCGAACTCCTCCCACACCCGCTGCTTTGCCTCTGTCACAGCCGAGGCCGCTGCCCTTCGGGCCTGTCGGTACCTTGCAACCGCCTCTGGAGTCCCCCGTGATAACATATCTCGGAAGGACTCCTTCTTCAGTCGGACGGCTTCCCTGACCACCGCGGTCCACCACGGTGTTCGAGGGTTACCGCCCCTTGAGGCACCTAAGACCTTGAGGCCGCAGGCTCCCGCCGCAGCTTCAGCAATGGAAGCTTTGAACATTGACCACTCAGGCTCAATGCCCCCAACCTCCACAGGGATGCCAGAGAAACTCCGCCGGAGGTGTGAGTTAAAGGTCTCTTGGGTATGGGCCTCCTCCAGACGTTCCCAGTTCACCCGCACTACCCGTTTGGGCTTACCAGGTCTGTCCAGACTCTTCCCCCACCCCCTGACCCAACTCACCACCAGATGGTGATCAGTTGACAGCTCCGCCCCTCTCTTTACCCGAGTGTCCAAAACATGCGGCCTCAGATCAGATGATACGATTACAAAATCGATCATCGATCTTCGGCCTAAGGTGCTCTGGTACCATGTACACTTATGAGCATCCTTATGTTCGAACATGGTGTTTGTTATGGACAGCCCATGTCTAGCACAGAAGTCCAATAACAAACAACCACTCGGGTTGAGATCAGGGAGGCCGTTCCTCCCAATCACGCCTCTCCAGGTGTCTCCATCGCTGCCCACGTGCGCGTTGAAGTCTCCCAGTAGAACTATGGAGTCCCCTACTGGAGCCCCCAACAGGACTCCATTCAGGGTCTCCAAGAAGGCCGAATACTCTGAACTGCTGTTCGGTGCATATGCACAGACAACAGTCAGAGTTTTCCCCCCCATAACCCGTAGGCGTAGGGAGGCGACCCTCTCGTCTACCGGGGTGAACTCCAACGTAACGGCACTCAGCCGGGGATTTGTGAGTATCCCCACACCCGCCCGGCGCCTCACACCCTGAGCAACTCCAGAGAAGAATAAGGTCCAACCCCTATCCAGGAGTACGGTTCCAGAACCGAGACTGTGCGTAGAGGAGAGCCCAACCAGATCTAACTGGTAGCGCTCCGCCTCCCGCACAAGCTCCGGCTCTTTCCCCCACAGAGAGGTGACGTTCCACGTCCCCAGAGCCAGCCTTTGCTGCCCAGGTCTGGTCCGTCGAGGTCCCCGACCTTCACTGCCACCCGTCTGGCAATGTACCCGACCCCAACGGTTCTTCCTGCGGGTGGTAGGCCCACATGATGGAGAGGGGGGGGGTGCCACGTTGCTTCTTCGGGCTATGCCCGGCCGGGCTCCGTGGCAAACCCGGCCACCAGGCGCTCGTTGACGGGCCCCCCTTCCAGGCCTGGCTCCAGACGGGGGCCCCGGGCTTCCTCCGGGCAGGGTCACACCTCCTCTGTTTTGATGTTGCATTGGGGCATGGAATGTAATGTAATATTATCGTGACCACTCACTGATACTGTAGGGGTTTCATTTATGTGCCATATTGCTTATGTTCATCAAACCTAAAAAGTGTAATTAAGTAAGATTTATTAGGAATCAGATATAAATGGTAAACATGGTAAAAGTGACTGTGCCGCCATTATAAACAGGCACTCTATAGCGTTGCTAATGGCATATTCCCCGACTTGCAGCAAAGGAAAGCAGTACATTTTCATGCTGAATATGTGACACAGAGACATACCTCAAAGCAAGGGGAAATAATAACACACAGAAAACTGTGGAAAGTGAGGAAGGTCAAAAGCAAAGAGAAATGTGGAAAGTGCAGAACTGAGAGAGGGAACAATGTCAAAAAGAGAGCAGCAGTACTAACTTTACTCTAAGAAACTGAGCAGCACAGGGCAGAAATGCTTAAAGACCGTTCCTGACTGCTAACATTCAGTACTGTAACTGATACGAACAGCCAAACTTGGTTAAAACCAACTTTCACTTTCAACTTTTACATTTTCATTTTAAACTGTAGTTAATGACACTTCTAAATATTCTAAATCTGTCAAGTTGATTTTTGTGGAAATGTGTATACATAGAGGCTCAAGACATTTAGAATATTTCCATTTGATGGAATGATGCAGCCATTAAACATTGCATGTTTAATTGGAATATTTAATTCAATGTAAACATCATATAGCTTCAAGGAAGTGAGGCAACAAGATGATACAGAATATATATGATTATTTGGGACAGTGTGGAATAAGATGCCTAAGAGGAAGCTTCAATTCAATATGATCCTTATCTGAGTAGTTGTACTATGTATGATAACATAATCAAAACTTTCAACAAACAGCAAACAGTTCATAGCTGCAGTATTTGGTACAGACTTTTCATTGAAGTGCTCCAGATTTCTTTCCTGACATTTAAATATTTAATATGGACTCTATCCCTTTGAGAGGATGGGATTAAATTTACCAGGAATGTACAGCTGCTGTTGCTGCTGCATTTCTTTACAACACTCTGGCTCTTGTAGGTTAGATTAGCAGCTCAGCATCAGTTGGTGCTGTTAAAGCAGCAAAGCATGTTAATCATTCCAGCTGCCCTGCAAGTGTACTCGACAGTGAACTAAAGGCTGACCCTGACCTCTGCCAGCCTAATGAACACACAGACAGCTCACACAGCTCCTGCTTATACACACTAATCCCCAGGAGCATCAGTATTTACACCAGGCACCACATTTATATGTTGCTGTGCTCTGACCAGTGGGATTAAATGGGTTAACACAAATTGCAAGTCTTCAAATGAATAGATGTATGACAATCCCTTACAAAAAAGCTGTGTTCATTACATGCAGAACACCATTTCATGGAAATGTATATAGGTATATAGCTTTGATTTAATACTATACTATTATACTATTTAATACTTAAAACTATACATACACATAATAAAGACCTATGTCACATGTTATATATCATTTTATATGTCATAAATTCCCATTTTAATGGCACATGTACATTGTTAGACACTGTATGCAAACATCCTTTCAATTGTAACATCACATGTAATATGTAATGGGCTTTGAAATGACAATTCACATGTGAAAAGATTTAATGTGATACAGGGATATTCAAGCTGTCACATGTGAAACATCAATTTCATATGTAGGCAAGTGTGTGAAACATATTTTCACATAAAGGAGGCAGATACATATCACATGTGCTTTTGTTTGTAAGGGGCTGAAACAAAGCCCCAGCCGGATGATATGTGGGTCACCCTCGGACACATGGACTGGGACAAGAACCAAAGGCACCTTGCAGAGCAGCAGCCTGGCGGTGCTGGGAGGCACTCTGATGCCCTCTGTTATCACAGTCACCCTCACCTCCACAACACTGGCCTGTACTGCATGACGTCAACCAGCCTACAGATTATTTCCCCCATGTTTTTCCTTTTAATCCTCCCTCCAGTTTTTCATCCAAAGAGCCAGCAATTTGCAAAGCTCTGGTCTCTCCACACACACACACACACACACACACACACACACACACACACACACACACACACACACACACACACACACAATGTGGCACAGAGATTAACATATATCAGCACTGAAAACAAAAAAACAGTACTTGCACATGATAACGGATTCATAATGTCCTCGGTAAACAACAGAAATCAATCATTTAACTGAGGGAAAGCATATTTTGGAATGAGATTAAGGTTAGTGAAATGAGATATTGAGGAGTGATATGCCTGTCCCACTCAGGCTAGGTTTGGATGCGGACTATGGCTGCTCTGCTCTACTTTAATGTGACAAACATGGAAAGAACAATTCAACAGATTAGCCTTTGTAGAGGGCTGTGAACTGTTAAGTGTTGTGTTGTCTTCGCAGGAGTTGTACTCTCCCAGTATGGAAGGCAGAGAGTCTGCCCTGCTGTCAGATAAAAGACTCCACACTCAAACACAACAGCAGCAAATTTAAAGACGACAAAAACAGTTCAACTGGTGCTGCTGCACAGAGCATTAGGAACGGTGGACGCCAGGCAAAACAGAAGCTACTTTGAGTGGGAAATACAGGAGTTTCACCTCATGTTAATATCCGACTTTGATCACAGACGTCAGTTCTAATTTCATGGCAAATATTACTGTCATCGGGCTAACAAGCTGCCAAACTTCAGGCCAAAATCCCACTTGAAAGAGGACTGGCAAATGAAATTCCTTTCATCTTCCAAACATCAATCATCAACAAACATTTTCACGAATCAGGATGGAGTGATTCTTGTAATAAAAGCGAGTATCAGACTATATTTCTTTAGTTTGTTCTCAAGGTAGACTCTTGCTCTTTGTTTAAGAAGAACAAAACTCTATTGCATCGGACTCTGTTTGTCTCCAGTGAATTCTTTTTGAACCTGTTTTGAGACTTCAGTAACTAGTTGATCAAGATGAAAAGTGTTGGCGAAGAGGTCCAGAGTCTTTTTCTGGCCCAGAATTGGACTTCTTTATCTCCTACACAACTAATGCCAGAATCTAGACTGCTCCAAGAAAGGAGTGCATTGAAACCCTGGGTACAATATCAGGTGGTACGTGCTACCGAACCACAGTGACCAGAGCACAAGGATTATGAAGAATGTTGGGAGGAGCTGATTAACAGAAAACCACACTATTTGGTTAGCCAGGATGTGTACATAGGACCACAAGGAGCAGCTGCGGCATGCCATAGAAGGAATCAGACTCACAATTGAAGGCCTGTTGAAAGCAGACGTATTAATAAAAACTAAAAGCCCCTGCAACACTCCCATTTTTCCAATTAAAAAGCCACACTAATGATTATCGATTGGTACATGACATAAGGTCCAACAACTCCAATGATGAATGATGTTGAAACACCTATTGTCCCAGACCCCCACACACTGCTCTCTAATACTCCACCTGATGCACGCTGGTATACAATAATTGATTTATGTTCAGCTTTTTTCAGTGTGCAATTGCATCCAGAATCTATTTGCTTTTACTTATCAGGGACAGCAGTACACATACTGGAAGCTAGGAAGACAGGTTATGAAGTTATACTTTCAGCACCAGAACTCACCATCCAACAGTGGAGCACGATAAATCTGATGGAACTCTGCATGATTGTGTTCAAACAACAGCTGCCTTTATGCGAGTGTGTGACGACCTGTATGCTCAACCTTTCACAGCAAATCTTACATTCAAACATACAAATCAAAATAATGCATTGACACATGTTCAGGCAACTAAGATTGCTCGACCATGCAGGACCAACAGAACCTGGATGGGCAGCCCAGCTGACAGGAACCTCCGGATTTGCAGCTCCCCAGCAACTGGGAACATCGGGATTTGTGGCCCCAGTCCAGAGTGCACCGCCTATGGGAGCTATTCCAGCTCCTCCTCCACAGATGTCTTCGTTGCTGTATCAACTGCTTCAGGAAGAGATGTCAGCTCAGCAACATGTATCCTCAGTTTCAATTTGGGAGTCGACAGTTATGTCAACCTACATCACTCCGTTAGAGGAGTTGACACCAGACAGGGACTGTCTTGTCCAACGCCTGCAGAAAAGCCTTGACATCATTGACGGCTACCAACATCTGCGTAGAATTGGCCTATGTTTCACTCCCTAAACTCTGCCATGTTGAACTATGGACTCTTTGACATATCCATCCTTCAAACATGCCCCCACACCCACCATGAACTTGGGACTTTCTGACTGTATTTAAAGGAACATATAACGTAAAGTGTATCGATGCCGGCCCCATAATTCCCATACTTAGTTGGTTTTAATATCATTAGCTTGCTCAAATGATAGAGTATGAGCATTAGAGTAAAGGTTTTATGTGATGCAGGATCATGTTGCAAACGTACATGGAGTACTTTTAGATGCATATGTCTGAACCTGTCATCAAACCTTATCCTCATGTTTGCTGTTGTCACGGGACGGGGGTTTCTTGTCTATTTACAGTACATGCGGATATTAAAATGTGACTGACAAGTCACAAAGTCACAAAGACAGGTTGTAGTCAATTTTGTGAGAAAACTGCTCTACATTATAAAATGATAAAAAATAATATATGTATTCAGCATGTAATCTTCTCTAATCTCTGTAATCCAGTATGTTCTAGAGGCGGGCTCGGGTTTTGTTCTGTTTTTGAGGAATAAAACTCATTGGAGAACTCATGCCTTTTGACCCTGTTTTGAGTCTTTAGTAACTAGTTGATTGTGCTGAAGACTAAAAGTGTTTGTGAACTGTGAGGGTTCCTGTCTTAGAGTTCCAGCGTTGTTCCTGTGTTTCCAGTTCCTGTTTCCAGAGATCGATTCCCCAGGATCACCTGACCCAGCTTTCATGACCCGACTCGCCACTCGTCTATTCCCTATCGGATTTGTTTGCTTCGCTGACTGCCTTCCTGTGTACCGAACCTTTTTTTTTTTTTACGTTTTTACTTCAGTAAAGACTTTTGCATTCTCCAAGATCTGTCTGAGTTGTCGCTTTTGAGTCTCCTTGCCTGTGTTCCAAGTCGTACCGTTACATGAAGAGGTCCACTCTTTTTCTGGCTCGGAATTTGATTTCTTTATCTCTGACAGAACTCTTTTCCAGAGGAAAAAAAAAAAAAAAGAAGACTGAAAATTCTGTACAACTGATCTATTTAGTTAGATGTTCTGATCAATGTCATGTCTGTGCGTTCAGTACAGAGCAGGAGTAAGAATGCTGTTAGCCTAGCACAAAGGATGGAAAACAGCAAAAATACACCTCTAAAGCTCACTGGTTATCATATTGTATCTGCTTTTTTAATCTGTACACAAAGAGAAATGTAACAGGACTAAGAGTCTACATCCGTGCTAGCGACTTTGTGAAGCTGAACTGAGCCATTTCTGTGCTTCGAGCTATATGCTTTAGCATGCTAACATTTGCTAATTAGCACTAAACACAAAGTTCAGGGGATCACTTCTTCCTCTGCAGAATGGTCAGAATCACATTTTATGACAATCCATCAACAGTTGTTGAAATATTTCAGTCAGGACCAAAGCAGTCGACTCTCCTACCAACAGACAGACAGATTTTGCCACTCATAAACCCACGGCACTAGTGTGGCTAAAAACAACAGTTTGCAGTTCTTAAAAATAATTATGTCTTACTTTTTCTTGAGGAATAACAGGCTATACGGCTGAGCAGCAATCAGCACTCCAATCCAGCGTCTCTGACTACAGCCTAAGGGCTTTAGTTTTGCTCTCCATACATGCATAATGGTACCAAACCTAGCAACCTCACTGTGATCACAAGACTTAAGGAAGCTGCAAACAGATGTGGTTTGCAAAGAAATAGTTCCAACACAAAATTAGTGTTTTTACATTTTTGTTTACATAGCCTACAGATTAACAGACAGATGCAGCATGTTAATCAATGAACTGTGGACAGACTCAGGCTTACTGTTTCCCCCTACTTCCAGCCTTTATGCTAAGATAGGCTAACTATGTCCTGACTCCGGCTCCGTACATAATACTTGTATGAACATCCCACTTTCAAAATGAAAGATAATAGGAATTTTATGGAGCTAAAAAATTTTGATTATTTGAAAAAACTATTTTTAACTGAAAGTTCAAGTTTTGATCTACAATATAATATATTCAAACTAAAAATAAGTGTATGAAAAGTTTTTTCAGGTTGAATATTATTTTGATTCAGTTCTGTAATTCTTTTTTTTTCCTTCACTTTCAGCCCTGATGTGGCGTGGGGGGCTTCAGCTGAGAGGGGTGTTGAAATGTGAGTGACAGCAAATCAAAAACTTGAGGACCTTCCTCAACTATATTGCTTTCAGGAAATGTAGGTACTGCGAGTAATACTGTGAACGCAGCGTAGTTTTCGCTTGGCGCTTGCGATGGTGTCCGCTCCACCAGGACAACCTGCTCGCTATTTTTAAGGGAAATGATCTTATGTCCAATGTCAAATTGAGGATTTTTCCCACCATTTCTGGGTGAGAATACCTTTATTTTCACTGAAAGATAAATACTGTTTTAAAATTAAGGTTTCTTCGGTTGCAGCCCTGGTCCCTTCCTGGTGCTTTGGATGAACCATTTTTTATTGTAGTTGTTACTGGCTGTAACCTGAGGACACCCCCCTGGATACTGGCTCTGTTGACTGTGTCAGTGCTACTCATACTATCAGTGGAAGGGCTCAATGTTGCCTGAGCTCTATGGTTTCTTGCAAGAGAAAGAGAGCTTCCTTCATAATCCAAAATCTAAACATAGTCTCCCAAGATCATAGACAGAAAATCTGTGAATTCTGCTTTGGTATTAAAATCCATGCACTTTGTGGGTTGAATAGCAACAGGCATTTAATCTTTTAAAGTACAGATTACCTTGAGCAATATGGGTCAGAGTCAGACAATGGGCTTTTTATCCCTGAGGGGAAAAATCTCCAAACCGCATTAGGTAACTAAGATGACCTCTCTCCTGATCTGAAGCCACATGACCAGGCTGCATAAACATCTGAATTCCCATTGACACAATGTGTTGTCTTTTGCTTTAGATTTGTACTAATTATTCAAATTAATTATGGGGTCAGCTGCGAGGGTCTAAGGACAGAGGCTGTCGTGTGCTGTACAGTCTGTAAAGCCCCCTGAGAAAAAATAGTAATTTGTGATATTTGGCTATAGAAATAAAATTTGATTTGGTTTAATACTATATTGACATCAACATGAGCCATGAGATAGACTGGATTGTTGGATTTATAGTAACACAGCAATATTATTGTATGTTCAGATATACATTACTGGAAATCCAAAAGCAGATGAAATGTTTTCAGTTTTTTAATGTTTTCTTAATTTCAAAGCAACCACCGATGGCCAAATGAACCTGTTAGAGGGCCGTGGGGCAAAAATTATCTGTCTTCCCGCTTACTGCAACCCTATAACAAAAACAAAGGTGGATATTGGCCGATTCTACGAAACCCTGCATTACATTTAATGACAACGTTTCTTTTTTCAATATCGCTGCATGGATCCTGACTATGATAAGTACACTGTGGTTGACTATGGTTTGGGTTGGGCAACTTAAACCCTTGGTTATGTTTAGGGTTAGAGTTATGGATCCTGATGGATACTGACGTCAGGTGTGACGGGACATAAATGTCATCGTCCTGCATAAGTGCCACACGGCTTCATAAAGGACACGCTACTTCCTTCATTGGCACTGAGTGTTGTCAGTGAATGTAAATTCTGACCGACAAAATCATTCAATGCGAACACAATTCCAAGGAATATTGGGCCGTGCATTGTGTGTATATCTTGTCTTCATGTTCCATTCATTGTAGTGCACAGAGCAGAAAACAGCAGCTTCATTCTTTGCCCAGTCAGTTCATGGTAATTTGATTTAACATGTCAGAATCAGCTTTATTGGACATGTATGTGTGCACATACAAGGTATTTGACTCGTTGGTTTTCCGTGTTAAGATTGTGCTTCAGTAATGCACATTTACAAGCAAATGTGCAATCAATCACATTACTTAAAAAGTTGTCACACTTTGGATCTGGAGCTGTTGTGGCTAGTAATCCAGCCTCGCATTTAACTGTTATATGAAGATCAAATTGTAGAGATTTCCTTGCTTACAATACAATCCAACTATCCACAGTGACAGTGCATTATTTTTATAATGCCACACTTATTATTTGTAAATATACAGTTTTTAAGAACTTCTACTACACTACCACGCACAAATGATACACAGCAATAAAACCAGACATGATGTTGACTGTGATGGATTAACTAACTCAAGCAATTTCAAGTCTGTGCAAGTTGATTTTCACCCTAAATGGAAACCAGTGGCAAATACATAAAACAAAAACCTACAAGAGGCTTTGGAAGACAATTGCACACAATTAAAATCAAGGTGCTAGCTTTTTCTTTCTTTAAACCACATCTCACAGTCTCTATCAGCGAATGGAGGTTCCCCAGTTGTTGTCACATGACATTAGTAAACAACTTCCACCGACTCTTGTCATGTAAGTGGACCTTGAGTTAAGATTTACAAAAGGTCAAAAATTATCACGATGATTTGTTATAAATTGGCAATCACAAACATGCACACGCGAAACGAGAGGGTGGAGCTAAGTACCACTGAACACTGAACAAGACACTTTTAGACGCCCAAAATGTTACAATTAACTTTCATGAACTGAAAACCTACTGTGAAAGGGTTAAAGTTCTAAAACGGAAAACATGGACAACTCACTAACCGGACAATACCTTGGAAGCAACTCGTCAATCATAAGGAAGCCCCGCTCTAAAGCATATCCTGCTTTATACATCATGCTGTATTGGAGAAGACTTGAAACTAGAGATTGAGCCCATAAACTCATTTCTCAAGTGTCAGTCAGTTCTCAACTCAAGTGATAAGTGGGGTAATTCTCTCATAGACTTCTATACAATTAGAGGCCATTAGAGAGAATGCAAGTGTAAGGCACTTCCACATTTGCCTGACTTTTCAGACCCAGAGGTTGCTGCTTGGTAATGAGTTACTAACCCATGATTAGTTTCTGATGACAATGTTCTCAGCTTTCAGCTATAAACCACAAGTGAACACATACCTTGTATTATTCCATAAAGCTTTCTACAGCCTTTGAAGATAAACATACAAAAAAATATATATATTTATTTTTCTCCCCTTTTCAGCTCATCAAACAGTACTGGAGAGGTCAGGTCCACTTACCAGCTATTAGACTGAGAGTGTGAGCAGAGAGGAGAAGGCAGCAGAGCGCGAGAGGACCAGTCATCCTGCTGGGTGCTGCTACTCAGAACGAAGGATGCTCCATCTGTCATCAGAGCGGAGGACGACGTTTCATCTCCCATCCTTCACACTGAGGCTGCTTCACTCTGCCGCTTGGGTTTATAGTCAGAGGATTACAGCCTCTCTCTCTCTCTCTCTCTCTGTCTCTCTCTGTCTCTCTCTCTCTCTCTGTCTCTCTCTCTCTCTCTCTCTCTCTGTCTCTCTCTGTCTCTCTCTCTGTGTCTCTCTCTCTGTCTCTCTGTCTCTCTCTCTGTCTCTCTGTGTCTCT
This sequence comes from Bovichtus variegatus, assembly GCA_943593645.1. NCBI lineage: Eukaryota > Metazoa > Chordata > Actinopteri > Perciformes > Bovichtidae > Bovichtus > Bovichtus variegatus. The sequence goes on along the minus strand of CALSCE010000016.1, from coordinate 11,330,384 downwards.
CTCTGTCTCTCTGTCTCTCTCTCTTTCTGTCTCTGTCTCTCTCTCTCTCTCTGTCTCTCTCTCTCTCTCTCTCTCTCTCTGTCTCTGTCTCTCTCTCTTTCTCTGTCTCTCTCTCTCTCTGTGTGTCTCTCTCTCTCTGTCTCTCTCTGTCTCTCTCCCTGACTGTACTTGTATCTCCCTCTCTAGCTTGGTTTCTACTTCTTTCTTTTTTTACACAATATCTTAACTCTCCTTTACTTTCTTTCTCTCTCTTTTGCCTCCTTTGTTTCTCTTTGTTTCATTATGTGTGCATCAGAACTAGCTTAGCACATCTGGGTTTCTATACCTTGTTCATTAAAGTTCACAATACAAAACTGTTGGATGAAACACACAACTGTTGATGCGTCTATGCCAGGAGTTAAGATATATTTTATGTCCTGATTGTGCCATAAATAAAAATAAAAAGTAAAAGCTGTGTGTCCGAGGAGAAAGAATATGCTTGGAAAGTTACAGGTAATTCTACCAAAGTCTAACAGACGAGGATATTCTTTAAACAAAAACAAGTCTCTCTCGGAAGGTTGATTATCTGATCAACAAGCTCCACCGTGAGGAGACCTGGAGACAGTAGCAGATGAGTCTGTTCTGCAAAGAGAGTCGAGCGTTTCCAAAAGCAAACTGTGAGGATCCAACTGGTCCAACAACTGGAGGAAATGGAAGAAAGAAAATAGCTGGGTAACAAAACTATATTTTCTTTGGGTCAGGGTTAGGAAACTACTACTTTTTTAGGTTTAGCCAACAAAACTACTACTTTTTTAGGTTTAGGCAATAAACTACAACTTCTTTAGGTGTAGGCAACAAAACTACAACATGGAACTGTCGAGTCAAGCTCGCCTCCAGTGATCACGGAGTCATTGAACTGCTAATCAACATTGATTTGACGTAGGGTGGAGATTCTTTCTTCCAGATCCGTAATTCTCACAGGCAGGCGAGAAGGTAAGTACTGACATGCTTAATGCATTTAAGTAAAGGAACAAAAAATGTATCAAATCAAATCAAGTTTATTTATATAGCCCAATATCACAAATTATACATTTGTTTTGCTTATCAACCTAGCACAACTCAGCAGATCCAAAATGAATTAGCTGAATTGCATTAGCTTTAGATGACTCTGTAACTTTCCCAAAACTTGGTAAAGCCGAACCAGTACCAGAAAAGCAAATTAACTATTGCACCATCTACTGACAACAGACAACCAGCACAGATTCACAACCGGGCAAATGAATGAAACAGACAAACTAATTCTTGGAGACTCATCGAACGTTATCAGAAACATAAGGTGTAAGAAATGAGTGGTCCTGTGGTCTGCGTGACGTAAGTAAGAAAATCCCATTGCTTTCATTGATATCTTTTGGACCAAGCCTTTTTCTTGCACTCGACAAGATAGGGGAATGGACATTAAGACAATTATGCAACAGCGGACTTGCGCAAGGACATGGAGAAAACAACAAAGTCGGTGGATCAGCTGGAGACGCGTGTGAGTGAGCTGGATGACCCTGAGAACATACTGTCAGAGGAAAAAGTCTGCGTCCAGCTCAAAGAAAATTCAAGACTTCTCTTCCAAACACTGTAACTTCAGAACAGTTGTGAAATTAGAGTATTAGAGTCTTAGCAGGTTAAAACAATAGTTCAATGGAGACGATCAGAGTCCGATGCAAAATAGTTTTTTCCCCACAGAAAAGGGTAAATATTTAAACCTGGGAAAGCACCAGACTGATGAGTGGACCAATTTCAGAATCAGAATCGGAAATCCTTTATTAGTCCCACAGCAGGGAAATTTACATGGTCACAGCAGAAAGGTAAAAAGAATGCAATAAAATACGTGAACACTAACATTAAGTGGATAATTAAATAAAGGGCAAATGCACACAGTAATACAGAGTTAAAAATAACAATAGTTACAATAGATGAGTAAGTAAGGAAATGAGCTGGAGGTGGTTCTTCTGGCACCAGAAGTTCCCTGTACTCCCTGTCGTCCCCATCAGAGATGAGGGCAATGATAGCAGAGTCGTCAGAGCACTTCTGTAGGTGACATTTTGTTGTGTTGTGGGTGAAGTCTGCAGTGTAGAGGATGAAGAGGAACAGAGCCAGAACCTTTCCCTTGGGGGCCCCCGTGCTTCCCCATGCTTTCCCCGTGCTGCTGACAATTGTGACACTCCCGGGTCCTCACGTACTGTGGACGGTTGGTGAGGTAGTCCAGAATCCAGGTGGTGAAGTGATGATCCACCCCCGAGCGCTGTAGCTTGTCCCCCAGATGCAAGAGCTGGATGGTGTTAAAGGCACTGGAGAAATCAAAAAAATTATTCTCAGTGTGCACCCAGCCCTCTACAGGTGAGAGAGGGATCTCTGTATGAGGTAGATGACAGCGTCATCCACCCCAGTGCCAGGTTGGTAGGCGAACTGCATTGATGGTCTCACAAGGGGCCGAAGATATCCAAGGACCAACCTCTCCAGGGTCTTCATCAGCTGCAATGTCAGTGCCATCGGCCTGTAGCTGTTGAAGTCCTTGGGACGAGGGGTCTTTGGCACAGGTACCACACAGGATGTTTTCCACAGCTGTGGTACCCGCCCTTGTTTCAGGCTCAGGTTGTAGACTCCACAATCCTGCACAGCTGGTCTGCACAGGATTTGAGGAGCCTTGAGCTGATGCCATCTGGACCCGCAGCCTTTCTCACCTTATACCTCTTGAGCTCTCTCCTCACCTGGTTTCTTGTGAGGGACAAAATGCAGGTAGCAGGTGGGGGGGTGGGGGGTGTAGAAGGAGACAGAGAGGGTGAGTAGGGTGACTGGGAGCTATGGGTTGAGGTAGGAGGGTGGGTGGAGGTGGAGGTGGAGATGGGGGAGGTAACAGGGTCGTATCCTGGCAATACAGACAATGGGGGTTGCAGCAGGTGGGAATGGGCCGGCGGAGGCGTGCCTGACTAATCAAATCTATTGAAGAAAATGTTCAGGTCATTCACCCACTTTATGTCCCCCTTGGGCTGGGAGTCTGGTTCCTTGAACCCAGAGATGGTTTTAAGGCCTCTATAGACTCCGCTTACATTCCTCTTCTGCAGCTGCTCCTCTTACAAGTTAGAACAGAGAAAAACTTTACTTTAACACTAGATATGGATACAATCAATATGTTGAATACTTGTGATTAAGCTCATTACATTATGTTCTTTTATAACACAGAGCATTTACTGGAGGAAAGTTTACTACAATAATACATAAAAAAACAACAAAATATGTGAAGACTCGGATGGAGGACATTGGGGATCAGATGGACTATTTGGAAAGAAAATCCAGGCAGAATAATCTCTTTATTTATCACAATAAAAAAAAGTGAAGGCAGTGACATGACAGCTCTCTTCAAAAAAAGCTAATTGCAGAAACTATGGAAATGCCAGGTGACAAATTATTATTGCAGCATTCCTAAACTTTGACACAAAGAAACGAGAAACGTTCAAAGCAGAAAGGGATAAGAAAGAAGTGATGTATAAGGGTGAACAGATTTATTTCGTCATCAAGACACAATCCTTGCATCCGCAAAGTTGAATGTTTTCAAGATGGAACATCTACAACATATTTCAACCCAACAGAGGCAGCCAGAGATTTGGAGCAGAGAAGCTTTTACAAAGTTGGCGGAGAAGACCATCGCTCACCTGCTGGCCAGCAGGAGACTCTGAACAACCAGAGTCCGCAAAAGAGCCATGAAATCCACCATCAGGTAGCAAGATACTGGTATAATTTTAGTTTACGTTAAAATTAAGTTATTTAACAGACTGAATAAGTGGAACATAGCCTATTGACAAAAGCGAGAGGAAAGAGAAAAAAAGACTTTGAGAACAAATAATGGAAAATATGAGAGACAATTTGTGTGAAGAATATTATGTTGTGTATTTCTATTAGTTTAAGATCTTTTACAATGACCTGGAGGTCAAAGTTGGCAATAGCAAGTCCTTTCTTGAATGAAAATCAATCTAAATTAAGTTTTATGGGTGGGTATCAGTATATGTATGAAAGTGAACTGAAGCTGAGTGAGTGGTTCGGTGTGTGGAGGGGGTATTTGTTTGTTTGTGATAGAGTGGGAAGTTTAAATTCCCTACAGCCTATCCTGCAAATGTCTTTTTGTTCTTCCAATGAAAAAATGTTTGCTACTGGGACACTTCAACCTATAGATCACAAATGAGGTTTTACAGTTAATAAAATGATTAATGGTGAACTCCTTTTTGGATGTAAAATCCAAAAATGCCTTGGTCTGTGTTGTGTGCAGCAATAGCGATGGTTTTGGACACAACCAAGTTTTTTGTGTGTTGGTTGTAGATGGCTGCGTACCAGCTGGTTTTGTAGAGTCGGGCATCATCTTGAACAGATTAATGGTGGATCAGGGAAGATCCACCTGAGTATATCATCACTCTCAATAATACCCCAAATCCTGTTGGGACTCACATCATGGCTCACATCATGAGCCATGGATCTCAATTACCCTTAACTACTTCCTGTGTCTGCATTGGAAAATGCCCTCAACTCCACCTGAGGACTCGCTGTACAGTAGCAACGGGTTACTGTCGCAACAAAACCGTAAACTCAGCGATGTGTTCGCTCTCTTTTTGCTCTGCCCTCTTTCGCCACAGACCTCCTCGGTACCCGACCGTAGTGTGGCAGTGGCCTGCTGAGAGCACGGCCACATCAAATGGCTCTCTGATCACTGGACTCTCTTCTCTTAACGGTACAGACGTGAGCACTTGCCTAAAAGACTTCCAGTTAGCCAGCACTGCCATTCACAGCAAACAAGTTTAGTGCATGTAGTGGCTCTCCATAACCGGCTAGCCTTCACAATAGGAGCAACAAGCAGCTAGCAAGGAGCTAATCTGTATGATCTGTCCCCTCCATCTTGCACACAGCTGAACATCTCGACTGGCAGCACGCCACCACAACAAAGACAGCACGCCTACTTTTCTTTATCTCAAAAGGATTTGCTTGGTAAGCAAAGAGCTGAGAGCTAAGTAGCCTTTGCATTCATGAACTGAACCTCCACTGGGCATAGAATATTAACCACACTAACCATCTTCTTGACCCGGCGCCATTATCATACACGTTACGATCTCACAATAATTTGTGAATTGGCTTTAAACAAAGCGACACACGCAGATAAGGACTCAAAGCTCCCACTCACGTCCCTTTGTCTTTACACACGTGTACTGCATGTACAGACGGTCACAGGACCACACACACATTCTTTTTGATGCTCCCCGACAGGTGCACACTCTTTCTCTCCCTTTCACAAACACACACACACACACACACACACACACACACACACACACTCTCTCTCACATTTGTGAAAAGATAAGGTAATCCTTCAGAGAGTACTTGAATGCTCTCCGCAGACAGGGGTTCACCAGAGATGCTGAGCACAGTCTGGTTGTGCGCCGTGTGTATCTGGGTTCCTGGTTTCTTTCTTCCCCTCCACGTCCCCTTCCTTAGAAAAACTCATGGTAAATGTTATCCCTTTGAATATCTTTTATTTATTTCAAAGTGCCAGTGTAAAATGTACCACTAAATACTGAGACAACTGCATCCAGCATGGCTACAACAATTATGCCATGAAGGTGAAGCACCAAAGGTGAAAATGAAGATTTTACCTAAATCTGGCAATTTTCCACAATACTATTACAACTCCTGTAGTTTCATAATCTTTTTTTTTTGTCATCACATTTCATGGTTTCAATGTACTCTCTTTTTCTGGCTATTTTAGAAAAACAAAACAGCAAAGAAGATGTACAATGTACATACACAATGTAGTAATAGAACACTTTGTAAGAAATAAAGCTATGGATGTCTTGCTTGAGAAAAAATGTTGGATATTCACAAATGCGTAATTTTAAAATGTAAACATTACATTGTTTAAAAACAAAATAACTACATTTCATAATGCAAACATATTTGTAATTGCGTACACACAGTAGTCAACATGTCTCCTGATTGAACAGATTTGACTCCCTTCTCACCTGTGATGCCATGTGTTGCTTTACATCAGAGGATGAGCAACATATTTGCGGACTCATGAGTGAGCCCAGTGCCAGTCTGGTTTGGTCCGTTTGGTTTCATAAGACACGGCATAAGCGGCACTGGACATTTAGAGTAGAGTCTTACTGTTTTGAGAAAAGTTATGAATAAAAAAAAAATCGGAATGTTATTCTCTATTTTAGAAGAACTAAAACTTCATTCAGATAATATTATACCGTTTTCCTCCAAATAATACAAAATATATGGAAGAAAAGTTTTTTCCCCAGATTATCTGATTGTTTTGCCTCACAAATATTGTTTACAAGAGGGCAGATCAGCAGTGGTGAGAAAACATGGTTCTGCATCAGAAATCGAAGCCTTTAAAAACCATTAGTGCTTTTTTTATATTACAAAACATAAGCACATGATTATGAAAAGAGCATGTTAAGGTGCCTGTCTTAGCAAAATTAAGCACATTTATATAAACACCAATACTGTAATGACTGTTCATCTCTGTAATAGATGAAAACATGGACACTGAACAGAGGTGATAGCATTTCTATAATACCTGAGTTCACATAGATTTCTTCAATTACATGATATGACCAATTAGGTTTTAGATGAGTTATTTTCACAACATTGCATTGTTTTGCTGTAAACCTTAAAATAGTTTTTTGGTCTAACATTGAAATGTTTGTTCATCGTACCAAAAGTGCTGATTTTGAGAGTGTAAGTGGTCAATGTCGTTAGGAATCTCAGGCCCGAGGTCAATGCTTCAGAAGCTGTCCATTAAAGGTTTAAAGAGCAACTCTAATAAGGTGAAATGTTTAGATGGCAGAAAAACAAGATGTCTGAATACATTCCATCCTACAGGTCACATCACATGCACACATAATGCAATTTAGAAGACAGTGCGTACTTCACAGGAAGCAGAAGAACATGGCGCAGCACACCTTTGCTGTTATCCAAGCTTGGCATGAAGACTGGAACATGTTGTATCTGTTTACTCTGTACACAAAGAGAAATGTAAAACACCACGTTGCGGTTTTAGGGGGACATACATGCTGGAACTATGTCATGACAAATGGCAGTTCTGTGCAGTGTTATTGTGCAGGTTTAGGTCTCTGTACAGTGATGAGACAATCGATTGTTTTAGTGATCGAGTATTCTACCGATTATTCCATTCATATATCGAGTAATCTGATCAAAAATACTTTTGCTTTATTAAGGAGCAATAATACACAGGAGAAAAAGAAAACTGAAAAACTTGGTTTTCTTTTTATCAAACTCAACATGTTTATTTGCTAAAATTGCATATAATAATATTAGCTGTCAAACCTAAACCCATTTAGTTTCGCAAGTAACTGTTTTCACCACCGTCCCAACAAATAATGTAAACCGCCCAAAGTCAGTGTTAAGCGTCAAATGTTCTAAATGTTATGCTGTTACTTTGTTTGTCATCTATAGTGGTCATTTTCATAAAAACTCAATAAAATAATTAGGAAATAAACTATTGTATTGTAATTTGAATAATTGCTTTGGCATTTAATGATGCATTATAAGCTGCTTAGAGCTAGTGTTATGAAGTTAAAAAGGTCATAATTCCCTCTCTAATGTCTATTTTATTTAGCTGTAAAACATCTTCAAACAACTAGATTTATTCAAGTTTCTCACCGAAAACTACATTTTACAAGATTAAATTTGAACACATCATGATAACGATATAATTTTCGCCCAATACTCATTGTTACTGAATAGAGCTTGAACGCATCATAATGTATATTCAATCATCAAGTATTATGATTGGTAAACAGAAGAGAATGAGAAAGTGGAAAGCTGTAGAAAGCTCATTATTCCAGGAACAAATCTCAGAGCTGGACAAGGTGGCGTTTTTTGAGAGAATATCCTAATAACCAAATAAACGAGGTAGAAAATCACAATACTGAACAGGGAATGTTGCTGCGGTTTCACTCACTACAGGGGAACCAGTGAACACACCTTTGTGAGCATTAAGACACTCAGGGTGTGATGACATTGTTAGTTACAACGTGCATTTGTAAACATACAGAGACATTGTCTCTGCAGAGTATACAGCTCGTGACTGTCAGACTGTGAGGATGGCAGGACGGGGGATGTGGCGATGGCGCAGCGGAAGGAAACATTTCATTGACAATATTCAAACACTCTTTTTTAAGGACTATGAGTGGATAATTAACATCTGAGGAATGTACTAAACATGTCATGTTTATGCTGCTATTTTTGATTTACCTTAGTTTATTGTTTATTCCGTTATTGTCTATCTGCTTTTATTCCTCTTTTATTATCAGTAAATCCTCACCTACTTTATTTCTTTCTTCTGTCAGAAGTTGTTCAGGGATTGTGCTTCTTGGATTTTCTAAGATGTGGTTTTGTGTTGTTGAAAATGTGAAAGTCATTAAACTTTAAGTCATAAAAAGACTTCCGCAAGTCACTGTTGTTTGTCTAGAAATAGTTCCAGCACGTACCTGGCTGCAGCTTCATATAAAGCACTTAATGACATGAGAATGATCTGTCATCACAGTCAAAAAAAGGAAACAAATCATTTCCAAAAATGTTGCAGTATTCCTTTAAATGTGTGCAATTAGGAGAAGGCTGCACACAAACCACGGGTCCAGCCTGTTAGAATAAGACATGGCATGGTTCTGGGTCCGAATGCGTGACAAACAGGTAAAAAAAACAACTTTGGCATTGATGCGGTAGGCAGCAATGTAAACTAGGCCCAATGAGAGAAGTTAACTGAGGCGAGTCATGTGACATGCTCGTCTGTCATTGGCTGAGAGTCAGAGGGAGCTGCCACAGCAGCAGGGTATTTTCAGTAGAGCCTGAGCAGCAGGCTGCAGAGGCTGTCTGTCCTACCCTGCGGTGTCCTCTGCCACCGGAGAAGATGGCTGTTGAGGTGACTTTGCTGCGCCTGGCCTCCCCTTCCTTCCCCCACTCCATGGGCCGCCCCCTCACCCACACATCAGGGTCCTCGCTCACTTCATAGATGGATCGGTCCTCCGGGCTGTGCTCCAGGGAGTCTGGGGGGGGCCTGTGGTTCTCGTCTTCGGGCTGTGCTGTCAGCAGCTTCCCAGGCAGCTGGCAGGTGGAGAGGAGACGATACTGCAGGAGGAGGCACTTGGGCTTCTCTTCCCTTGGTGGAGGCGCTTCTGAGTCCTGGGTGTAGCTGCTCTGCTCCAACCTCTGCCCTCCTTCATCTCCTCCCACATCCACTTTACTTCCCCCTCCTTCTCCGTTGGCACACTCCTTGCTGCCATTGAGGATGGAATCCCGTCTGAGCAAGTCGGATGCCAGGGTGCTGGAGGTCGACACCAGGAAGTCCACCGGACCACAGTGAGCGTCCAACGACGTCATCCCCTTACCTGAGGGGTCAACAGTTCTAAATGAAATCACTATGTCACACATAGCAACACATGAGAAGAAGTAAAAGAGGTGTGTCATTATGTCAGCATCATAGCACGGCAGGACCAACGGAGTGTGAATGTTTCTCCTGATGAGCAGGTGGCACTTTGTACGGTAGCCTCTCCCACCAGTGTGGGAATGGTAATGACACCATTTACCATGAATCCAATCTAACTAATCAATCACACATAAAGTATAGAATAGCTGCATTACAACCCTGAAGATATATCATTCATAAAAATATAAATAGTTGCAAAAGCAGTTCAAGGAGAGAGGGTTGCACAAAAAAGGTTTAATGATAGGGAGATGGAGTATTTAAAAAAACAACAATATATTTTATATATATATATATATATATTACTTGTAAAATAAATATAGTTATTTATATGGCGCTGGCTGCTTTAGTGGTGTGTTAGTGACGGCGAGTGCTTTAGTCAACACAGGGCATGTCATGGGCTCGGGCTCTAATGCTGCAGAGATGCTGTATGACGCACATGCACACAGCATGTGTGTCATACAGCATCTCTGCAGCATTAGAGCTTCAGTCACAGACAACATGCTGCAGTAGGAGGGCCACTGTACTCAGCACTGACCTGTGATCTTGGGGATGCCCTCCAGGGTGGGCACAGGGAAGGTGAGGATGATGCCTTGGTTGGTCCCCACCCACAGCAGGCCCTGGCAGATCAGCAAGCTGGAGACACAAACCTCACCTGGAATACAAACGGACATCAACCAATAACATGACCACCATCACTGCTGCCACAGCTGCAATATAGTCTAGGTTTCACATGCATCCAGGACCCTCATCGAATTGTTGGAAATACAAACTCACCAGATGGTATCTTATTCTTAGTGATTAAACAATAGAATAGGATAGGACGACATCCGGCGGGTACAAAAGTCCCAAAAAATTATTTACACTGACCAGGAAAGGTCAGGGTACAAACCATGTAAAATCTGATTCTTCCTCATTCACTGACTGAATATACTGTTTACCTTTATATACATAATGCAGTCACAAAATGGGACTTAATTATCTTTATTAGCTTGAGATATCAAATGGTGTTTATAACAGTAAACCTATGCGAGGCCTTCTTACTGATAAGAAGTATACAGATCTGATAGAGCATGGCAGTGAGTGACATGAGTGGACCAGAAACGCTGAGTCAATACATCTGATTCTGGATGTTAAACATGTTGTCTGGTCTTGCCTGGTGTCAGATGGGCAGTGCGGGTGGAGATGTTGACTTCCTGTAGTGGTTCCAAGGTCTCTGTGTGAAACAGCTGAATGGAGGAGCCCTGGGTGAAGGCCATCCACACCCCCCCGCCTGAACGGATCATGTGGCTAACACTGCAGCCCGGATCAGAGTGGGCTTTGAAACTCTAGAGAGGCAGAGAGATGGGCCGCAGTAAATCAAGTTCAAAGATCACATAGGCTTCTGTGGAATCATATTTGTGTTGTATGGGAAAAAAAGTACATGAATTCTATTTTGTAGAAATTGTAAAACAGAAAGAAATGTTTGTGCTATTATCCATATCGGTATGGAAGCATGGGGGAATGTTAACTGCACGGAGAGGCACACCATGGCAACATGTTAGTAGTTTCTACACTTCTGTTCATCTTTTCTGTGGTAAATTAGTCTGTCCTATTAGCTTACAGAGGCTAGCTAGCTAACAACTAATTTAGCTTGTTTGCTAGTCTATAGCTGTGTCTCAATTCAGGGGCTGCACCCTGCATCCTCCGTAGCCCGCAAAGGCTGAACCGAGCGTTCTACGAAATGAGACGGTCTGGTCTACGGAGGATTTCCTGTTATGTCACCAGCTGTTCGCGCCCCTATCTTTTGCCGCTCCTATCGCCGAGCAACTCTCTGCCATCATAAAGCACAATTGACAGCTTCATTTTTAGCATTTCTTTTTTCAAATAATGCATCCAGAAAAGTTACTTTTCTTTTTCTTTCTTGCAACTTTGATTGAGGAAGTGGTTTATCGCCGGCGCCACCGGCACATGATATATTTTAGGACCATTTTCAGGTAAGTTAAACCTATTAAAGTAATATTGGTTAAACCCTGTACTTTTAGCTGACATTAATGTTAACATTAGCTAGTTAACATGTAATTTTATATGGTAATGCAGCCCCTGAATTGAGACACAGCTAATGAAGTCACACTTTCAAGTGATATTTCATAAAAGTTAGTATAAACCGCTGGCCTATACCACAGTACTTACGTTTAAGTAGTATTAAGGCTTGTCTCAACTATTACATAAGCGCCTGTCCATAATCATTTAGAATACTTATTCCACAATCAAGGCGGATTTAAAGCCAATGTTGCAAATGTGGAAACAAATAGGAAGAGAATTAAGTGCATTTTCATCAGCTGGGTTAAGGCGAATCAGATCAAGTTTATTTATATAGCCCAATATCACAAATGACACACTTGTCTCAGTGGGCTTTACAGACTGTAGGGATACGACCCCCTCTGTCCTTAGACCCTCGCATCGCACAAGGAAAAACTCCCTAAAAGAAACCTCACAATTAAAGGGGAAATATAGAAGAAACCTCAGGGAGAGACTGAGGAGGATCCGTCGTGTGTAAATAAACTGTCTATCTGAGCACAAGGTTCCAATGTCAGGAAGAAAAAGATGGAAACAAAGGAAACAGGTTCTTTCAGCTCAGATGAGACCGCATGAGTTGCTTCTGAAGCAACATGGTGCCAGAGAGCGGAGGGTCTCCCCTTCAGGTGCTGCTGTGTTTCACAGCTCTTGGGAAAGAAACATTGAGCTTTTCTAACGAGAAAATTCAAAGAAAAATGTTTGGATGGAAACATAAGTTTCTGTTTTATCAGGTTGGCCAACACAACAGTTTTAGAACAAGCTTTAAAATAAATCTGTGCAAACTACCTCAAGATGAATTGATTCCTTTGCAACAGTTAATCAGTTATTTGACAAATAATCGTCATTTAAGATTTGTGAACGTGAAAGCCTTAATGCTGAGCCATGTTTGTATGACGCTGATGCTCCACTGCCTGTTCCATCCTTGATATGAGAAGAGTCAGTCTCTCAGGAAAATATTAAAATATACACCCATTGGCTGAAATTGTGTTTCACTGTGTCAGGTTGGGCGAGTGTGTGTGTGTGTGTGTGTGTATGTGTGTGTGTGTAAAGTTGACAGCACACAGAGCAGAGATGTGGAGAGAGAGAGAGAGAGAGCTAATGAGTAAAACTAAGTGGGGGAGGTTATTATTGTGCATGTTAAGTGAATATCAGCAAACATGCAAATACATGTATTGAGCACAGAATACACTTTTTTAGGTTTTTGCTCAAATGAAATGATTATTTGCGTGATCATTTCTAGACAAAATATAATGTATGTGCTTGCAAACATGTTCTTTTGATCAATTCTCACTCAGTCCAGAGGTGTCTTTTCTTCTTTTCTTCATATTCACCCACTCAACAGCATTTACATTTAAGGGCATGTTCATATTCCAGCAGTTTCACAAAGCACCATAGTAGTAGAGAGGTCACATGCTCAACAAAAGCACCCGGGCAAACACACAGATTCCTTCACATTCCCCACAGAGACTGAGCTGGAGGCGCACTGTGTCTGGCAACCCGTTAGCTCCATAGACACTCTCATCCGTCTGTCCCACACACCTGAAGCCCCACACTGGTCCATCAGAGTGACAGCACTGAAGGAAGTACAGCTGACAGCTTGTGAAGGCTGGCAGTGGTGGAGGCAGGAGGGAAACGAAGTGCAGACTGTGTACAGCTCCATAACATGTGGCATTCAATGTGATGAGGAAAAAGGAAATGACACAATGTGTGGATCACTGCTGGGATAATCATATTAAAATAGTGACTGAAAAAAATGACTTGAATTTAGTTCAGTTAATCTAAATTAATTTAGCTTCTGTGAAAAATTAGGACAGCAGTGCTGCGCTGTGCGCCAGCAGTGATGAGTTTCTGGCACATGGTGATGCATGTTAATTTGATTACAAACCAACATAATATTCATTTAGTATTCAATATTTCTTCACTGCTGTGGCATTTGATAACATGTGAAACAGTGGTATGTTCTCCAAAGGTAGCACAGCTCAAATTGTCTACATGAACCAATCAGAGTTGATCTATAGGGCCCGTAGCTAATCAAGCACAGCTTAATCCCGCCCTGCTTGGCAGGTGTGAGATGTAGTTCCAGAGGAGAGGCCGGAGGGGCGCAGCCGCAGAGCACACAGCTCTATCACACAGCTATCGCACTGCTGGACTGTTGATAGCTTCACAATATGTCATGTCTGTCTTTAACAACAGCCAGGTGCCCACATGGACACTGAAACAGGTTTTGCTTGCTATAACATTGCCCCTGTTTGTACTGGCTATAACTTCCCAAAGTGACAGTCTTTTCGGTATTGATGCTGACCAATGTGGAACACCTTTAATCCAACACTAACACTCTTTTATATTGAAACTCATTTAAACTACCGTAATTTCTGGACTATTCAGCGCATCTGAATATAAGCCGCACCCACTGAATTTTTAAAAAATATGTATTTTGTACATAAATAAGCCGCACATGTCTATAAGCCGCAGGTGCCTACCGGTACATTGAAACAAATGAACTTTACACAGGCTTTAACGAAACACGGCTTGGAACAAAAATAAATAGGCCTTTAAACGCCTTCAACTTGAAAGCTGCATCATATGCCTTTCTCCGTGTCTTTGCCATGAGGGTGACAAAATGACTACCGTAATCAGAATCGTGACCATTCATAATGTCCGCTGTTTAAAATGTCCGCTGTTCATAATGTCCGCTGTTCATAATGTCCGCTGCTGATGACATTCCAAGAACTAATAATGCAATTGAAGGTTGGCATAATGTTTTTAGAGGTTCATTTGGTACACTGAATGAAACACCGAGAAATTTAGGTAAAAAAGTGAATTACCGTAATGAATGGGAAGTTTGAGCGCGCTCGATTTACGTCACATTATGTGACGGTGCTCAGTTTTTTGGCGACATGAAGCTTGTGAAAGCGGGAAAAATCCATAAATTAGCCGCGTCATTGTATAAACCGCGAGGTTCAAAGTGTGGGAAAAAAGTAGCGGCTTATAGTCCGGAAATTACGGTACTTCTCAAAAACAAATGCTCCATGTTTAATAGAGTGTCCACCTGTGCCTGTACCTGTGTGTGGAGGCTGGATCCCTGGATGACAGTGACCTGGTTGGCACAGCTGGCCCACACAGTGTCTTCAAGTGTCAACAGAGTGCAGACCGGCTCACAGCCCAGAGACACCAGCCTGCACGAGTCCACGTTCCACAGTTTCTCTGAGGGGAACAATGGTTTAGAACACATTCACAGCTCTTTGCTCAAGCAGTTACTGCTGCAGTGTAGTGTGAATGTGGACCACGTGCAAACCAGCATGACGTCAGTGAGCACTCACCGCCACTCTTTCTGTGGTACACAGCTACTTTGCCGTTGGCCAGTCCAGCGAAGAGGAAAGACAGCGAGTGTTTGAGGCAGAGGACTGGACAGCTGTCAGGGTTCACCAAGGTTGACAGGCACTGAACAGCTGTGTCCACGCTGCTGTACACAGAGATGCTGGGAAGACATGAGACACATTACGGTGAAAAGTCGAATTCTACACATACAATGAAATACAAGCTTTAAGGAATAGTTCACTGTGCTCCTTCTCTTCCGTCCTGAGAGTGAGACATGGATATCAGCCTCATGTCATGGGTAGCCTAGCTTAGCATAAAGACTGGAAGCAAGGGGAAACAGCTAGCCTGGCTCTCTGTAGTATTCGGTTTGTGTAATCTGTTCACAGCTGAGTGACCAGATGAAAACATCTGTGCTCTGAATCAGTTTGACTGACCTGCCGTCCTGCAGGCCAACACAGATGATGTTTCCTAACTTGGCTGCAGTCTGGGCCTTCCCAGCAGCCCTCTCCTCTAGGCTGGGACACGGCTCCTTGACATACTCCAGACAAAGGACCGGGACTCTCAACGGAACGCTCTTAACCAGGCGAGGAGAGGCACGGTTCAGGGAGAAAATCTCCACCTGGCCATGGTTGAAGCTGCCTCCTCCACCAGCAACCTGAACTCCATTGGAAAAAAAAGGACAATGAACAGAAGAGTCCACCAAATCAGCACACAATAATCATGTATGACGAAACAAATACACATTTAAAAAGAAAAGAAAGAGAAAATTAGACTTTTCATTAAACATCATGACTTCAATGTGATGACTTAAAAAAAGATAACGAGCTCTTGATAATGTTTTACTGTGGTATCCCGGAGGAGTAGCCCAGGTAGACGATGTGAAGCACTCTGATGACGGGGAGAAGGTGGCAGCAACATATATTTATGTGAAACACTTTTACAGTAACCTTACCTAACAAATCTGAAATCAACTGTCGCCTTGATTGATTGATTACTTGATTGATGACTTGATTGACAGATGATTTGATTGACAGATGACTTGATTAATTAATTACTTGATTGATTAATTCCTTGATTGATTGATGACTTGATTAATTACTTGATTGATTGATGCCTTGAGTGATGAATTAATTACTTCATTGATTAATTGCTTGATTTATTAATTATATGATTGATTACTTGATGACTTGATGGATTGATGTGGACGTCCCCTAGCAGAGCTGCAGCTGACCCTACTCACCCAGAGGTAACCCTGTGGTAAGGACGTACTGGCACTGCAGAAACCAAGCAGGCTGGACTGAGACGGACTGTGAAGAGCTGCCTGCAGCTACAGACAGAAGACATGAATCATTTGCTGTTCATAAACACGTGTACAGTTAGAGGCATCACACACGCTCTGAGAAGAGAAAACGTTTTCATCCAGCAGATGAAACCATAATACAAAAATGACTGCATAGTGTCAAAAACAAATGTTGAAAGAGATCATGCAACAGTGATACTGAATATACTAAATAAATTAAATATACTACTAAAATATTTATTGATAAATAGATTTTGAAATAAATATATATTTCTATTAATAAATAATAGAACCAATACAAATACAACAGCTGAAATAAATATTCTAATTAATAAACAAACAAATAAACACATAGTAATGCAAATACTAGTACACATATAAGTAAAAGCTGAAATGGAATAAATAAATGTTGGAAATGAATCAGATAAGTAATCAAATCCCAATTTATTCATCTCTAAATGTACACATGTAAGATTAATGCCTTTATTTGTGCCTTGATATATTCCCAACATGTATGTATTTATTCATTATTCATTGATCTATTGAATAATATTTATATATTTAAAGTAATTTCAACCATTATAAAGACATGGGTACAACCCACAGCATCACACGGCCTTCGGAATGGATCAACAACCAAAACACAAACAATTTAAAAATTACAAAAAACATTTTAAAAATGCATTTATTAATTTGTGATGGTCTCAATTTCATCATCTTCTAATGATTTTTCACAGTTTGTTTTCCTAAAAATGATGTATATATTGAATGCTGCAACCTCCTCAGTTTGATGTAAATATCAGTTCTTCACAGCCGTGTTGGGCGAAGAGACACAACCAGAATGTGTGACTGCTCAGTGACCTACATAAACCCAACGTGTCCGTTATCACTCACAGATCAACTCTGAAACTAAATAATAATATATCTTCTTTTGGAATATTTGTATCAATAACCAGCCGCAGCGCTCACCTTCAGTGTGTGAGTTTTGGAGGAGAAGACAGATAGTTTACAGGTCAACAGTGGACAACTAAACGCAGCCTTCGTCTTCCCATCTTCTTCAGAACATTCCCAGCCCGGGGTGTATTCCTGTCCTGACACACGCGCAAACACACACAACCACACATACACACGCACGCAAAAACACACAACCACAACCACACACACACACACAACCACAACCACAACCACACACACACAACCACACACACACACACACACACACACAACCACACACACACACACACACACACACACACACACACACACACACACAC
>CALSCE010000016.1:11296574-11311962 GCA_943593645.1 Bovichtus variegatus | reverse complement strand
CACACACACACACACACACACACACACACACACACACACACACACACTTACTCTGAGCTGTCTTGGCGTGGTGCAGCCGGTTCACCCAGGAGATCTTACTGATGGGGCTGGGAGTGTTGAAGACAATAATGATGTTCACTGGACGACCAGACCTTGGGACAAAATGTATAGTGGATATGAAAGCACATGAACGTTAAAAAAAATACACCTCTGCCTGGTAACACCTAACAACAGCTGAAGGTCACTGTCCCACATCAACCTCGTGACACTCACTTGTCAGGTTTGCCTGGTACAGACAGACGCAGGCGACACCTGTTGGCGTTCTGGATCTCCTCCTCCTTCAGACGGAGGAGCCTCTGCAGAGCCAGACACCAGTCCTGAGATACTGTGCTGTTCAGATTCTGACAGCGACACAAGAAGGAAAAGAAGGACAGACCAGTGAGAAAGTCTTTTACTTTATTAACATCCTGAGAAAGACAGCTTTAACTGTTGTCTCGGCTTTTAGTTGTGCTTTCAAAGTTAATAGGTGACATCACTGAAAGGAGACGAGTAGTCAGATGATCAGACAGCTTGGAAACAAACATTACCCAAATTGTCTGTTGTAATAATAATAACACACAATACTATAATTTGAGAATAAGTCATTTCCACTGTCGGAACCTATGCTTAGTATCTTTACTTTATCACAATCAAGTTGGGTGAAATTCTGAGGCATCAACTTCTGAATGTCATGAAGGCAGATTTGGAAGGATTCAATTTTCGGAAAATAATAAGATAGATAGAAGATAAATCTGTGCATCTTCTTTGTAAAAGTGGAAACTGAAGGCTCATCTGGCAGAACAGGCGTCCCATGTAGAAAATGTGAGCCTTTACCGCAGCCGCGTGGCAACATGTCGTCAATTTTGATGCTTTCAAACCAGTCACAAAGTTGTTGTCACTTCATCTGGATGTTTGAGCTTCACTGTGCAGAATGATTGATGTGCAGTTTGTTTTCACATTCATCTGCTGAAGAGGGAACATTTCATTGTGCTCACCTCATGTCTCAATTTAACACCTGGACGCACCCGCAGGATTCACAGCTTCTTTAGAAGCTAATTGTGGTCCAATATGCAACTCACACAAGAGTGATGTGGAACCCCGACACTTCCAATGCACTTATACTGAGAAGGGACTTTTCAGTGAAGAAGAAGACATCTGGTGTCCAACAGTGAACAATGTTTGCATCTTCACACATTCTGGATTTTTCAATGAAGAGGAGACAGAGATGTCATTTTAGGAATTTCATTCTCTTTGATTGTGATGGAAAAACCAAATCAGACACAAATTACTATTCAAAGCTGACCAGATTTATAAGCCTTAAAAAATGTCTTTAGGAGATCTTACATTTATATATCACTCCACCAAAGTCAGGGAGAAGAAAACACTGAATGTGTCAAAACAAAGGAGACTATTAAGTATGTATGATTGGTAAATTTTTTTTTTGAAAAAACAACATAATACAGACAGAATTGTATTAAAAGTTCCTAAAAATAATAAGAAAACAATCATCTAATATAATCGGGTCAAAATTAATCCAAATCGCTTATTTTACACAAACTTCCTGCAGTTACTGTGTTCACTAATTGGGTTAACAGTTGTTCTGCACTGTTATTGTTATGAATGAATATAATATGAAATGTCCATAAAATATGTCACTTAGTTAGTTTATGCAATGATAGAAAAGTGAACCAGTGCTCTAAAGCATGATGCTTCTTCAAACATTCTGTTTATCCTGTTGGAGTCACAATGCATTGGGACAGATAAAGCTGAGAACAGTCAGGGTCGTTACCTGGTAGGTTCCATGGAGCGTGCCCACCAGCAGTGACACCTCCTCCACCACAGCCAGGTCATGCTGCAGCTGCTCCAGCTCCTGGTACAGTCTGGGAGGGCCCAGGAACACCTTACCTGAAACACAGGGGGTCATTTTCAGCTTACATATCAGATAAAACAGATACTGCATGATTTACTACCAAATTAGCAACCAGGTGACAAAAAAATCTAATCTGATTGAATCTTTTCGTCGATGAGATGGAAAGGACGGCATCGTACACACATGCCTTCACCGTGCTGCAGAGGTAAGATTCTGTGATCAGTGACAATTAGTACAAGCAAGTAAATCATTTGGGCAGTAGACCTTCATCAGATCAGCGTGAAAAGCAGCACCAGCACTAAATGTGAAAGCGGGAGACAAATGAATAGTGAGCTGGATGATGATAGGCAGACACGGAAGTAAATCAAATTGGAAAAGGCTTTTTTAAATGTTCAACTACTGTAAAAAATTCATCACTTAAAAGACACAATAAGGAAATTAAATAATTTACTGGCGACTGTAGTCTAATCTAATTCAGTCACAAAACAGCCATAAAACATACATACACATACAGCATACATGTGATTGTTTATTTGCATTTGTCCTTGTGTGTGGTGGGTGTACCAGTGGTGCTGGAGGTGGAGGTGGAGCTGTGGCGTCTGCCTGTGATGACACTGTCCCTGCTCTGCAGACTGTCCTGTCCCACCTCCACCACCTGAATGTGCAGCAGGGGGGCACACCACTTCACCGTGTACTTAGGACCAACAGGAACCAGGCTGCTGATGTCAGGGGGACCCCTGGTGGACAGACATATGCTAAATGGTTACTACATGGCAGTCTCTCTGTGGTAAACCAGCTGTCTCATCTGTCTAAATCCCCACTGACCCACTCCCCATAGCATCAGCTGGAGTTGGTCAACAAATAGTTCTAAGGCTTGAGCATGAAGATTCATTCTTGAGCTTGGGAGCACATATCTGAGCAAGTTCCATCTGCCAAAGAAGGCTGTGGGATACATCACAATACTACATGTAATGCTAACTGCTACAAAAACAGCGAGGTCTCATTTATTTATATTGTAATCAACACAACAACATGTAAATAATCAAAAAACCCAACAAAGGGTATTCGCAATAAGAGGAGGTACTTACTTGAGGTTAACATTGGCACAGATCAGGGTGTCATTGAGGAGGAAGACTTTCCTCTCCTTCGACTTGAGAACTTGACCTTTATCACCATAAACAATTTCCGTCAGCAGCTCACACTGAATCAGATGCCTCTGCTCCGAGTTCAGCAGCTAGAAGCACAAAGCTGTTCACTGATTAAAGATTCTTTCCTCAATCGGAATACATAAATCAGTAAATTAGCTACTATAGAGCCTGCTTTTTTACTGAATGGCAGCACTGTTCCAACCTAACTACACTTTGATCTACAAAATGACAAGTTAACATGAAGACAAAGGCTAGCTAATGAATGTAGCTGCCTGGACGTTGATTCTTTTTGAAGTCAAAAGCTATGATAGTCTTTCCGTGGCTTTGTGTCACTACAAGGTATCTCAATGAAATTCAGTTTGGATATTCATGGTCGCCAGAGGCTGATTTTTCAGGATTTTGGTGACCTTCTCTCACCTATCCTCTGGCACCATCATCTAGCCAAAATAGTTCAACTCAACAAAATACATATACAAATGTAATAAACATTTAAGGTTCAATGTGTAAGATATGCCATAATTTAAACTGACTGACTGACCCACTGACTGACTGACACAGGAGTAAATGCAATACACAATATAAAGAATTAATTAGAATACAATAAATATGCCAAACTACTACAGCTAAAATATGAACATTAGAGATTATATGGACCCAGTTTACAGGTGAAATGCTGCGCCCTATTTCTTCGGAGCAGGTGGCTCAAAATGACACATTGAACCTTTAAACACCTGAAGTGCTCATGCATGTGTCTCATAATGCATCATGTGTCACCTTGTTGAGGTTGCGGCCCCCAACACTGTGTGCTAACTGCTGGATCTCAGCCTCCTGCTCAGCCAGACGCTTCTGTTCATTGAGTTTCTCGGCCAAAGTCTCCAGCTCGGTGAGAGCCAGCTGCAGGGGCAGCCGGTCAGTGTGGGACTGTGGAGTGTTCTTCAACATGTCCTGATGCAACAACACAACCCAGTGTTACCTCAGCTGAAGCTGACACGGAACCTATAATAATGTACAGAGGGTGCATTCCTTGCATACAAAGATGGCAAGAGAAACATCAATGAGCATAAATAAAGAACATGTGATATAATAATCATCATCAGAATATTTAGTGAATACAATCCCTAATTTTTCCTTGTGTGGTGCGAGGGTCTAAGGACAGAGGGGTTATCGTATCTTGTACAGGCTGTAAAGCCCACTGAGACAAATGTATACTTTGTGATATTGGGCTATATAAATAAACTTGATTTGATATTGATTTGATTTGATTTGATCTTAAACCATCAATGGGTTAAAAGGTAAGGTAGGTTAAAGAATCTTGTATATAGTATTTTTGAAGAAAAGGACAGTGACAATGTTGTTTTCTATACACGGTATCTATACGAGTTATCAGTCAAGACGGGTCCATTCATTGTATCTAAACTGGAAACAGGCTCAGCTCAGACACCCCCTTGATGAGGAGAAGTTAGTTTTTGGTGAACATCAGCCTTTTTCATCTCGATCTTCCAAACTGTTGTATCAGATACAAACATTTGTACCACCGGTGTAGCTTTGAGGGATGTCAGAATAAGAGAATAATGACATGCAGTAATACCTGCTAGTCTTTGTTTTGTGATAGCAGGTGTTGAGGGAGTAGATTTAGAGCCATTTTTACTATCCAGGACCCACAATGCACTGCAGCAGACACATGAGTGCCTGCCTTTCACTTCCTCTTGTCAGAAACTCCAACACAAAGTTTCAGTGCAACAATTCTGAACTTGTAATGAAACCAAATACTCCACTTGGCTGGACACCACATGCTGCCACAAACGATTTACATTTCCTGTTTGAAAATGCAGGCTACCATTAATTCGGCGATTAATTCAGTCTCTAGAGATTTACAGGCATGTAGGTGAGCAGGCATTAGTTTCAACTGTATTTTAATGTTTGGATGGTTTAATGAAGGGACTGCATGATGTGGAAATACAGTTGTTCAAAGGGGTTAAAACTGTGAGTATGTCATTCATACATAAAAGAATGCTTTATTTTCCACCAAATGTAGAAAAGGTCCATCCCACCAAAATCCTGTCCACCGGGTGGTAGCAGAATGAAATATAATGGCAGTGACTGGAGGGCATGTTTTGTTTTCTCTTCATTTTAAACTATTAGCAAAAACCTGGTGTTCCCCATGCAATTCATGAGGACGGCCGAACAACTGCAGACGCTGAAAACACAGAGACATGCTGATGTGTGTCACTGACCTGCAGCAGCAGAATGAACTGAGGAAAGCGTTGGATAGGTTTAACCATCAGGCCATACAGAGTAATTCGGTCTGGACTGGAGGCCTGCTTCTTCTACAAGTCACATGGAGAGTAGATCTTGTCAGTGTTCTGCGCTTTGAAGATGTGACATTGTAATATGAACCATGTGGGGTATTAAAAAAATCGAATCTAACATGGATGTGCACTCCTTTCATTTAAAACGTCTTTATTGCTTTAAAATATGCGTTGTTGGTCAACCTGTCATGTATGCAGTTTGTAATGGGGGCCTAAGCTTTTTTAACGCGGCATTATCACACTGCACTATTAAGCTGTCAGCTTTCTATCCTCCTCCTTTCTCCACGCAGGAGCATAAACCGCTTAATGCGCTCGGCCTGGTACAGGCATTTCGTGCCTATGATGAAAGAGCAGCGGGTTTCAGGAAATCAGAGCAGTTGCTTATATCATGGGCTACACCACATCTGGGGAAACCTTCTTACAAAGCAGCATATGTCACACTGGAGCCTGGGGGCTTTTGCCATGGCCTATAAGAGCAAGGGGTTGCAGTGCTATGGCTACGTCCTCGGCACTGTTTCAGGGGGGTTCTGTTGAGAGAGATGTGCGGCTGCCAGCTGGGCAATGCCGAAACACTTTCACCAGGTTCAACAAATTGGATGATGTCCCATACAGTTTTGTGTGTTCAGTACACGGTGTGCCTATCAAACAGGCTGTGTGTTAGTGACCCGTCTCTGAGGTTAGCTTGTCTGGCAATACGGGACTCTCTATATCCCATAGAGAGGTACCGAAACAAATGTTGCAAGAGAACTTTAGGTTAGGAAAAGAATAAGGGAGGTATCTCACCAGACCACCCTTCTTGCCTGAAGCGAGGTAGAGGTGTGCTTATTTAGACTGAGGAGGGAAAGTTGTGTGTCAGGCTCTTATAGCAGGAGGAAGTCCCTCCTAGTGAGAAGACGGGACTACTGTAGCGCAAAAAGCTTCTGTGGCTGTGAGGGCCGCGTCCCAGAGTGAGATACCGTAACCAATGTTGAAAGACAACGGGGGCTAATTTCTTAACCTAAAGTTCCAGTTAAACAACTCTGTCTTTGATCTAGAATGATTACTACTCCACCGCCATTTCTTGATTCTGTACAATATTGCTCAATCTTAGAGGATTACAATTTTACATTGTTATACAATTATACTTACATTTGTCATTAACTTTAGTTATTGAACTGCTTAATTTTTTATGTATTTGAATATTTGGAGCTGCATTTTGAAAGGTGCTATATAAATGAGGTTTATTAATATATTATTGTTATTAAGTTAGGTTTAGCAGCTGAGATAAATCCCAGCTGTCCTGCTGGTTTCCTATGATATTCTATACAATGTTGTGGAAGGTTTGAACATGACAGCCTCGCTGCAGCATTTAAAGCGTGTCGTAAGGAACAACAGCTCTTTGCTGCCAGTGTGTTCATTCTAGATATTAATATGCTGCTATTCATGTCATCATATCTGATAATTAAAGCATTGAAATAGATGTTTCAGTTCCGTCAGACAGAAACTAAGTAAACTGGACTGAAACCCTTTGAGTGCAGACTGTGGGGTTCGAAGTGTGAACCTTAAGAAAGTCCAGGAAAGCAGGTTTAGACATGCAGGCCTTCTTGATCAGTGCCATGGCGTTGTTGAAGTTGTTGATGTAGTCACTGTACACGTTCAGCACCATGGACTTTGAAAACTGTGGAGGAAAGAGTGTGACATCAGGACTCGGCAGTTGATTAATCATTTTGAAGAGCTGACATTGAAGAGTCAAAGAGAGACCGAGTGGGAGGATTTTTACAACCATGAAGCTACTTAAAGGGAGATGCAAGTGGAGAACTGGATTTTAAGGGAATTAAACAAGGGTTTTTTGACTGATCACATAAATGCTAATGTAAATTACATTATCTGTAATTCTGCTGGACTTCTGAATTAGTTTCAAATTTAAAATGTTATTCTGACACTCGCAATCGCAATCCATACAATGATATGGCTTAAAAAATATCTTCTATTAAGGCTGTGGAGAAGCTTTGTCAACCCTGATGACGTCATAGTGTCGCTTCAGGAGCGCGTTTCCACTGCATGGTATGGCTCTTCTTGACCCGGCTCATTTGGTTTTCCACTAGGGATAGTACCTGGTGCCTGGTCATGTCCAGTACCAGTATGTTCAGTACCACGAGCTGAGCGATACTAAAAGGTGTAGAGAGAATAGTCAGTAGCGTGTCACAGGACATCCTGCGCAAACCCGCCATCTTTAAATAGCAAACTAATGTCAATGGTAATCGCATTTTTTTTTCCATTTATCCCAGATTTAAAACAAATGGCAGATGGCAAAACTACGCTGTACACCACGCCTTACAATCGAGGAAGTGCACACGTTCCTCTCTTTGGTTCCCGATGAAAGGATTCAGCGAGTCTCCCGTTTACACGGAAGTTTCAAGCGGATCACCCCGCCGACACTGAGGCAGTAGTTCCTGCCGCGGAAAACTAATTCTGTGAGTCGAGCCTGCCGTGCGGTGCGGTGGATACGTGGATGGAGAGGCTCAGTGACAACAAAAGGTAAACGGGGGGTGTGGAGTTTGAAAGACAACACCAGTGATCTGCTGGACCTCCAACAGAGGGAAGAAACGTCAGAAAGTACAGAACTGAAGAGTCAGTAAAGGAAAGGTCTGAGAGACTGACCGAGGCGACAAACAGGTCTCCGATCTTCTCGCTGTGATCCCACTCGGCCACGCGGGATGCCAGGGCAATCTGGAACATTGAGTGGCACTGATGGATCTCCTGCAGACGGTAAAAGATTTGACGCACCTTCTTAGGGTTCAGCACCCAGTTCTGTGGCTCCAGCAAAGGCTGCTGGTAGTCCTAACAGACAGTGAAAGGTCAGTTTGGCATACTGTAGAACCAGGATTACATGGCAGACACAACATCTTTCAGTTTTTCAGCAGGGTAGTGCAGTATTTGCATGCTGGAGATCAAATTGTGTACTTTGGACTTTGAGCTCCTTCATCATTTCTCAAATCTTGGTAGCTAAATAATGACTTCAAATGTTGCTTGTCAAGATTTGTAAGGAGCCACGAAATAGCTCCATCATCACTGGAGCTTTGGATTTGTTATGGTATAACATGTTTTCTACACAAGTTCAAAAACATTGTCCAGGTGAGCAGAGAGCAGAAACAGCTGGACTCTTTTACATGAGTCCATTCTTACTTTCTCCCATGGGAACACGGACATGCAGGGTACCCTGATACCTGAGGAGAGGGGACTCACCTGCAGGATTCTCTTGAGAGAGTCCAGGTAGCTCCTCTCGCTCTGCACAATGGAGCTGAGGATGAGACGTCTGACAACCTGAAGGAGGCATTGAGAAATGTGAAATGAACACAACTGCAATTACTATTTTTGCATCCTGTAAATACTCAAATAAAAGATGATATTAAAATAATGACAGCGTCTTAAATAGTTGCTGTGTTCAGCACAAACAAATAAACGGTGGTCACTTATAAAAGCCTTGTAGAATTACCTGTACTGTAATGGCTCACATGGTAAATTCAGTAAAATGTTCCACAGCACTAATTCCCCTAGTACACGTCATGTTATATCATGCTCCTCTCAATTTCTATTTTAAAAAAAAAACATTTTATTGTTTTCAATCACTAATGTATTCCAGTGGCTTCTACTTTCTTTTCTTTCATGCAATGTTAAGCTGTCATCTGGGAAATTCAACACTTCCTGCAGATGTTTTACAAAAGAAATACAAATCTAGAAAAGGGGAGGATGATGCAAAGTTGAGCTGCTGGAAGGCTTTTATTTTGAAACATCTGGAGGAAATGTTGAGTTCCACTGACAGTAGCTTGACAATTGAGAAAACAGAAAAGTAGAAGCGATTAATGAGTGAATGACAACAGTGTGAGAGTAACAGAGAGAAAGTTCGGGCAACAGGTGAGCATGACAGGACTCTGTTGTACTGATGGACTTACAGCTGTAGAAATGTACGTCATGTATTACAACAACAGCTAAACATGGATGTTGCGTGCGTGATCATATTTATTTTCCCCTCTGCCTCTGCGTAGATGAACAAAAGCTGGCCTCACAATGTTATCTACTCATTTTGATATACAGGCATTTGCACCTGGCCAATGCCCAGGCGTGAGTGTAAATACACTCATGTCCATATACACACCTGCTGACTGCTGAGCCCCTCTGGCATGGGGCACAGTTGAGGTGGAGGGTGCTTTAACTCACACACAGACACATCCATGTAACCTGCATCATCCTTTCCCTCACCTGCAAAATGAAACACAACCACTTTATGGGCACAGAGAAAGAAAAACAATTGACTGAATCTGTTCTGTTGCTTTGTTACAGATATTCACAATTGCAGCTTTCATTGCAGCTATTTTTTTTACTTGTTTCCATTCCTGTGATGTGTATTGTGACCTCTTTGACCCACACCTCAACAATCTTACTCCAGAGAGGTCGATACTGCTAAACAGCAGCTTGTTCATTGCAAGCATTCACCCAATTGTCTCAATTCTTTGTTGGTGGAAAGTTTTTTTGTCCAGTTTTTCTCGTACAAGTCTCTCGATATGCTGCTTTGTGCCTGTAAATCCTTTTACTCATGCTTTTATCTGTCTGCCATCGGGGTTTGTTCATTTGTCTGGTCAGGGCTGGTTCTAAATGCCTGCACATTCTGTTATGTATACAGAAAAAGAAATTGATACATTCTGCATACTTGGTGCTAAAAGGAACTATAAAGCAGATTCCCTCAAACTGAAGAGCTTCTACCGTCAGGCCACCGGGATCCTAGATGAGGTCACTGCCTACATGTGACAAAATGATTGATTGAGGTGAACTTGATAGTTCCAGTTTCTGTACCTGTGGAATCTTTTCTCTGCAGGAATGACACTTTGCGAAACATAGCTAACTTTGTCTTCTCTAAACCGTCCTTGGTACCACTCCTCGCTGCTTTCATCAACTGCTGCACCTGGAAACACAATGTAAGTACAGACGCATAACCAAGGTTAATGCGGGCTATTAAATCTGATACAAACATGTAATGATTGCAATTTGTTAAAATTAAATGATCTTGTTTGACCTTTACATTTTTTTTTTAATCAAAAATAAAATCAGCCCTCATTTGTATTACATTACTTGGTTTGATAATCCCAAATCTAAAGAGGAGGAGGAGGAGGACTGGAGAGGAACATTCCTACCTTAGTGTCACAGCTCTGTCTGAAGTGGGCAACATGAGGTGTACTGAGGTGCACCGGCAACTCCCTCCTGGAGACAGCACAACGCTCCTTCAGCCTCAGCACATCTGCAGGCAGCTGCTCGTCCAGCAGCAGAGAGCGGAGCAGAAAAACAGTGTTCAGGATTAACACAAAGCAGCGCGCACACACGCACGCACGCACGCACACACCACACACACACACCCACACACACACACGACACTAAACTCTCCTGGAGTTGGGGAAAGAAAAGGTTGTCTGAGGTCAAACTGCAGAAGGGGCGGCAATATTTTGGAATATTGAATAGAATTCAACTGCCCTGGTTACTGAAGGTTTTATACACACCTCATATCTGTAACTTCTACGACCTAAAGCTGGGAACAGACATTCAGATGATTGAAACATACAACGAATATACATCCCTAACGTACCTTCCAGCAACATATGCAGATTTTCAGTCTTGGCATTCAGAAGGAAGCAACATTAATGACTGGGGATAACACACTGGACGACTATGACTCGAGTCATGCTGCTAGGAAACAGCCAAGATACACAAATAACACAAATCCTACCATATTACTGTCCATTACATTACATTACAGTTCATTTAGCTGATGCTTTTGTCCAAAGCGACTTACAATAAGTGCAAACAATCATGAGGATACGACTCCGAACAGCAAGAATCTTGCAAGTACATAAGCTTCCAATAGGTGAAATCATACAAGTGTAGAACAATAGCTTCAAATAAGCCAAACCAAAGTAAGAGCAACTAAGACAACAAATAGAATTAAAATTCAACCAATAGCTTCAAATAAGCCAACTAAGTGCAAAATAATAATTATTTTATTGGCCGAGGTGCAGTTTAAACAGGTGTGTTTTCAGTCTGCGATGGAAGCAGTGAAGACATCCTGCTGACCTGACATCAGTGAGGAGCTCGTTCCACCTTTTAGGAGCCAGGATAGCAAACAGACGGGTTTATTTGAGGGGTCTCTGGGTCCCACTCACAGTGAGGGAGCAGCGAGCTGATTGGACGATGCAGAGCGAAGTGAGCGAGCTGGGGTGTGTGGTTTGACCGTGGCCTGGATGTAGGAAGAGCCTGATCCACTCACTGCACGGTCAGCCAGCACCAGAGTCTGGAAGCAGATTGGGGCAGCCACTGTGACCAGTGAAGGGAGGAGGAGAGGTGCAGTGTGAGAGAACTGGAGGAGGTTAAAGACCAGTTGGGCTGCAGCATTCTGGATGAGCTGTAGAGGTCGGATGGTACATGAAGTCAAGACGTGAGATGACAAGATTCTGGACCAGAACCTGTGTTGCCTTCTGGGTCAGAAGAGGACGATTCCTCCTGATGTAGTAGAGAGTGTGTCTGCAGGAGCGGGTTGTTGCAGTGATGCTGGCAGTGAAGGACAGCTGATCATCAAGTCACACCCAGATTCCTTGCGCGCCGAGTCGGGGAAACAACCGAGGTGCCGATGTTGATGGTGAGGTCTTGGATGGGAGAGCCCTTCCCAGGAAGGAAGAGCATTTGGGTCTTGTCGTGGTTGAGTTTTTAGTGGTGTACAGCCATCCACTGAGAGATGTGAGCCAGCGATCCGTGCCTCCACCTGGGTTTCAGATTTGGGAAAAGACAGAATCAGTTGAGTGTCGTCTGCGTAGCTGTGGTAGGACAAGCCGTGAGAGTGAATGACAGAGCCAAGTGAATTGGTGTATAGAGAAAAGAGGAGGAGACCCAGGACTGACCCCTGAGGAACCCCAGTGGTGAGTTGGCAAGGGTCCGTTAGAGACCCTCTCTAAGTTATCCTGTAAGAGCGGTCTTTAAGGTAGGATTTGGGCAGGGAGAGAGCAGAGCCTGAGACTCCCAGTTCTTGGAGGGTGGAAAGGAGGATCTGGTGGTTCACTGTGTGAAACGCAGCTGAGAGGTCCAGAATGATAACAGAGGAGAGGGAGGCTGATCCAGCAGCGTGAAGTTCCTCAGTGACAGCGAGGAGGGAAGACTCAGTTGAGTGGTCTACCTTGAAGCCAGAATGGAGCGGATCAAGAAGGTTGTTTTGGTGAAGGTAAGACAAGAGTTGATTAAAGACTGTTCGTCCAAGTGTTTTGGAAAAAAATGGAGGAAGAGAGACAGGTCTGTAGTTGTTCCCTTCAGAAGGGTGGAGTGTGGCTTTCTTTAGGAGAGGGTTCACCCTTGCCTCTTTAAGATTGTTTGGAAAGCAGCCAGTTGTTAAGGAGGTGTTGATGAGATGGCTGAGAAAAGGAAGAAGGTCAGGAGCGATAGACTGGAGAAGGTGAGAGAGGATAGGATCCAGAGGGCAGGTGGTAGGGCAGCAGAGGTAACAAGGGTTACAACTTCATTTGGAGAGAGGGGGGAAAAAGAAATTAGAGAGGAGGGAGGTGATGTGAATGGTGAGCAGTTAGGGACAGTCGGTAAGTTGGAGAATGAAGAGCGTATGTCATCTATTTTCTTTATAAAGTAGTTGACAAAGTGAGAGGGGAGGAGCAGTGAAGGAGGTGGGGGACTGGGAGGATCAAGGAGGGTGGAGAAGATAGAGTAGAGTTTCTTGGAGTTATTATGGATTTTAAGTTGGAAGAAAGCACTTTTTGCTTCAGAAATAGAAGAAGAGAAAGAGTAGAGAAGAGTTTGAAAGGCAGTGAGGTCACCAGGGTGTTTAGATTTCAACCATTTTCTGTCAGCCCCCCGTAGGATGGTTCTGTCGGCACGCAGTGAGTCATCCAACCAGGAAGCTGGAGGGGACTGGCAAACCTGCTGCAATGTGAGAGGACAGAGAGAGTCCAGAGAGGAGGACAGAGTAGAGAGGAGAGTGTGTGTGGCAGAGTTGGCAGGCAGAAAAAGGAAAAGGCATCCATCAAAAAGATAACTTGTGGAGCAATATGCAACAAAAAGGCAAGAAAGGGGAGGGAAAATGCTAAATATGGATCAGACTGAATGAGAAGGACATGGACAGGGAACTCTACAGAGGAGACGTCAACATGATGAACAGGATTCTAAAATATTCTTTTAACCACATTCCCATTCGATTGTTACAAGATTTCAACAGTCTCAAATCTGGTTGCACAGATTAAACGTTTAGAATAATTGTAATGAAAGAGTAGTTACAGAGAAGTTAGAAGTTAAAGAACTAACCTAAACATTTCTTAAATATAAAGTATTTTAAGCAAGCCGATATGGAAATAAAAGCCAAAGGACAGCTGGGTAAATAAAACTACAACAAAACACAAAGAAATGTAGGTCATCTTATCTGTCAACACCAACAGACCTGGCAACCCAGCCTGGAGCAGACTGTCGGAGATCATGTTTACAATCTCTCCGAGAATTGTTCGGCTGAAATAACCTGCTGTACCCTCCTACCTCAAGGATATTTACACCAGGCACCGCAATAATAGGCTCAGAGAAACCTGAAGGGTAACAGCCTTTTCTCCATGCTGAGGTTGGGCCAGCACCACCCTGCAATGCACAACATACAAGGGATCAGAGCCGTATGCAACAGAGCCGTTCAACATACAAGGGATCAGAGCCGTATGCAACAGAGCCGTCCTTTGAAATATAATATCAAACATTACTAAAATGAACATGGGCTTATTCTATTTATCATGCAATGAACACCACATGGTCCCACATGAATTAAGACTGAATATTCAAGTCTAACACATACTGTATGTTCCAGCTTGCACTGAAGTTCTCTCATATCCATTTAAACTTTTAATCTGTTCAAAACAGATAAAGCATGTTACAACACATTAAAACACACTAATAAAAGCAGCACCCCCTCTTTGAACTAAACTCCACCCTGGTCTCATGTGCCTACTTGCAGTTGGTATTCATACACCACAGGCTGATGGCCAGACTTCTCTAAATGCATTTATATCCAAAGCCCTCTTGATATTTCACAGCCACACATTCACTTGCCTGCGTGGTACAAACGTATCAAAATAAGATTTAAAAATCAGGTCAAAAACAAGATTTAGAATCTGCTCAGCGCTTACTGTACTGTCAGGTGGGTGACTGAAGTCCATCAATTCAATACCCAGCTCAAGTTATTACTATTATTTACTTGGAAGACACATACCTCATATATGAGGGAATCTCTTACATTCAGACAAATGTTTTCTCCTTCAACAGGTCCAGCTCATCCTAGACAGAGAGATGTCCTCTGCATAGAACTTCACAGAATCCTCACACTGAAAGCTTACTCAAGTTACACCGTGTCCTTCGCAAAACACCAGCACATGAGCTGAGAGGGGAAAGTCCAACTTTGGAGTAACACATGGTGAGAGAAGCAGAACACAGAAGTGCTGACAGAGTGAGGCCAGGGACCACTGGAAATAATTCACTTCCTCTTTTTCATCAAACCAGCTTTCATTCACACAGTACATTTGTGGCTATACCCCGCCAAGGTGATTTCTGCCTCGGACCAATATGGACTTCTTAAGGTCAATAGCCACATATTGAGGGATTGTTTTATCACAACATCCAGTACTTTTAGATTCTTCTAGCAACATTACGTGGAATGACAATGAAAGGAGACACATCACCACCTCTGCAGTTCCTCTCAGTGTGTTGCCATCTTTTGGTTTATTGTTTCGTTTCGCATTTACACGGTTTTGGTTCAGTCTTTGGTCTCAGCAGCAAACAAAGAGTAACATCGAGTGAACACAGTGGAACATTAAGCATCTAAAGAGACAAATATCAGGAGCTGAGAATATCGGACTTACATTAATCAGGTGGACACAAACACAATGACAATATGGTGACGATATAGTGATGATATGGTGATGATATAGTGATGATATAGTGACGATATGGTGATGATATGGTGATGATAT
>CALSCE010000016.1:11252053-11267613 GCA_943593645.1 Bovichtus variegatus | reverse complement strand
AGTGTTAGTGTGAGTGTGTAAGTGTGTAAGTGTATGTGCATAGTATATGTGTCTGTCTATCATCACACTTACCAGCGAGCAGTGGCATGACCTCAAGAGCCATCTTGGAGGTCTGAGCTCAGACGTGGTGTGTATTGACAGGAATGCAGCATTCACCATGCAAATACTTAACACTGTCTACACTCCTGAGCCTAAAAAAAGCCATAATAGGTTAAAACGGCTGCTCCGGGGTAACAGGGAGGTTACACATTTTAGATTAGGAGAGGAAGGAAACAATGTCATCATAAATATATAATAATAAGACATTGCTAGTATATAATGATATATATAACTGATGACATTTCTTTTCTTTTGAGTTATGGTTCAGTTTGTAAGGTAGGGTTGAAAAGGTTTTAGCTGTATGTAAAATTGCAAAATAGTTCTGCTTAGGCTCAGTTGTGCTCAACTTGGTGTACTATCATTACAGTTTAGTCAGTTCGCTATCTTGCTGAGATTGAGTAAGAAAGATTTATACCACACATGAAAAGTATACCCCCACAGCCCCCATTGATCACAATGGAAATAGGGCTGTTGCTTTATTGTGTAATTTAATCCTCGACAGTTTGTAAGTGTATGTGATAACTGTCTTCAAGTGATGCAGTATTGTGTGTATTTGACGATTGTCAAATAAATCTTAAAGCCACCAACAGCTTCAGTGTCGGTAGAGGGAGAACCCAGAGTGGTTCCCGCAATAGGTGAGGGAGAACCCAGAGTGCCTCCCGCAACAGGTGAGGGAGAACTAATGAGGGAAAGCCCCTGACAGCTTCAGTTCCAGGATTTGCAACCAAACAGTTAGCAAAACCTGAGAAGGTTAGAGGGATCAGGCTTACAAGGAAAGTTAAAGGCCTGGCTTTTCCAGCACAGTATATTACCACAACTCATGTTGCTACTGACAATCTATGAAGTGCCTATGACATCAGTGGAAGGAGTCAGGAGGCGTGTGAACAAAGACCTCTGCAGGTAGCTCAGAATTCCACTAGCTTCAAGTGAGTAGGGCTATAAATCAGGTCTGGACAGTTACAGTTACTCCTATCATCAGTGGTCACGATGGTAAAGTGCAGGGCACTGACGATGTACAGAGATGCGGGCGTCACAACAAGATCAGGACACAAGTAAGCAGCTGACACCTTAGTGGCACAGGCAGGAAGCATGCTGAAGTTGAAGGACCTCATTGGGAACCTGTGCTTGGGAAGACAAGGACTTGGAACCACTAACTTCCAGCAATGGGGAAAAGCAGGCAAAGGAGAGACACTATCCAACCCGAAGTCCGACACCTGAAGGAGGAATGACAAAAATCACGAGTCATGGAAATTCAATCACAAGGAGCCTGGACAAAGATGGACCTGCCAAAGCAGAAGATCACATGGCCTGGACTTTAAAGATTGAAGTCCATTCACATCTCTTTCCTGCTCCTACCAATGTATGACACCCATCCATCTAACCTGCACAGGTGGGGAATAAGGGAGGAGTCACTGTACAAGTTTTATGGAGGGAAATGTCATGAAGAGTGGTGCAGGTGGACCCAAATGCAGGAGACTGCAGGCAAGAAAGGACTTTAATTTCCAGTTTGGTGCAGGCAAGGGAAAACAAAACTTCAGATTACAACACACACAAGAATCTAACAAGGCCTTAAAGGAAAACCACAACTTAAATACAAACCTGTATTCAAACCTACAAACCAACAAACCTAAATCTGATGAGGGGTTGAAGCACCGGTGGAGAGATGGGCGTAAAAGCTCAGGTTAGGGGAATGAGGCGATTTAACAGGGAAAGAGGCAGGAAGCCGATTAGCAGGGGGGAAAACACTGGGAACAGGAAAGAAGCTGATTGGCTGGGAAGACCAACAAGGCTGATCCAGAGGAGGTGTGTAGATGGGCAAAGGAAGCACAGGAACACATATGGAAAAACACACAAAGACAGGAAGTAAAACCATACAAGGTAAATATTTTACAAAACAAAACATGAAACAGAAAAATCAAAAGCCAGGATCCTGACAGGAGAGGCACGTTGGTGCACATACTGTACTTGCGGGGTGCAAGACTGAGCACTGGACAGCATCTTGGAGCAGGAGAGACGGAAAAAGCATCAGACCAACGAGACACCAGCAACATCCATTCAGTTCAACAGACCAAGGGAGAAGTCACCCTTAACTATAAAGACCAAGAATAGCATCCTGCAGACGTCACAATCTTGAGAGATGAGGGTGGACCTGGAAAGAAAACTACACTTTCCCCAGGTTCGACTGCTATGAGGATGACACTCAACTTTACCTCTCCTCGTAGACCATCACACAATCACACCAACTACCCACTCGACCCTCACCGCCTGTTCCACTGATATTAAATCATGGAAGCAACAGAATTATCTTCTTCTTATTTGTGCCGACTCATCATCGGGCCAAATTCCCTCAGCCGCTCCACCCGGTCCTTCTCACTCACCATCGATCAGGTCCGCAACCTTGAAATACTCCTTGACCCCACCCTCTCGTTCCTACCACATGCCAACAACATCACCAAAACGGCTCTTTTCCACCTCAGGAATATTGCCTGCCTCTGACCCTCCTTGTCCTTTACCGCTGCGAAATAACTCATCCATGCCCTCATCACTTCCAGACTTGACTGCTGCAATAGCATCCTCTATGGCTCACCCAACAAAATCATAAATAAACTTACAATACATCCACAACTCCGCTGCCTGCTCACCTCCACCAGCCGCCGCAACCACATCGCCCCGGTCCTCTACAACCTCTACTGGCTCCCTATTAAATACAGGATTGACTTCACAATAGTACTCTCCACCTAAAAAGCCTTTAACAAACTGGCCCCTTCCTACCTTGTCAAACTCCTCCCCCGCCACATCCCTACCCGTTGTCTCAGGTCCGGAGATGCAAACACTCTAAAGACCACCAGGACCAAGCTCTGGACCTGGGGTGACAGGGTCTTTTCAGTTGCTGCACCCTCCCTCTGGAATGCCCTCTCCAACCACATCAGACAGTCAAACACCCTACCGTATTTCAAACAAGCCCTTAAAACCTCTTCAAGATTGCTTTCTCCTGCTAAATTCCTTTCCCTCCATCTCATGACTCCGCTAGTTTTAACTGCTCTCTGTTCTGGTATTGTTCTGGTTTTTAATTTTTTGCATCTTTTGTACTTGTATGAAATGTTTCTCTATTGTAAAGCGGATTTGTGTACCTTGAAAAGCGCTGTATAAATTAAATGTTTTATCAATATTATTATTAATATTATTATTACACATTATTGCTGATATAAAATATGTTCAAAGACCATTTTACTAATCCACCATGCTGTATTGAACAAATACACTGTGGCAGTGGGATGTGGTCACGGCGCCGGCTGTTGGGGAGAGATGGGAGTGCCTCAGCTGGGGATCAGACAGCTGGACATAATCATGTAATCAGCGACACAAAATAAGCATAATGGTAACCTGGTTCTGGCTCTCTTGCAGTAGGCTGGGTCTGGTATCACGTGGAGCCAATATTGTGCTGAAGCAGACCGGAGGCGAGCGCCAGAGTGAAAGGAGAAGCTCAGCAAAGCGAATTGAGTTGTTTGCCTGAAGACGTCACTCAAAGTGCAACAAATAAACTGTTCGTGGCTCAAACATTCTCTCTGCTGTCATTTTCACCTGTGTGTGGACAGGAGACTTCCACAAGTGACGCCTGAACAGTTACCGATGACAGAAGAGGGGATGTCGAAGAGCCCGCTTGCACAGCGTCTTGCCGCTGTGCAAGAGGGCACCGCCGTCTTGCAGCAACAGCAGAGCCATGCTCTCTTAGATATCGCGGCGTGCCAACAGCAGGATCATGCCCTCCTGCGGGAGCTGCTGCAGCGTCCGGACCAGGGAGCCCTCCGGCCCAGCCGCCGTTGGTTGTCCTTCAGAAGATGACTGCAGAGGACGATCCGGAGGCTTTCCTCAACATCTTCGAGGGCACAGCTTGGGGGCTGAAGGAGGAGTGGCCGGTGCAACCAGCTCCTGAGGGCTGTCCTGGACGGCTGGGCAGCACGCCGGAGGGACACCGCCGCCGGCTCTGGGGCCTACCGTTCGAGCTGGTCTTAAACATGTCTGGAGGAAGCTGGCAGGCTGTGCACGGCCAGTTGGACTTCTCCAGAGAGTAGGGGAAGCAGCCGCACCGCCCACTCCTCTTTCGTCCACCCACATGCCACCGCCGTATCTTCCAAGATGTCGAGGAAAGCCTCCGGATTGTCAATACACCTCGGTATTCGAGGGGATTTTTATTGGTTGTTAGTGTTTGTATAGTACATCAAATTGCTCTGAAAGTGATACCAACAGTGATCCCACTGTTATGTTATACTTCTGCCATGGATTCTGGCATCGACTTGAGTTAGAACAATTTTTAAAACGATATATTTATAGTTATCTTTATAGTTATCATTCTTGTTGTCCACGGCCCTTAATAATTATGCTATTTAATACAGATAACTCCATAATCTGTTTCCAATGTTCTGTTGGTCTGTGGTCTGTTAAAAGTCGTTGTGCATTTGAAATGAAGTATCCTCAGTATGAAAGATGATAAAATGTGTCTGCTCCATCCTGAGGGAAAGGGGCTCAGTCAGGGTTAGCTGTAAGTGGGTGGGGGCCTCATGTGTTTGCTTTACGGTGCTCGTGTCTGCATTACGTAGCATGTGGAGCTAGAGCCAGGAAGCAATTAGCTTTAATTTAATTTAACAAGACTCAAAGCGGCCACCTTGGTTTCCTCCAAAGTTCAAAAATACACCGTCACCTCTAAAGCTCAACGATTACCATGTGGTATCTGATTTGTTTTATGTGTACACAAACAGAAATGTAAAAATAAAAGACAATTTGTTTGATTTTACAGGGAGACAAGCTGGAACTATTTCTTAGCAAACATTTGCAGGTGCAAAAAATATTAGCCAAGCTAATCATCTTCAAGGACTCAAGGATCATTTATTGTCTTTCTGCAACACAGGGTTGCGCAACGAAATGCAGTTGTAGTCCCTTTATGCTGCACAAAAAAACAAGACAAAACAAAAACAGTAGTGCATTCCTGTAGTATACTTTTAGAATTTACATCAGAAGAAATGTACCACCTCAGGAACATTGCAAAACTTCGTCCCACACTCTCCGTGTCAGATGCTGAACAACTCGTCCACGCCTTTGTCTCCACAAGATTGGACTACTGCAACACTCTCCTCATCGGGACTTCAAGCCGGAGCCTTCAGAAGCTCCAATACATACAGAACAGTGGCGCTAAGATCCTGATGAGGGTGCAAAAATATAATCATATCACACCTATTCTCCACTCGCTCCACTGGCTTCCTGTCTCATTCAGGATCGAATACAAAATATCCCTCCTCACCCATCAGTTTATCCATGGAAATGCCCCTATCTACTTCAAAGAACTGCTCTCACCACTAACCTCCACACGCAACCTCCGCTCCACAAACAAAAACTTGCTCCACCCCCCCAGGGCCAAGCTCTGCATCATGGGGAATCGGCCTTCTGTTCAGCCGCTCCTCACCTGTGGAATTCCCTCCCAGATAACCTGAGGACTCCACAGGCCAATGACTCCTTCAAGAAGGGCCTAAAAACCTTTCTTTTTAAAAAAGCCTTTTCTTAAACCTTGTGTTTTTATTTTTGTCTTTTATGCCTCTGTTTTTTGTTGTTGTTGTTGTCTTCTGCTCTGTAGCACCTTGAGATTGCTTTTAGCCATGAAAGGCGCTTTACAAATAAAATGTATTATTATTATTATTAAATGTAAACAGAAGCAACATAAACACTCAGGAATTCTCTGGGCAGATAATATGGCCGGTATCTTTACATAAAGAATTCGACATCTGATCTGACATTATTCATCAACTTTGAAGCATCATCATTGATGTAAAGTAGGGCTCAACATTAGTATAATAAAAACCCTGTCACAAAGTAAAAAAGAAAATTTATTTTGACTTATGTCACCAAAACTACATTATTGGCCTAATATTACCTGTGTTCTCCTCTCCAGTGGGCTGCTGTCAGCGCTGCCCTGTGTGTGTGTGTGTGTGCGTGTGGGGGGTTGACCCCACATACTTCACCTTACAGTCCATCATTGCCCACCGTATATCTTCAGCACCATTTCATAATGTCGGGATTATCGCTGTTTACTTTCGCCCTAATTTTTTAACATTTCAACTGCCACAAAGGCTACACACATGTCTAGTGTCAAATTAAAAGAAATCCTGTAGCCATCACCAACCAACGTAGGGAAAAATAATTTACTTTTGGAACAATCATTACTTTTTCATGTGTTGACCGCCTGACCGTCCACAGCTGGAGGCCAACCAACCCTGAACAAAGTCCATCTGCTGATGGCGATTGTATGGTAAAGTTAAAAGGTCTTGAACAAGCGAGTAAGTGGACCATGAGTGGATATTGTTTTATCAGCTGTCATTTTCACTGATATCTAGGCTACATTCACATTGTCTTAATCTATTGGAAATGCGACAATAACTACAGTTTAAAATATATGTTATCATTAATTTAGACATTTCACAAAGAGGTACTTCACACTGAATCAGTGCGAAGACGATTCCTTCACTTATCCATATTTCCCTGTCACTTTTTTAAGTTTGGAGTTATTGCTACCTTTTAGACAACCAAATTGGTGGTTTCACTAGAAGACACAGTAAATGGACCTTGAGTTGAGAATTGTATGTCACATTACTATTTTTAGGATCCAGAGTGAGCTTTATTATCTCAGTTATTGTTGGGGTCATGGCTGTCTGAGAGTGTCCTGCTGAAAATTCGCATCACAAGTGAGACACGAACTCTACGTAAGTGCTGCTGAAGCATCCGGTCTGTTCAATCCTAACAAATTCCAATCTACATGTTGAGCTGTCACGGTCGTCAGAACCAACCTGTCAGTAGC
Organism: Bovichtus variegatus; assembly: GCA_943593645.1. NCBI lineage: Eukaryota > Metazoa > Chordata > Actinopteri > Perciformes > Bovichtidae > Bovichtus > Bovichtus variegatus. Next base: position 11,260,670 of record CALSCE010000016.1, on the reverse strand, counting down.
ACAGAGGAGCTGAGAGGACAGGCCATTGTAGAGACCGTTGGTAGACGAGAAAAATGAAGACCTGCAGCACGTGTGTTGTTATAACGCGTCACTGGGAATTGCATTTGATACAATGGAATCTGCTCAATGAGAGAGGCAAGTGATGGATGTCAAAATGCTTTTTTTGTGGAGTTCTCCTTGCTATCATTGCACAGGCAGTTCTAGAGAAATGATTTGATGTCACCTCAAGTGGAATTAATTGTCACTAAGCATTGCAGCTATACCAGCTACTAACAAGCCACAACACACGGAGTTCTGATGACTGCTGATGGCAAAGATTAAATGCAGCTTGGTATAGGTTTCAGTTTGTTTCAGTTCACATTTCTTGTGTTTGTCTTTCCCTCTACATCTCAGAGTCTGTCCCTAAACGTCTCATATTAGATGGATAGATGTAGGAAAATAACAACCATGTGAATCTGGCATTTACTGCCAGAAGTGTTTTTTTTTAATGTTGAAATTAACCCTTGATGCAACTATGGAGACAGTTCTAAGAGTATGTAATGCATGTGCCAGTGTCTTTTATCATTTTCAGATGCAACGACGTTGAATGTAAGAGGAGGCCATTTGTTGTATCATTGGAGGTCATTTCAGGAAAATGATTGTATTCATTCACATTATAATTTTTTTTTTTTTGTTTTGTGAGTGTGTGTGTTAGTGTGTGTGTGTGTGTGTGTGTGTGTGTGTGTGTGTGTGTGTAAGCAACACTTGGTTCAATGATGTGCAGCTGTAAACATTTATTAAAACATTCAACAGTACATAAAGAACATTCTTACATCCATTTTAAATAAATATACTTGCAAGCAACAAACAATATTAAATAAATATTAGTAAATAAATAGCATTCAAATAAAAATATCTTTTGGTAGAGATGTTGCAGTTCCAGAATTTAGATGGTAACTTCACCTTCACTTTGGATCTGCAAGAGAACAAGATAACAACAAGAGCTCTGTTATTAAGACTATTATATGTCCTGGTTCATTTCATTAATGGTACAAATTAAATTCATGGTACGCTATACCTAACTATACATATAAGAATGAATACATTATAAAGAAAGCATAAAGGGAAACAATACATATGGAGGTATTTTTGACTGTTTTCTATGCATGTGGTAACTGTAACTTACTATATCTGCCGACAGTATTGCACCCAAGAGAGCTCATGGAGCCTATTCTGTCCATCCGTCGACCGAAGCAGCCTGAGGATTTCCTGGACGAGTCGTTGCGGATGCTCTTCAGGTTCTTTGCTGAGAGAAACTCCCTGATTGCTGCCTCATCCAGTCCAGTTTGGGGCTGCTGTCCATCTGCTGCATCCTCTATGTTCAACCTCTCTATGTCACTCCCTGCAGGGACGCTCTGGTCCACATCAGGAACTGACTCCTCTAGTCTGTGAAAGAACACCTGCAATATCCACATATACATAAGTTAGGCCATGTCTTGTATATGCAATATGCAAGACATGTAGACATTATATATAATATTAAAAGTAAACATTTAATTTTTGGAAATATATATATATATATACACAGGAGAGGCCTTCAGACAATTAGTGTAGCACCTTCAAGCATTGCGATGCATCAGAAGCAGATTTTAAGACCATAAGAAGCTTTTGCTACAGTGTAGTCCCCATATAAACATTGTCATGAATGTGGTTGACTTTTACGACTTTAGCATTCATTATTTGTTATGTATTAATTACACTTTCAATCATTTTCTTGGAGCACCAATTTAGCCCAGAGGTCCAATACTGTAGATGATCTTTATACAATACAATCTATAACTTGGATAACTAAACATACATACTGTGAATGAAATGAACTCTTTGATTTGTTCACATTTCCACAAGGATCCATGTTCCCTGGAACTCCAACTTACCAAACCCAAGTTTCAAGATCACTCATTTGAAGACTCACCTTTAAGATGTCCATGTCAGTGTCAGTTAAGCCGGTGCTGATGGGATATGTGCTGAACAGCTGCAGGTTTAAGATGAGGAGGAAGCCGCAGAGGGGAATGGAAGACAGATACATGTTTCTCTGTGAGTTCCTGTTACTCGTATCTATGGATGGATGATCTTTGCCTGGAAGCTGTTCGGATGCTGGAGCCCACAGCAGCAGCCTCTGAACTTTTATACATAAGCTTGACACACGTAGGTATGCCAGGAATTGGACTGGCATTCCTGACACCTGACTCTGATAACAGGAGCTGTCGGAAACTGCGCCTTTTAAAGCGTTGTCTCTTAGATATGGGACATTCGTATGACATAGCTGCTTCCATTTGCTACTTTGTTTCAGAAACATACACCAGCCCCCCTGTACACAGGATAGTGTTGTCACTGAGCGAAAGGAAGTAATAAACTAACAGACAGTGTGACAGTGTTACTAAATTGAGGGGTGTACGTGATTGTGGTAAGGTAGACTGTTGGTTTGGGAGGAACACAACGCAGATCTCCTCTCCACTACAGGGTCCTACCAGCTCTCAGAGTGCTGCTCTATGGCAGACTGTGATCTCTGTCCCTGTTACAGGAAGCAAGAACAATGTAAAGCCTCACATCACATGAATAGCCTGTTCGGCCTGGTCCCTGGAAGGGCCTGCAGCGTTGTCTGGAACCACTTATCCGATCGATTGCATAAATGCTTCTGGAATATGCGAGGGACAGTCATACATATGCACAGACAGATATTCCTTCTTTAATATTTAAATGATGCTGCTACAGCACCACATATTGGCCAAATGACACCAGATTTGTCATGGCGACTCAGACATCATATCCACACATTTCCACATACACATTCAAATGTGGTTGTAATAGCAGGAGACGTGAGAAAATATGACTCTTTTTGTAATATAAGCCCTGCCCACAGAATTTGAGCAAACTTTAAGGACCAGCTATAGCAAAACAGAATATCAAAAATGTAACTTCTGTTGAGACTGAGATAGACAGACACACTTACATATTACATTACAGGTCATTTAGCAGAAGCTGTTATCCAGAGCGACTTCCAGTAACTAACTACAGGGAGAGTCCTCTGGAGCAATGCAGGGTTAAGTTCAATGGTGGCAGCCTGGTATTGAACTCATGACCTTCTGGTGTTCTTAGAGACCCACATAACATTGTTGTGTTTTTGTGTTGGGACAGGGTATCTTTTGGGGGAGATAGCAGGTCAACAGTACATGCCACATATACAGTAAGTGGCTGACATTATCTGAAAGCTGGGAACCTGCACATGCAGCTCAGCACTGTGTCACATTTTTTTTATCATAATCATAAATAAACATTGTGTATAATGTGAAAGTTCAAAGAGCATAAGGGCTCAGAACATTATGATCAAAGTATTTTTATTTGTTGTTTGTTATAAAGATTTGGTGCTAAAATTAAAAAAAAAAAATTAAGAATTGATCAAAAAATTGTCACCAAAACCTTGTGGAACACCATAGAAAAAGTCATGCTGTGATTTAGTAGGAAAAACATTTGACACCTGGAGATTTCTGCAATAATTGCATTTTTCTGAGATTGGATGGCGAGCACTTCTGGAAACTGCTCAGAAACCCCCTTATTGTCCATATATATAGGAAAAGCATACATTTTCTGAAAGCTCTTGTCTGTAGTTTATGTTTGTAAAGTTTCATGAGGCTGTGATTATACTAGAGGTCACAAGAGCTCATTTTATACAGCAAGGTCAAGTTTTAAAAAGGGTCTCACAACAATGACTCACATCATCACACATGAATACAGCTCCTTGGACCAACAAGAGTCCTAACTTTCCAGTCATATCCAATTCATGCAATTCCAAGACTGTTAGAGTCCCCAGCATGGAGAAATATTCAAATACATCATTTTTAGAATTTAAAAAACTTTAAATATTATCAGTCATAAGTCAGCTACTTTAATTCACAATCTGTAATGTTATTTAGCACCACTAAGGGTTTTTCAATCAAAACAATGAGAAAAGACTTTGTGGTTTGGTGTGGTGGTGCAGCAGCGGTGCATCATGGGAGTTTGGTGTGGTGGCGAAGCAGCGGTGCATCATGGGAGTTAGGGTTCCTTCAGTGTTCCTGGTGCAGCAGCAGAATCCTCCACAGTTTCTCCTCCTCTCCTCATTCAAAGCAGTAAAACCAGTGAATGAAGCAGTTTGAGGTTAAACAGCAGAGTTTCTCCTGCTCGCTGTTCGGCTGCCGCTAACGTTTGCTCAGCTTGTTTCTCTGAGAACTTAAGATCCAGACGTCCGAGGACTAAAATCCTCCAGGAAAAAGCACCAAGATGTAAAAAGTGTCTGGATAAAAAGTCAGTTTATGAAGCTTCTGGCAGACAAACAACGCTGGCGCTGCTCTAAGGGGAGACGATGCCATGACAGCAGAGAGGAAACGTTGCCTTCAGGGACACTACACATTGCTCTGGGTTTAAAAAATTGTAGAAATTCTAATTCAAACGTTAGAAGATAGGGAGGAATGTCACTTTGGGGAACTGGTAACAATTCATATATATGAAACATGATAAGGAGAGACAGACATGTGTTTTTCTTCTTCTCTTTGCTGTTTGTTTAAGAGGTTACAAGCCAAAAGGCTGAGAACCATTTCATCTCTTTAAACAGCTAAATTGGGTTCTGAGATTCATTTAGGAACCACTGGTTCAATCTTTAACACCGTTCTTTATTGTAATGTATCATATGTTTTGTTTATGTTTTAGTATCCAGTTACTGTAGTTGTCAGATAAATGTAGTGGACAAGTTCCCTCTGACACGCAGTGGAGAGAAGTATAAAGTAGCATAAAATGGAAATACTGGAGTGAAGTACAAGTAGCCTTCCTCAAATTTATACGCAGTACTTGAGTAAATGTACTTTGGTACTTTTACTTTGTGTGCCACTGCATTGGAAGGACTTTTAAAAGATAAGAATAAAGTGTATCGCTCAAGAGAAATTCATTTTACGTTTTAACATTGTGAGATGATTAGATCATTTTTTTTCAAAATTATTTCTGATCTGTAACAGGCTTATCAGCTGATAGTGACAGTGCTGTAACTACAAAAGACATTGTGGCACGTGAGATCGTGCCTACAACCTGCTTTACGCACACATTTTAGCGTGCGTAAAAGTTGGACACTCCAGCTGACTACAGGACCTTTTCACCAGTAAATTGTTAGTCAATACATCAATGCCAAGTCAATTACATGTTGGTGACGGATCCCGTCGTCATGTCTCTGCGGTATGCTGTGCGCTGACATCCACACTCCATAGGCTATGATATTGCCTCTTTGTTGTTATGTTAAAACTTCCAAAGTCCTTTATTTTTCCGCTTCCAATTTTAGATTATTTAAGGTTCGTTATGTCTAATCAAGGCGATCTGCTGTGTCTTGTATTACAGTACAACTTGTCATGGGAATCATTCGTGTCGTCCATCATGTTACTGTGTTCCCGGATTGAAACTGATCGTGGGTGATTAAAATGTTAAAGCGAAACGTGTTAATTTTTCAAACCGGGGCGTCTCCTCCCACCCGCAACACATTAAACACGCAACTGCTAACAGAGGACGATAAAAAAAAAAAAATATATATATATATATATATATATAATGATATTATGAATAAAAAGTTTCTAAATATAACACACTGGTTTATTTTACGTGCACAAAACAATGACAATATCCTCTTTGAAATTAGTAAACTGTCTTCAACTGTGACCAGAAAAGGAAACAAATTCAATCACACACAGCTATTATGCAAAATAATTATTTTACTACAATACAATCGATTACAAAGCAACTCTACTTTATCCAACAACTAAATAATGAATGCATTTTCAATAATTTATTCATCAACAGCTCACATATGAAAAGGAAAATCTCAGTTGTGCGTGAGAAGCGTGGACAGACTGAAGGAACCGTCAGGAGTTGGCTTTGGTCACACTGAAGAGTCCTCCGCCCCTGGTGACAGAACAGAAACACATCACCACCAGATCCCAAAAACTGTTGGTTCCATTTTCATATCTGCATTGATCCGAACTGCAGCTGCCTGAGCAACGAGCCACTAAACCTGCAGCAGCTCCGTGTACCTACTCAGTGCCACTCAGATGCACGTGTCTCTTATTGTACCTGCATGAATACATATTAAAGACTTTTGGTGCATTTTTATTTCAGTGCAATTAATTATAATGAACTCCTCCTTAAATACATCACGGCAAACTATTCAAGGGGGATGTTGATACATTTAAAAAAAACTATTTTCTTCGTCAGTTTTCCTAAATCGGACTTTGTTCATGTTAATCACAATAGTTTTCTTCATTTGCTGTTTTGAACATGTGGGTGCCGCATTGTGTTTAACATGCAGGGAGTAAACAAGATTTGCATAATACATTGATGTAGAAGATCAAACACTTAAACATTTCTGTTTTTCTAGTTATGTGTACTTGTTTTAATTAGTTAATAATACTAGGCTATATAGCAGGCTAATGTGTAATAACTTTAAGACAATATAGTTTTAAGATCAAGCGAGTCCGTTTGTTCTGCACCCGCCCCTCATATTCTGCATCTGCATCATATTCTAACTGCATATGTTGTTTCTTTTATTCTACACAATTCTCTCATGTCTCTCCTGTATTTCATAAACAACTGAGTGTAAAAAGAAAATGACTATATATAATATAATATAATATAATATAATATAATATGAATATGATTATAGACTGGAGGAGTTCACAGTTCCTACCGTTAGCATCCCAGCCCGCTAAAGGAGCCAATCCTCTCCAGCCGGACCCCGAAGCAGCTCCGCAGCCCGCCTTTCTTGTACCGGCTCCACGAGCGCTTGGAGGTCCTCATGAGGTCTTTGAAGAGACGCGCGAGGACGTTTTCTTTCGCTGACAGAGCCGAGTTCCCGGGGTCGGAGGAGTCCCACGGCTGCTCCTCTGGAGCTCCGAACACCGACTTGTCTGAGTTTCCATTTCTCATCTCTTCCTCCTCCGAGGAGTAATATGGCGCGGTGTTGATCTCCTCTTCTAAAAGCTGCTTCAAACTCTGTGGGCAGAAGAACGCACACAACTTTAACTGAACATATTTTCATCATTATGCATTTCCATGAAATATCCAGTGAAACCTCGGAGTTATAACGCTGTAGTAGAAAGACGCAACACTGTAGGCCACATAACTGAACTCAACCTGGATGCTTGCTTTGTACGTCTAACGCACATCAGCAGTGTTAAAACACGTATACTGACTTTAGACAAAGCACTTATTCATCATGGTATTCGCTCCGAAAGAAATATGTTATGTCTCATCATCATTGACATGTGTAACTTACCTGTAGATCAGAAATAGGTTTGGCTCCGACGAAATTAAGCAGTAACAGCAGAGATAAACAGCAAACGGAGATATTTAGGTTCATTTTCTTTTGCAGTTTTTCAAATTAGTTTTCGGTAAGGAGGCTGGTGCGCGGCTCACTCCGTCCCTGCTCCAATGTCTCGCGCTTGGTGACCAGGTGCCTCCTTTATACACGACCTGATTCCGTCACGAGGCCTGAGAAAATGAACGAGGTGTGACTAATGCTCCTCCACGTGGGAGTACAGGCTAACCTGCCGGTTGGAAATGTTCACAGGTTGAAACTCTGGAGCTGTGAGACGTCAGGAGGACCTCACAGCACGTGCAGTTACACCACGTGAACAGACACTAGACGTCTACTTGAGTTTGAGTTGGATTTGTTTGGAATAAATATCATCACTTGGGTTATTTCCCAACAGAAGGTGTTTGTAAAACAATATAACGTTGCCTGAGAAAGAAAACGTTTTTTTTTTTCTTTTCTGGGTCTTGAAATTGCCCTGGCAGGATGACATCCCTTATTAGTTTAAAGTAAATGAGATCCTTTTTGTGCAATCATACCACTGGATAGAAACAAATGAACAAATCAAAACCCCAAATTATGTTTAATGACGATGTTTTTAAAATAATTTGTTTCTACAAATCAGTGCATGCGTCAACAGAATGGCTAAGATAAGGGAAATAATGGTGTTATAGTAAATTGCTTGCTTACACTGATACATGAACTGCAGTCTATTGCATGAAGGTTGGATGAGCTCCCTGCCCATCGACCACCCAGACATCTACAACATTACATTTCAGATTGTACAGGGCACACTGTCTGTCTTGCATAAATGTTAGCACTGGACATACATGTTCTGGGAAAACATAGGATATGGGCTGTCTTGTATCAAGCACACAAAATACTTCTGATAATTGAAATAAAAATGAGTGCTGCAAATGGTATTTTACCTGTAAAATCCACTGTGAAACTATAAGTGTTACATGTTGTACTACAACCACTTTGTATAAGACAGTTCCTCTCAATTTGTGTGCCTCCTTAGGCAGAGCCTGTCCTGTACCTACAGTAGATCTTGAACATCATATGCTTCTCCACTTCCTGCTTTGCTACTCAGTGTAAACATAAGCAGTTTGAACCAGTCGTTGCTGTCACTCAAATACTCTAAGGGGGTCCATATGTGCACCTGCAAAAGTCCAGAGGTGGGACTCAGAGGTGGTGAAAATGAAGACAAGTGTGTGTGTGTGTGTGTGTGTGTGTGTGTGTGTGTGTGTGTGTGTG
>CALSCE010000016.1:11221510-11231264 GCA_943593645.1 Bovichtus variegatus | reverse complement strand
AAATGTAAAAAATGTGCCGCGGCTCAAAAAAGGTTGAAAATCACTGAACTAGACTACCTAAGCATCCATCCACTGTGACTTATGACATTTGTATGAACGTTCTACTTATAAGTCGAATTGGACACTGTGAAGGTGACAAATCTTAAGAAGCTGAAAATGAAGACTGATCTTGTGAGAGATGAAGGTTTGAGAAATGTATCCAGAGCAGTTGGGAGTGCAGGCTGCAAATGGAATGAGCGACTGTGACGGAGGCGATGGGGCTGAAGGTGGCAAACCAGTCACCCATTCCATCAGATCTGACTTACTGACCACCAGCCATTAGGTCACTTCAATGTGTAATTATTACACAGTACAGTTTACACACAGTATAAAAGTGTTTCTTCTACTCTTACCTTGCTGATCCAGTATAATGATAGAGACCTGCTTATTATAGAGGTTATGGTTCAATTACCCCACAGGTTAAAGGTGGGCATTAAATAGTGGTACAGTTAATCCGCCCAGTGGCATGGTAAGAGCCTCTTGTACATATCATAATTATCATTGTGATGTTGAGTGTTTTGGGTCAGTTACAGCAATTGGAATATAAAGTGTCATAAATGTGTCTTTCTGATATGCTCACTGCCATTGAGCAGCAGTGAGCCTTTGTTTAAAAATAGGTTGAATTTTAAAGTTTTTTTTTTTTTTGTGAGTTAGCAGTCACTGCAGAATCTGAAAAAATCATCTTCAAAACTGGTCTGGAGTGAAAATGGTTTCTAGTTTTACAGCATTAAACTGACTGGTTGTCCTGTTACGTGACATAACTGGCATCAGCAATGACACACCTGAGTCTCTCCGTTATCCGAATAGCCAGAGTCCCTAAAATATTATACTGACACTAGCCTAATGTAAGAGTAACATTTTAATACACTCACTTACTGAATAGCTACAACAGAACGTAGGTTCAGTAGATGGCCATTATCAGCGGTTATCTATCATACATATGGTTTTGAAGGGCCCTGCTACAACTATGAGTAGGTACAGAACGCCGTTATCATCTATTCACCGATACAAATATAAGAAGGCAATAACCTCTAGTGAACGTAGTAATTAGGGGGAAGTCTGGTGATGTAGTATAAATGACTTTCCCCCAGGAGACAGGAGTTCGACGTCAATGTACTTATTACAAACTGATGTAGCCTAAGTAAGCCAAGTTGTGTTACATACCTTATTTACGTGACGTAAAACTAACAGAGTATCCTGAAACATTCTATAATTACTAATTGTACACATAGTGGCCTCAACATTTCACCAAGTGCTGCAAATATGTTCATCTTCCTATACATTCAGTAACACCCTGTTTTAGTACAGGAGGGCAAAATCTGACCTGACATGGTTTATTATTAATGTCTTCAGATGATTTTGTGCTCAATAAGCATTATTTGGTGTATTGACATTTTCTCAAATTTCTTTTGTTTTGAAATAGATCATTATATACCATATAAAGCTTTTCGTAATCACTAACCTTTGCTACTCCTGCAGAGTGTAGAACAACTGGAACAGTTCATTGAGAAAGTTTCATGCTGAGCAAAATACTCATTCGATTTTAATCTGGTCTCATAACGACAACACAGCAAAGGTCATCTTCACACATGCGCAACTCCTCTTCTTCTACACTCTGGGCTTCCTCCCTGTGCCAGTCGTTCCCCAAACACACGAGGAATCATCCCCTGGACACCATGAATGTCCACAGCAAGTTTTGTAGAAATCTTACCAGTCGTTGAGATATCTGGCAACATAAAGGACCCAGCAGTCGCACTTTTTAATCTGATTCATTATTTTTTAAAGTCAAGTTCGTGGGCTGTACTTAATGCCAATATTAATAGTTTTTAAATCATTTCGATGATCAGAAATCATTTGAATTAAATCCATTTTTAAATCGCCACACATCTACACAGTACCGCACACACAGTAAACTTTAGACTGCATTTAACCCATCGCAGTATTAGGAGCAGTGGACATCTATTATAGCGCCCAGGGGGCAGCGTTGGGGTCCAGTGCCCTGTAGGCAACTTGGCTCCTCTCTAGGTACAGCTCCACACTCTGTACTTGAACTGGCGACCCTCCAGTTCCCGAGCCCAGTGAGTTAGTGCCCCAATGTACTAATGCTTTATACAGTAATACATCATGAGAACAGGGAGCCAGGTTGTGAAGAGTGTCTTTGGCTGGTGTTTTTCTATCAACAAGACACACAGTTTCTTACATTATTAGGAAGAGCTCTCCAATTGAAATATACATTTTATTAATTGATTACCAACATTTATAACTGCATTATTACAGCAGCTCTACTCGTCTTCATACATTTATTTTGCATTTGCATTTATTACAGCACGCTCACTGGGACAATCCACGGCTACTATTGATGCACAGCCACTATGTGAACTCAGATTCGAATACAGTGTGTATATTGTTTTTTGTAGTTATAGCCGGAGTAAATACACAATCTTTATTTTGTACCAATACCAAAGTGACCAAAGAGTTGAACCAGTGACTTTTCATTCCATTGTAGAGTTTTTTTTAGGAGAGAATATTGTAGATGCGCAAAATAAAAAGTCAGAGGATCTCCAATGTCAATATCCTCTGGGGACCATGGATATCTCAACCATGTTTTATAGCAATCCATCCAATAGTTGGGGAGATATTTCAGTCTGAATCATAGATCTACATACTTTACCACTTTTACTGAAATGATACAATATGTGCGACGTTGCATGTCTCTGCCAATAACACAACACGAAGAGAAAACTAAATGACTATTTTGGCTTTCCAAGTTTTTTCTGGTTCTGTCACCATCACCTACAAGTTTCTTTTTTTTTTTTACTACTCTTTTTTAATATATCCTTTGTGCATTGCATTGTGGGAGAATACTCCATCAACAACACACGCATCCACTGTATTAAATGTGCTTACTGTTCAGTTTGAGTATACTTCAATTTGTCACTTTTCCAGTGTGAACCCTGTTGCAATGAGCGCTGAAACTAACAATTAGTGTCATTATCTGCTGATAATTCATCAAATAAACAGTTTATCAGGTGACCCTTTTCTAGTGGACACACTACATTCTCAAAACCTAAGTAGCATTACTATTTGCTGCCACATCCATGTTCAATAAAAGAATATATAGACACACTTTATATGTTTGACAAAACAGGACCTTTATTTGAACAATAAGAAAGGCACACAACAGAGGTCTCTCCTTCCATGGCTGTGCCTTTTTTGTAGAAACTACAAATTCCTGAACGAGCACAGGGCTCTGTCTAAATCTCCACACAAGTCATATGAAACTAAGAATTTGTCACTCGGGTCTGGCTTCACAGTAGGACATGTGCTGTCCACCGCTTCTCTTAATCTCATATTCTGCACACTACCTGCCATGCCTTATGTAGTATTTAGAATGCATAACATTAAAATAAATCATTTTAAAATAACAAGCGAGCAATGCCAAGACTTTAAACAATAATATCCAGGACGCCTTGGTCCATTTAGAAATGCAATTACAGGACACATTCACAGCACAGGCAGCAAATCATAAAAATTAAATTGTATAAAAAATAATCTCTTAAATAAAACATAAAGCAGAGACAAGAAACAAATAAGGAATGTTTGATGTATTACATGTGCCGACCTGACAAATAGTGGACTTCATTGATAAAAGTTACGTCACTTCCTCTCACTTGTCTTGGCTCCGAGTGACATTTTAAATCCCTTTTAGGGCAATGAAACAATGTACAAGCACAATTGACCAGAAACATACTATAGTGCTAAAACACTAATGGCAGAGGAATAACATGAAAGATTTGACACAAGTTTTATTAAAATGGGATTTTTGCAGTTTGACCTGGAAAGCGTCCCTACCATTTAACAAAACCTCGGTAGACATAACCCGAGACTGTCAAACAGTCTGCACTCAACTGACTGAATGACAATAGGACTATGGATCTTGAGTGCAAAACAATGCTCATGTAGTTACTGACGGAACTGAAACGGTCTCTGAGCAAACTCTTCCAATAACTACTGCGGCTACTTCAAGTGCATCCAGTCCAGTTACTTACAGAGTAAATAAAAATGTACAAACAGTCAAAAATAAAAGTGCTACAGTGAAGACGACGGTAAAGCATGAGTGAAGATTCTGTCATGCAGTCATGAGTCACCCCACAACAAGGAGCTTCAAACACTAAAGTTCAAATTCATTAAAACTAACCTGACTGACTGTCAGATCAGACAGCCTTACCTTTATCCAAGACTTCCAAACTCAAAATGCCTCATTGCCTCAGCTTATTAGTTTTCTCCATTGTGTAATAGCAAAGAGAAAAACAATAGTAAAGTTTACTGGCAGGTTGTCCTTCCTCCCTCCTTTCCACATCTCCCGGTTTACCCAGCGCACGCTGTGATAGTGTAGTTATTTCTGGAGGTGGGCTTACAACAACTTGTACAGCTGCAGCAATGTCCTCCAAATGTGTTGCCGTTTTGTAGAATTTTTTTCTGTTGCATTGTTCCATAGACGTAGTCAGACGTAGTCATCAAGGCTAGGACTGCTTTTTTCCGAATTCTGCTTACAAAGCTCCGACTTGTCAATTGTGTCTCCAACCAGCAGAAACAGCAGTCGATGAGCTCGACCGAGAACAACTGGAATCACTGAAAGCTCTTTTCCGTTGAGTTCGAGTGTTATCTTTATGTGCGGATGACCGGGGGGAAACGTGGAGCGGAACGTAAAGCGCAGGTTAAATGACAGTAATGGGATAATCAACAAACTACAGTGTGCTGCTGCTCGTGAGGATAACTTGCTAACCTGATTTAAACAAATACACTTATAGTATCAGTTTCCTCAATTATGTTAACGATTGATAAAAAACTAAATTAGTTGATATACTGGATGGTTGGGGAGATCATGAAGTTTTTTTTGGCTTCTGAAGGGGGGAGCATGGCAGAAACAGGTTTGAGAAGCGCTGAGCTGTGATGCATCGCAGCCACTAAAATAACTGCGGAGATGTCTAATGTTTAATACTGTCAGATCCTCTGTGCTGTGGCTCACTGTGTCAAGGCACAGCAAGTGTTCACGATCGGGATCATTTGGGGGACATTCGAGACACGTTAAGCTTAAACTTTTTCTATAGAGATCAACATGTTAAAGTCAAATATGGTTCTATTACAGTACACCGAGTACATGTGCCCAGTCCCACCATTGGAGCCATTGGATCCAAGGCGAGGAGAACTGTGTTCCTTATTGTACCACAGAGGATGTTGCATGCTATTAGGAATGGACAGGCTGAATGGAGTCTGGGTTGGAAGGACAGCAGGACGTCCAGTCGGCTCAAATAGTGATGCAGTGCTGTCGCAGTTTGGCCACAAGGAACTCGTGGGTTAAATTATGTCTTGTGATTATTCCAACAACCTGAAAGAGATGGCAGATAATAAACAAGAGTTTGGACAGACAACATAAGCCACTGCATGCCGGACTAGGAGCAACGTTTGGATTTGGAGTTTTTCTCCCGTGTGTCCTGATCAAAACATTGACTTAAAAAACGTATTACTGGAGGAAGTGAAACTTTTATCATGTTGGAATAGAACAACTCTTTTGGATGACTACTTACTTCTCCCACAGCGTTAACCACTGGTAAGTGTCGCAGGCCCATAGTCCTGAACAGGTTGAACACCTGGGAGATGTGGGTGTTGGGCGACACTGTGTAGGGGCACGGGTTCATGTAGGGGGTGACATCCTGGAAACACAGGGAACATTGACTCTGGTTTCTATCCCACTCGGGAAAAGTACTCTTCTAACTCAGTGTTTAAACTGTTCCTACCACTATCATGCGGGGGTTGAGCAGGGCGAGGTCCAAGTCGTGGATGTCAGGGTAACGTGGGTAATCTTCAGTCATCTCAGCGTAGGACAACCTGGGCTGAGTGGCGCTCTGGATGCATGGAAAAGATCTGTCACAAGAACGACCCCTGAGACCCAATGTGGGGCCGAGTGAATATGCTCTGCAGAGCGGCTTCGTTGTTATCGTTTCATGTATGTGATGTCACTTCATGTTTCATGTGTGTCTGTGTGTGTGTGTGTGTGTGTGTGTGTGTGTGTGTGTATGACTGACCGACTGGTTTTCAGAGTAGCAGACTCCTCTGAAGAGCAGGTTGACCAGCTGGGAGCGCAGGATGAGGCCGTGGAAGGTAAGCGGTCTGAAGCGCTCCTCCATGGTCCATTCCTCACTGGGAGACTGGTCTGGGTACAGGTTGGGGTAGGGTGCATGCCTGCATGTGGACATCAACACGTTAAAGGTTTACCTGACACCATGACACCGACAGCAGCACTCCCTCATGTTGACCAATATTCAGCTTGATGTAGAATTCACTTGCATCATTTATTATATTATTACATGTTATATAATTAATTTTGCACTTAAGATTATTCTACTATTGTTGTAGTATGGAAGATTTGCAGAGGTTTGTAGAGTGGCACAGTAACACAATATAGGATTCAAAACATACGTTTCAAATGTGTGTTTGACCCACCTCCTCTCTAACATCTGCTGCAGCAGGTCCTCGCCCTCCTCTGCCGGCTCCACCACCGCGTTCTGTTCGTCACACACGTTCCTCAGCTCGCTGGATGGGTACGACTTCATGGACTGGCAGCGCCGCCGCTGCTCCCCCGCACGGGACACAACACTGGATTTCTGTGAAGGGGACGTTTATTAATCAGTTTTCTGAGGTGGGCCACACTCCTCTTGATGTCGAGACCCAGATCCGTTCCAACACCCACAAACACGGACATATTCTAGAAAATCTTGAATTAAAATGATCCCTTTGGTGCTTCATCACCTGCTGAAGCAGATTCAAATGTTATGAGAGAAATGTAAAAGGATGTTTTTGTGACACCCGACCCCTCCTCTCTTCACAGGACATACCTTGAAGCGGATGTTGTTGCTGACCAGGATGTTGCCCTTCATGAAGTCCCGTTCGTTCTGCCGGTTTTCAGTGACCACAGGGAAGGCGTGGTAGACAGTGGTGCGCAGGATGCTGACCAAAGACTGGACCCGGGTGTGGGGGTACACATAGGTCAAGTTGGGCTCCATGATATCACTGGCTGTAAGCCTTGATTAATGCGGGAAAAGAAAATACAATTTAATTTGTCTGTTTTACGTAATTACAGAACAACTGCTGACAGACTGGGGATGAAAACAATCCTCCTGGGCTACATAGACTGGCAGTTATGCCATATACATCCTGTTTATCATCCACAAATAAGTAAGCATGGATAACAGTGTCCTTATATATGTATGTACGATAATGTATAAAACAGACTGCACTGTCACATCATGCTGATCATCACAGCCTCATGACTACCTGTATTGTAACTAAAGATCTGCTAGTTTGGTCAGTCTTGGTCAAAAAGAAGATGAGGTGTGGTACGGTGTCATTGCCCCCGGTAACCAGCTGCTTTAGGATGGAGAGAACTCCTCAATCTGTTAGTCTCCAACACTCCACTCCATGTAACCAACTAACTTCACTGTAAGGGTGTTAGACAGTGAGAGCCTGCAGATGTAACAGATGCGTGCTGCGTATCAGTCACCAGCGGGAAGGAAAAGCCTTCAGCCCTTAGTCTACAAATCTTACTTGTCCATTTCCACCTCAGTCTCCCACTCCAGCAGCGGCACTCCTCTCAGCTGGATGTGGATGTCATAGATGCCCTTGTTGAAGAAATCTCCCGTCCACTTGGCAACCTGATAGTCAACACCGAAACCATTTAGCACATGAACCCAACAGGAAATACATGACATGTTATGCACACCTCTTCACTTCTCAAGACAAACATGAAATCATTGACATCATATTAAATAAAAACAAACAGCACAATACCATTAGAGTGATCATGATGGGCAGCCCATATGTGATTTCATTGGTGGATTCAATGAGGATGACCGTCAGACTGATGGTCATTCTGACCACGCCTCCGAGGAAGGCGGCAGCTCCGATGAGAGCAAAGGTCCCCGGGTAGATGTGCATTCCCAGTTTCCTAACAGAGGACAGACAGTCTTGAACTTGATCACAAGCTAAACACACAGTTATCTGGCTCCACACTCTGCAAGACGTATTGGCAGTCCAATATACTCTCTTTTAGCTCTGGTTTTGGTCTCTGGATGTGGTCTCCTGGGGGTAATATACGTCTCTTTAGCTGCTAAATGTTCTCCAGCTACTCTCTAACTCATGACATAGGTCAATGGTGAGATTATTTGCTTTATCAAATACATATCTGACCCTTTTTTGATATTTGTGGTATTTTACGGTTATTGGGAAAGGTGGACATCCAAACCTTGTCATTAGGACATTAGGAGAACATGTTTCTTACACTTTGAGGATATTGGCAACCAGACGTCCAAAAGCGGCCCCACAGAGCAGTGAGGGGACAAAGAGACCGCTGGGTACAGACACACCATAGGTCCAGCAGGCCAACAGGAAATAGAGTAGGAAGAACACCGACAGAGTCACAGGGCTGAAGGTACCTGACGGGAACAACAGTAGGCAGGCAGGCATTTATATTTATTATATTTATATATACATATACACACCACCTGAAGCATGGTAAGATGTTGTTTCTACAGCCCTTTTAGAACCCACACCAACAGATACAACAGATTATATTATTTATGAAATCCATTATATTTGTGTATTTAACCGGTGTGCGCATGTGTGTGTGTGTGTGTGTGTGTGTGTGTGTGTGTGTGTGTGTCTGCTCATCTCACCATCCTGGTGGAAGAGCTGGTGGATGGCAGCCTCCTGTGGGTTGAAGAACAGCGTGGCCATGTCATTGTAGGTCTTGTTTGTGCAGAAGAACTGGCGAATGGTTGAGTTGATGTCTTCACTGCCAGACAGCTGAAAACACACAACTCGTACCTTAACATGAGATGTATGATGCTGAGTATAGTTTCCCCAACAGCTGTGGCGGTCAGTAGTGACGGTGTCTGCTGCCTTTTTATGGAGAAAACTGAATTTGCAGATATAGAGTTAGCCTCTGTGTCTCACAATGTGACGGAGTCGATACGTACTGTGGTGTTGTGTGTTGTGGGGAAGGACAGGTCCCGACATTCTCCCAACAGTACGGAAGCAGCAAATATCACCACGGTTGTCACCATGGCAACCAGCAGACTCTCTAGAACTCTGGAAAAGTGCCGACATCAGAACAACTTCTGTAATTACATGCTTGAAAAGAAATTAGACACATTTTCAAACATTTGCTGTGAAAGGCACCACTGATCTTTAAGACAGTAACTATCTTTGATTGACAGGTGCGATGTTCTTTATGAAGATGGTCTGTAGCAATCACCTGATGAACTTGGCCTTGGGGTGGATGTGTCTGATGCGATACTTGGCCAGGCTCTTGTTCATGCAGTTGAAGAGCGCCCCCAGCAGGCCACCCACCACCCCCATCAGGACAAAGAATGCCAGGTCCACTGCGGTCCACAGGTGGCAGTTTTTATCTCCATCTGGACACTGAGGATCAATATTTCACTGTGTTGACATGTTATATCAGGCTATTAATGAATAAGAGGAATAAAATAAAAGATCCTACAGAGCTAAGGAGGCAAAAGGTATAGCACAGGAGGTTAAATCAAACAGTAACTGGTCTAAAGAGGCACATTTTGAGTAATTTCTTAATCTTGATCATAAATAGATCAGAGCAGTCACAGATGTTTGGGGAGAGAGTTCCAGATGGAGTCCGTCATCC